>JAZKJV010003453.1:0-312972 GCA_037367405.1 Ottelia alismoides | reverse complement strand
TTGGAGACTAGACAGGATGGACATGATTCAACTATTTTCATTGATGAGTCCATGCTTGTTCACTTAGATTGAGATGAGACAAAGGCCGAATTTGATTTGGTTGCTTTTATTTAGGAATTTGGTCTTTTGATGAGAAAGATGATCCAGTTGAGACTGTTGAGGACGGACATGATTCGACTACTTCCACCGATGAGTTCGTTCCTTTTGGTTTTGACCTAGATTAGACCCGTAGGGCAACTCTGACTACACTTCTTCCGATGATGATGAGTTTGTCCCATTTCACTTCGATATCAGCAAGACACCTAAGGCCGGACCTAGTCGTACTTCTTCCACTGTCCTGTCTGCGCCTTCTCACCCTAGGACCACATACACCATGTCGACCCTGATCGGTTTGTGTCATCTGAGGACCCCGATGTCGCTCTGCACCATATCAAATCCATTCCTCAGCAGTCCCATAAGAAGGTTCGCTTTCTACCTTCTTGATCCTGTGTACATCCATCTCTATTATATATTCTCACTCGTTTACCTTTGTCCATCTTTCGTTTTGCTCATCTACCTCAATCTCGTGTTGCCTTGCTATGGACGTACTTTGTCCTACGTATAGGGGGGTGGATGAGCCGAGTGTTCATTCGTCGTTTGTTTCACTACTCTTGTTATTGCATATACTTAGGGTTTCTTTTACCCTGAGCATAGGGGGAGTGGTGTGTACATCCTCCTCTATCTTCTTCCGTCTTTATATATCTTTTCTTGTTCTCCTCTTTTCCTTTTGTATTTATTTTTTCTACCGAAAAGGTATCACCTCTTTTTGTTAGTCTTCTATACTTAGGGCGTACTTTGTGCAAAGTATAGGGGGTGTGCACCCCGAGTTCTTTCATTTTTTTGATCTCCTCCACTATCTCCTCTTCTTGTTTATACTTAGGGATATCTTGTCCTAAGTATAGGGGAAGACAATATGAGTATGATCTGTTCATTCCACCCTTGACCCTCCCTGCGTTGTGTACATCTTGTTATACTTATGATTATTTGATCCTAGGTATAGGGGGGACGGTCAACTTCTCATTCATTCGTATCTTCATTCGTTTATCCTTTAGACTTTTCTATACTCAGTACGAGTTATGTCTTCTCTTTTTCTCTCTGATCTATGAGGATATAGCTCAAGCTAAGTATAGGGGAGTCGAATATACTGCGTATATACCTTAGCCATAACTCGTACTTTCGTATTTTTATTAATAACTACTATTAATACTAGTTGAAAATTTTTTTTAAAAATACTTAATAAAAAGATGTTTTTATTCCTCAAATTCTTTTTGTATTTACTGATTAATAAATCAGGTGAAAATGTTTTTTTTGTAAAATGTTTGAAAAATAGTTTGAAAATCTTTTTGTAAAATATTTTGAAAACTATTTGGAAAACATTTTGTTCAATATTTTCAAACTTTGTAAAAATTATTTTGTTTGTAAAACTTATTTTGCTTGTGTGAAATAAAAAGGTTTGAAAAATGATTTGCAAATGGTTTGAAAATGGTTGCAAAAATATTTTGAAAAATCTATCTATATTGTTTGAAAAACCTTCACAAAATGATTTTAAAATGTATGTAATTGTCTGTAAAAATTATTTTAAAAAATTATTTTGGACTACAGTTTTCAAAAAAATTATTTGAAAAACTATTTTCAAATAAATTTGAGGAATATATACATCACACTAAAATACTTTATTAATACTATATATATTTTTATAAAATTGACCACTTACCCTTGTAAATTCTTAAAACCTAAACTCTTGTAAATATAAGATGCATCCCTGTGTAAATATTTATACCTAGTTTTTATCCAAAATCTTTTTGGTTTTAAAAATTCCAAAAACATTTGCAAAACTAAAAATCACAAAAACATTTGCAAAAATTAAAAAAAATATACCAAAAACATTTGAAAAACCTTTTTGAAAATACAAAAAATGCATATGCATCATCCTTTTCAAAAATCCATAAAAAATCCAAAATCTTTGAAACTTGCATCACAAAAATATTTTTCTGCATTCTGCATAGAATTTCCATAGCATTCATATTTTTTGGATTGAGTTTGATAATTGAACAAGTCTAAGTAAAATTTGGAGATTGGAGGTTGGTTGGACCTTAAAATCTATCTAATAACAAGAACCTTATAGGAGCTGGAATTGAGGTACTTCAGGTCTAGTTGACTTAATTCTTTAAGGATCATGAGACTTGGTTCAATGGATTCTTGATTGCCTAAGTAAAGTATTTCGGAGCACACAGATGACTCTTGTTCATAATGACCTAACTTGGACACCTGCACCTTTCACTTGGCTCAACTCAGTTGGAGTGGTGAGGGGTTGGATTTGCCGGTATGAGACACACACAAGTGGAAACATTTGTCCTCCTCTATGGAGGGAAGTGCACCCCAACCCGTCCAGTGATGATGAATTTTGAAGACAGGAGAATGTGGGTTGCAATAAAGCTTTAAAAGAGGGATAGTCTACTAGCTCAAGAGGAAAAACTCCCTATGTAAATGCTAATGTATATAGTATTTCAAAAAAAAAAGCAAAAAGCAAAAGCTCCAAAAAAGTGGACAGGCCTGAAAATAAAATAAAATGCATGCCGGAGTATGTATATTTGTTGTTTAGTAAACAAGCAATCTTGAGCATCAAAGTCAAATCCTGTGAGCCAGCAGCTGGATGACTTGATTACATTGGTCTTGCATCCTAGGATAGGTAGCTACACTGGCTACTGTCCATTCTTCTCTTCACCCCCTCCTCTTGAGTTGGTTGTCACTTGAACTTAGAAGGGAATACCCGCTCCTCGAGGAAGGAGTTATTGGATTGGGGAATCATTGGGTTGTCATGCTGGAGAAGTCAGTCTCTGTGTCATTCCAGTTGGAGAGAGCCACTATCACTTACATTGTACGAGTCATATTCATAATCGTAAGGGTTTGTGTATGAGCTGAAGTATTCTGACCTGGCTAATGAGGAGACTTGAGCAGAGTTTTGGGATTCTCGAAGGCTGTTTGATTTCAAATCCGACTTCCAGTAAGGTTCTGCCCGTACTAAAATTCCAAAGGTCAGACTTAAGCTCCAAACTTTGATTTTTGTGAAGACAAGTTTGATAATAAAAACTAAATCCAATTTCTTTATTTTTTTTCTTTGTTTTTCTTTTCTTCACTTATTGCATAAGTGCTTGCTAGGGACTAGCAAAGGCAAGTATAGAGGGATGATGAATCTCCATTTTATCATCTTTATTCAATCATTTTAGCCTTAAAAGCCCTAGTAAATGCGTATAAATAGGCTTAATTTAGGCATTTTAGCATCCATGCATTTGTGTACAAAATGTGTATAAAATACTGTTTTTAATGCTAAAATTATAGAACAAAGAAAAGAAAAGAAAAAGAATAAATATTGTGAATATTTTATGACCCGAAATCCCAAGACGTAGGCATCTCGATGACTAGGTCGACAAGGAATGAAGTAGGGGGAGATAAGGGCCAAAAACCAATAAAAACACCTTTCATTTTATTCATTCTCCTTCATTTTTGGGACCTATTTTTAGTTCCACTTTTTATACTTCAAATAAAGAAATTTGAACATGAAAGTTGTAGATAATTAAATATAGAAAAATACAAAATTGATTTCATACAAAAGAAATGTACAGATAAAAAGATATACTATAAATAAGATTCCAAAATCCCAACTTCCTAGACCCGTATCACTCAAATAAAAATAAAAATATATCAAAATCACCTTTAATTTTATATAACTTTTAATAAGTTATGTAATGAAGGTTGTTTCATATTTTTTGAAGTTATGGTGTGAAAGTTAGGTTTTGGATCCTTATTGTATACTTGTACCAATTAAAATATTCATTTTATTTATTATCCTTTATTTTTATAATTTTATAATTTTATTATAAATCATTTATAACATATGTACATATTAAAATAGGAATAAAACACTAAAATAAAATACTTAGATATAATACATAGGTAAAATACCAATAAGTATACTTATACAATTACTACTCCTATTTATTTAAGTGTATATGATACATCAGAAAAATAAAATAAAAATATATTTAAGTTTATAAAAATAAGTTATAAGTATATAAAATAATAAACCAAATGAATAAAATTAAAAAATACAAAATAAAAATAAAATACTCAAATACATAGACATATATACCTATATATAGCTCTTAAAAGGTAACTTGTAATTCTAAACCTTGAAAAAATAAATAAAAAAGTAATAAAATACCTTATAAAATAATAAATATTTTATATTTTAAAGCCTAAAATTAATAAAATCATCTATTATTTTTAATTGAATTTACAAATCTTTTATTTATTTTTTGTCTTTTTGCGGATGACGTGGCCCAATCAGGCCACGCCATCTGTTGACCGGGGGTCAACCCGATGACCCCAGGCTGTTGGACCTACATTTTGGCCTCATTTCTTGGATATTCAGGGCTCGCATCTTTCACCATTCCACCTCGATCTCTTCTTGACTTTTTCTCCTCGTACATTGAGCATACACGCTCATGTTTTATATCGAGGATTGGATCATCAATTTGTTGGATATATCTCGATCTTCTCGCCGCCTCATCAATTGTACGTCTGCTACCTCCACCATTTTGATAGATCACGAAGACCCTTTTTCTCGCAATTTTCATGCATGATCCATTGCTCGAGGATGAGTTCACCCTTCATGAAAATTGATCTATGTACATCCATGATCCATGCCTACACGTTTCCTAGGGAATATCGCCTCTGATTCGCCCTAGAGTTTGCGTTGAATCTCACTCCCTATCTACGCCACCTTCCTGTACATATACCCTTCACCCGACCTCCTCTTTTTATTTTAGCAGTTTCTACCAAGCTTTCTCTCCTCCTTTGGCATCGACGGGCTCAAGTCTTGTGACAGGAGGCACACCTAGTTGTTGCTATGACGAGGAAGGCAACGTAGCAGCATGTTCCACACCTCCGGCAAGACCTCACCGTGAGGTTCATCTCCCTGCTTCTGGCCGGTCAAGGTCCCTCATTTTCACTATTTATCTCTCCGCTTTTTAGTATTTGTTTTGCATTTTGGCCTTCGATTTTACCCTAGGTTAGATCAAACACTCTGGCTGGAGCTCCTCAGCTCCGGCCACCTCATCACCCATACCATTCACTTTTTAATTCCACCAACTAGCAGCCCTGACCTGGTCACATGTGCATAGCAGTGCTTTCGAGCCTTTTTGCAGGTCTTGTCGAGCCCATCCGGGGGCTGGGTTGCCACCTGATGTAGCTCCAGGCGCATTGAAGCTCCAGGGCTCCACCACTAAGCCCCGGACCTGTTTGACTCCTCCAGCTGACGCGGATTCACCTCAGTATTCATCCAAGCATCTCAGCCGCTTGGTTTGAGGTTGGAGTAGCGAAATCAAGTCGGTCGAAGGTGCGCAAGGTCGTGTTCTTCCTGTGATCTTCCAGAAGCCCTTTGTGCCGTCAATCTTGGTGGTGATCTTCACGAGGCACAGATGATGTCCGATTGAACGAGCAAGCACCGTTGATCTCTTCGTAGGGATCTAATCCTAGGCGTCGAAGTGGAAGCAGCATCGCCGCGTAAGAAGCGGACGCGTGGCAAAGTGAGCGAACATCAGCCGTCCGCCCGCGCTGAATGGGGTATTTTGCAACAACCCCCTTCCATGTTTTTGTATTTAATGTATGGTCTTAATATTTCATCTGCAGTATATTATATTGTAATATTTATGCGTAGGCCCACAGACTTCATGTATTTACATCCAGGTCCTGGCCACGTCACCTCACGTGCCTATGCATGTGAGGGGTGTGGTCATATTGTAGAGGACCCCTCATGGCTATCGTTATTTCATTCCAGTCCAGAAACATTTTAATTAAGTTGTATATTTTTGTGAAACTTGCACTCTAGCCCCCGAACTTTTATGTATTTACAAATAAACCTGTGCTAGGAGTGTAGTTTCTCTTTGATGATTTTATTTATTTCATGCTTCTATAAACCTATAAAAAAATCCACAAAAATAGGCATAGATTTTTGGAGCATTGCAATTTAACATCATAATTTTATTTTGCATTTTTGAAGCTTTTTTATTTATTATAAAAAATCAAAATACCCAGTTTTATCCTTGTTTACACTAAAAAATACATAAAATTTGTAAAAACCCTTTGAAAATTTTCTAAAAAAAATATATTTTGCGTATTATTGTATTTTTAACCTTTAGACAAAAAACAACAAATAATATAAAAGAAAACTCAAAAAATACAAAAACTCTAAAAACCTTCATAAAAACTTATAAAATCCATAGAAAACCCAAAAATTATGTTTTCTGATTCTGAATTTTCCTGTTTTTATTATCGTTATAATTGGGGAATTTTTGTTATTGTTTGATATTTTTCATCTCCATTTTAATTTAAGGTATTTATTTAAAACCATGTTTTGGGTATTTTTGGACTGTAAAAATCTATAAAAAAAATTAGCAAAATTTATTAATAATCACAAAAATAGTAAAAAATAATATAAAACCCAAAAATATTTATTTCACGTATTTCTTATTATTTTAACCTATTTATTTATATATATTATCTCTCTCTAACCTATATTATATATATATATCTTATGTATATCCTATTTTAATTTTAAAAAAAAAGAAAATAAAAATATAAAATATAAAAGAAAATAAAAAATCAGAGAATTAAAAAGAAAATATAAAAATATAAAAATAAAAATAAAAAATAATAATATAAAAATTAAAACCCCGCAAAAAAGAGCACATCTATAGACAAATACATCACATTCATTTTTTAGCATTCTTTGCCCCGATCTACTTGCTTGTTCCCTATGTTCGACACTCTACGCTACTTGCACTATGCACATCTTTTATAGAGTTATAATAAATTTTAACTCCGTACTTGATTTTCATTGTTTGATCATTTGTTGTGGGTTAATTGTTGTTTGAAGCAGGGTTTCGTGTGAGGTCAACTCGATGACTGGATTTCTCACCTTGTGAGACTTCTAGACCTTCACAAAATCCTCTTCAATATGTACTCAATAAAAATTTACGTTTAGATGAGTGTTTAAGTTATGTTTGTAGAGACATGGTAAATTAATCGATAGACATAAATCATACATGTCACATACACGAATTCTCACCATTAAAAATTATGTATAGATTTCCATTTAAATCATATAGACGTTGTCAAGAAGGAGAGCACTTCACCCATTCTGAATGGGATTTTACATTCTAATATAATAACTAATTCATGTTATGGTGATGATTGATTTGCCAACCCATATTTACCCATTTATACATTCTGTGGCGATACTAACGTCCAACATCATATATTAAAGTGCTCCTAAAGTAAATTATTTATTCTTATATTCATGTGTATGCGTAAGATACCTATCTAATTATGTCTTCTTAAACCTCAATTGATTTTCATGATGAAAAAGAATGGCTTTGTTTACAAAACAATAAGCAACAGTCTTTCGAAGTATGCATATGTATTTGTTGGATCAATATGGATTGGACCAATATCCAAATATATCACCCAAGGACATCGTTTGAACATCATATGTGGTATCTCATGAGTCCAACCCATGCATTTAGAAGTCTATTCTTATCATACAAAATTGACTCATAAATATCAAATCAAGTCAACATATCGGTCTATTTTTTTAAATCGAATCGATATATATCCATAACAACCTAAAGCCAACACATACACCTATAGATTGTATCTCAAACTTGATCTTGGTTTATATGTAATCCTAAAATTGATGCATACCTCAACTATGACGTGTAACTCTCCTTGACGTAGTCGTCCTGCCTCCTTATGCTCACGGATATGTGCTCTCCTCCTTCTCCGATTCGGCATCCCCTTCTCCTGCAACGATGAAGGACATCCGGTAAGATCTCTCTCTATCTAAATCTCTCTCTCTCTCTCTTCTCCTCTCTCAAATTGCAAGGGAAAAGTGATGTGAGGGGGATGGGACCCTTGGGATTTTAAACCTCTCATTGGAGAAATTAATGACCATTAAATCCCACTTAATTTAGAATTAAATCAATAAAAGTGAATGAGGGAATAAAAGGTAACTTTACCGAAATGTTCCAGCCGTTACAATCTACAATCCTTAAAAAATTTCATCCTCAAAATTTCTTTAATAAAGGGACATACCCAAAAGTTGTGGATACTTCTCCCATATTTCACTCTCTATCTCCCAGGTGGTCTCATCTTTCTGGTGATATTATCAGAGGATCTTGACCATCGGAACTATACATCGACAAAGTAGATGACCTCGACGATCAACGATTCGTATATGTTTCACCTCAAAGATCAAGTTAGGCCGAATACCGATGACCTCATGCTTGATCACATGTCAAGGATCACGAGTGTACTTCCTCAACATCGTCACATGAAATACATCGTGTAGCTTCAAGTATTGAGGTGGTAATGCAATACGATATGCCACCTCTCCGATATGTTGCAGAATCTCAAAAGTTCCTATGTATCTGTGAGTAAGCTTCCCCATTTTGCTGAATCGTAAGACACCTTTGGTTGGAGAGATCTTTAAGAGCTCATTCTCTCCACTACAAAATTCAACTCTCTTCTATGACAATCAGCATAAGATTTTTGCCTACTTTGAGAGTGTAATAATCTCTTTATGATTAGCTCAACACCCTTCTTACTTGTATGAACAAGTTACGATCGCAAAATATGCTTCTAATCAACATCACTCCAACGTAAGGGTGATATGAAAGGTCTCCCATACAATGCTTCATAAGGAGCCATCTTGATGCTCGAATGATAGATGTTATTATAAGCAAACTCCACTAATGGAAGATGCCTATCCCAGCTACCTGTAAAATCTAAAGCATATGCTCTCAACATATCTTCTAGTGTCTGTATTGTTCTTTCTTTTTGACCATCCATCTGTGGATGGAAAGAAGTGCCAAACTTCAATTGAGTGTCATAGAATCCTGAAAACTCTTCCATAAGTGAGAGGTAAATCGTGTGTCCCGATCAGACACGATTGATGCATGAACATCATGTAGACTGACAATTTCATTCACATATAGTTCAGCTACTGTCTATCGACTGATCCAAACTGATAGGTAGGAAATGCGCCGATTTGGTCAATCGATCAATAATTACCCATATGGTGTCATAATAATGTTTCATGGTTTTGGGTAGACCAGTGATGAAGTCCATCGTTATGTTCTCCTACTTCCATTCAGGTATTTCCAAGGGTTGAACATGGCCTATAGGTCTTTGTTGTTCGATCTTGATCTGCTGACATACCAAGCATTTAGCAACAAATTCTGCGATGTCATTCTTCATCTTCGGCCACCAGAAGCTTTGTTGCAGATCCTTGTATATTTTGTTGTACCCGGATGGATAGTGTACATCGATCTATGAGATTCACCTGGAGTTTCCTTCCTCAACTCAACATCACTTGGAATCCATAATCTGTTGAGGTACCTAATAGCTTCATCAATTCCGATTTTAAAATTAGAACTATCTTTCTTTGATGCTTCAATCATTTTAGAAACATCAACATCTACTTTTTCTGTAGTTAAGATCTTCCCAATATCTCTAGTTGAATCTTGAGTGTTGCAAAAGAGATCTTGCTCGATCCGCTCAAGAAAGGCTTCCACTCTTCAAAGTCCTTCATCATTTTCCATTTAAGTTTTAAACTAGCCAGCGTACCTTACCATTTTCTACTTAATGCATTTTCTATGACCTTTGCTTTTCCTGGATGGTAGTTGATAGCAAAGTCGTAATCTTTTAGGAACTCTAGCCAACGTTATTGTCTCAAATTAAGTTCCTTCTGAATGAAAATGTATTTGAGGCCCTTATGGTCACTGAGCACCTCAAACTATTCACCATAAAGGTAATGCATCCAAATTTTAGAGCAAATACTACTACTGCTAACTCTAAATCATGTGTAGGATAATTTCTCTCTTGCAGTTTTAGCTGTCACGAGGTACAAGCAATGACTTTCTCATTCTGCATAAGGACAAACCCGAGTCTCATGCATGATGCATCTGTATACACTACGAAACCTCCACTACTTGACGGTAAGGCTGAGATTGGAGTTGTAGACAATCTCTGCTTCAATTCTTGAAAACTCCATTCACAATCCTCGAACAATAAAACCTTCACATCCTTTTGGGTGAGCTTTGTTAATGGTAGTGAGGTCCTTGAGAAATTCTGAATAAATCGATGATAGTATCTAGCCAAAAGAAAGTTATAGATCTTAAAACACTTTTGGGTTGCCTCCAATTCGTACAGCTTCCATCTTGGTTGGATCTACCTCAATGTCATCCTTATATACATATGATCAAGGAATGCGACTCTATCCAGCCAAAAATCACATTTGGGGAATTTTTCATAAAGTTGGTGTTGTCTTAAGGTTTCAAATACAATCTGTAAATGTACTCGATGTTGCTCCGGGTCAGACAAATATATCAAGATATCATCCGAAAACACAATGACGAACTTGTCAAGGTATTCTCGGAATACCCTATTCATTAGCTCCATAAAGGTTGCAGGAGTGTTGGTAAGACTAAACGACATGACGAAGAATTCATAATGACCATACCTTGTCGTAAAAGTTGTCTTCGGTCCTCTTTTATTCGTAGTTGATGGTAACCCGTTAGCAGATCAATTTTTGAGAAAATTGTTGCTCCCTGCAACTGATCGAATAAGTCATTGATGCAAGGTAATTGGTATCTATTCTTCACGATCACTTTATTTAGACCTCGATAATCAATGCAGAGTCTAATAGTCCCGTCTTTCTTTTCACAAAAAGAATGGGTGCTTCCCACGGGGAAACACTGGGACATAAAAATCTCTTATCTAGTTGTTCATGTAAGTGCTTCTTTAGATCCTCAACTTCTGCAGGTCCCATTCTATATGGAGCCTTGGAAATCGGTATCGTTCTTGTGATTACATCAATTGAGAAATCAACCTCTCTATGAGGAGGTAATCCAGAAAAATCATCTGGGAAGACATCGGCAAAATCTCAGATCACATCTAAGTCTTCAAGATGAGTCTGTGATGATTCAATGCTAATTATACTAGCGAGGTATGCGGTATAACCTTCGAATAGAAGTTGAGCTTGTGCTTGCAAAGATGCGATAACCAATCTCCCACCCTTACAGGTGCCTCAAACTACTATCTCCTCTAGATTTGTCTACTCAGGACCACCATCTTTTCTCAACAATAAAATGTTGCATGATTCTCCATAACCAATCCACTCCCAAGATAACTTCACAGGTCGTGATGGGTAATAAGATCAAATTAGTAGTGAGGGTGTCTTCTTTATCAGAATGGGTACATCCTTTATGTACATGCCCATGGCACTAATATCACCCGTTGGTGAAGAAATAGTAAGTGTGCATGGAAGCTCAATGGCATACAAGCTTAGTCTTCTTACAAAAGCATTCGAAATAAAGGAATGTGTAGCACCGAAATCGAAAAGAACATGACATAAATGGTCTGTAAGTAGGAGAGTACCATGTTGGCTTCTTTAGCGTCTTCAGAAGTAATAGCGAAGACTCTTCTTGCTATTTTCTTCGTCTGCTCAAATGGCTTCTTTCTGATCCTTGAAATCCTTCTTGCAATCTTTCATGAAGTGGCCCTTTTCACTGCACTTAAAGCAAGGGTTATCATTTTGTAGCATTCTTCCGGATGTCTTCTGTCACAATGCAGATACACTTCATAAGTGTACTTCCTGTTGGTTGGAGCATCATTGGTTCTTGTCTTCTTGTCATTTACTATAGTGTGGCGTCTCTTATCATTGTAGCTCATCTTGTGAGGATGTTTTCGATGGTTCACTTGTTGCATCCTCCGATATGCTACATCAATTTCTACACATGCTGCAACGACCTCAGATAGGGTTATGGGACCCCTAGTAAGTACTTTGAGACTCAAACCAACATTCAAACCTTCAATGAACTTCCTAGCTCGTTGCTTTTCATTTGCACAGATGTCCTTGCCATAATTTTCCAGTTCATCAAACCTTGCGGCATACTCTTGGACCGTCATACTTCCTTGATGAAGATCTATGAACTCATGGCATTTAGCATGCCTAGAATGTTTGGGGATGTAACGCTCAGAAAAACGCTCCACAAAGTCACTCCAGCTGATGATCAGTGTCTCCTAAAAGTGAAACCATTACCACGTCAGGATATATAGAGAGAATTAGAGCCACAACTCATTGAGCTCGTAATTTTTTTTGAATCGGTGGCTCATTGCCATGCAATTATAAAGATCGTGAATCATTGATGAGCCAAGAGGTCGTTATGCATTAACCCTGCTCTTCACATGAAATTGAAAAACACAAATTTTTCATGAACCTAATGGCCAGTATGTATATGGGTCCATGCATGGAATTGCTAACAGTCTTTTAATCCGTTATAATGCATATACTTGAGTTTTACTGGATAAACATCATTACGTACCTAATTACTTCCCATGCATGTCTAAGTTCAATTCATAACATATATAATTTAGATTTTTTTATAAGAATAGGTATACATATGTAAATTGCATAAGAAAATATACATACATTTCTTTCATCTTGTGGGGCAGATTTTATACAATTCATAGCAAGTACATGTTTCTTTTATCACTTTGCATTATAGCTCCCATGACTTTGTTGTTTACTTCTCTTTAACCAAATCTTGTACAACATGTAATGGTTTACTCTTTATTAAACCATTTCTTATATAACCCATGATGGTTTACATTTAGAAATTAATTTTCTTGCATAGCTTTCATGTATGTATCTTGTTATACGTTTTCAACTGCTGGCATCGGCGGTCCATGCTATGACATGACAGTGTAGCTACAACTGTAGAAGACTTAGTTTTTGCCTCTGTGGTTCCTTACAACCATACGCCCCTTGCGGCATTGCCCATTGGGCTCACACGACTCATTGCCATTGTTTATGTGACTCTCTATGAGTTTGTGCCTTCAATCATGCTTAAGATTATCAAACTTTGACCTTTTGTCAAATATATATTCTTCATATTTTTTAGGCAACTCATCAATGGTTCATTTCTTTCTATTTTTCCCAACCTTGTATAATATCATATAAAGAATCACACCTAATAATTCACATAAAGTTCCATACTGAGATCAACATAATATGAGGAATAAAAAAGTGTTTCTGTAAAGATGACACATATACTAAATGTCGGTGAAATTATAAACAAAATTGAACATTTCATGGTCTTTGAATACATGTTGCCCATAATAAAAAATTGTAATGTAATCATATATATATACATATCTTTTCCTTTTTCCAACACATATACTATTAATCTAATATCCGACTAAAATAAAAAATTCCTTTATAGGTGTCCAACATTGTTGACTTATTTCTTTGTTAATGGCAATATATAACTGCAAATGTTTTATACGTACTCGATAACAATTTACGTCTAAATGAGAGTTTAAGTGATATTTGTAGAAACATAGTATATTAATCGGTAGACTTAAAGCATACATGTCACATACACAAATTTCTTACCATTAAAATTCTGTATAGCTTTCCAAAATCATATAGACAGTGTCATGAAGGAGAGCACTTCACCCATTCTGAATGTGATTTTACATTCTAATATTGTCGAATCTAACAACTAATTCATCTTATATTGATGATTGATTTGCCAACCCATATTTGCCCATCTATACATTCCGTGGTGATACTAACGTCCAACATCATACATTAAAGTGCTCCCAAAGTAAATTATTTATTCTTATGTTCATAGGTATGCATAAGATACATATATGAATATGTCTTCTTTAACCTCAACTAATTTTTGTGATGAAATAGAATGGCTTCGTTTACAAAACAACAAGCAACACTCTTTCGAAGTATGTGTATACATTTGTTGGACTCAATTCAGATTGGATCAATATCCAAATATATCAACCAAGGTCATCGTTTGAACGTCATATGTGGTATCTCATGAATCCAACCCGTGCATTCAGAAGTCTATTCTTATCATACAAAATCAACTCATACATATCAAATCAAGTCAACATATCGATCTATTTTTTTAAAGTCGAATCAATGTATATCCATAACAACATAAAGCCAACACATACATATATAGATTGTATCTCAAATTGATCTTGGTTTATATGCAATCTTATAATTGATGCATACCTCAACTCCGACGCATAACTCTCCTTGACATAGTCATCGCGCCTCCTTCCGCTCACCGATCAACGCTCTCCTCCTTCTCCGATTCAGCATTGCCTTCTCCTACGATGACGAAGAATGTCCCATAGGATCTCTCTTCCTCTCTCTCTCTCTCTCTCTCTTCACCTCTCTCAAATTGCAAGGGAAAAGTAACAAGAGGAGGGGGGACCTTAGGATTTTAAACCTCTCATTGGAGAAATTAGTGACCATTATATCCTCTTAATTTATAATTAGATCAATAAAAATGAATAAGGGAATAAAAGGTAACCTTGCTGGAAATTTTCCAGCCATTAATATCTACCATCCTTAAAAAAAATCATCCTCGAAATTTCTTTATTAAAGGGACATACCGAAAATTTGCGAGCACTTCTCCCACATTTCACTCTCCAGCTCCTAGGTGGCCTCCTCCTTCTGGTGATGTTGTCAGAGAATCTTGACCATTGGAGCTATATGTCGACAAAGTAAATGATCTCTACGATCGATGATTCATATAGGTTTCTTCTCAAAGGTCAAGTTCGGCTGAATATCGTTGACCTCATGCTCGATCACATGTGAAGGATCATGAGTGTACTTCCTCAGCATAGACACATGAAATACAACGTGTAGCTTCGAGTATTGAGGTGGTAATGCAATACGATGTGCCACCTCTCCGATCCATTGCAGAATCTCAAAAGGTCCAATGTATATGTGAGTGAGCTTTTCTTTTTTGCTGAATGGTAAGACACCTTTGGTTGGAGAGATCTTTAGGAACACATTCTCTCCAACTACAAAATTCAACTCTCTTATGTGATGATTAGCATAATATTTTTGCCTACTTTGAGCTGCCAATAATCTCTTTTTGATTAGCTCAACACACTGCATACCTGTATGAACAAGTTCCGGTCCTAAAATGTGCTTGTCATCAACATCGCTCCAACATGAGGGTCATCTGCAAGGTCTCAATACAATGCTTCATAGGAAGCCATCTGGATGTTCCAATGATAGTTGTTATTATAAGCAAACTCCACTAATGGAAGATGCCTATCTCAACTACCTAAAATCTAAAGCACATGCTCTCAACATATTTTCTATCATCCGGATGGTACTTTATGAATGACCATCAGTCAGCGGATGGAAAGAAGTGTTGAACTTCAATTGAGTGTCCATAGCATCCTGAAAATTCCTCCATAAGCGAGAGGTAAATCGTTTGTTCCAATCAGATACAATTGATGTAGGAATACCATGCAGGCTGACAATTTCATTCACGTATAGTTCAGCTAGACTGTCTGTCGACTGATCCAAATGGATAGATAGGAAATACGCTGATTTGGTCAATCGGTCAACAATCACCCATATGGTGTCATAACAATGTTTTGTGGTCTTGGGTAGACCGATGATGAAGTCCATCGTTATGTGCTCCCACTTCCAATCAGGTATTTCCAAGGGTTAAACATGGCCTGCAAGTCTTTGATATTCGATCTTGATTTGCTAACATACCAAGAATTTAGCAACAAATTCTGCGATATCATTCTTCAACTTCAGACACCAGAAGTTTCATTGCAGATCCTTGTACATTTTTGTTGTACCCGGTCAAATAGTTTACATCGATCTATGAGCTTCACCTAGAATTTCCTGCCTCAACTCAACATCACTTGGAATCCATAATCTGTTGTGGTACCTAATAGCTTCATCAATTCCAATTGTAAAATCAGAACTCTCTTTCTTTGATGCTTCAATCATTTTAGGAAGATCAACATCTACTTTTTATGCAGTCAAGATCTTCCTAATTATCTCTAGTTGAATCTTGAGTGCTGCAAAAGATATCTTGCTCGATCCACTCAAGAAGGCTACCACTCTTCAAAGGCCTTCATCATTTTCCATTGAAGTTTTTAAATTAGCCAGTTTACCTTCCCATTTCCTACTTAATGCATCTGCTATGACATTTGCTTTTCCAGGATGGTAGTTGATAGCAAAGTCGTAATCTTTTAGGAACTCTAGCCAATGTTGCTATCACAATTATGTTTCTTATGAGAGAAATGTATTTGAGGCTCTTATGGTCACTGAGCACCTCAATTGTTCACTATAAAGGTAATGCCACAAAATTTTTAGAGCAAATACTACAGTTGTTAACTCCAAATCATGTGTAGGATAATTCTCCTGTGATTTTATTGTCGTGAGGCATAAACAATGATTTTCTCATTCTGCATAAGGACACACCCGAGTACCATGCCTGTTGCATCTGTATACACTACAAAACCTCCACTACGAGATGGTAAGGCCAAGATTGGAGTTGTAGACAATCTCTGCTTCAATTCTTGAAAACTCCGTTCACAATCCTCGAACCATACAAACTTCACATCCTTTCGAGCGAGCTTTGTTAATGGTAGTGAGATCCTTGAGAAATTCTTAATAAATCGATGATAGTATCCGATCAAATCAAGAAATCTACCGTTCTCAGAAACACTTTAGGGTTGCCTCCAATTCATCACAGCTTCCACCATGGTTGGATCTTCCTCAATACCATCCTTAGATACCACATGATCAAGAACGCCTCTATCCAGCCAAAAATCACATTTACGAAATTTTACATAAAGTTGTTGTTTTCTTAGGGTTTCAAATACAATCTTTAAATGTACTCGATGATGTTCCGGTATAAACGAATATATCAAGATATCATCCACAAACACAATGATGAACTTGTCAAGGTATTTCTCGAATGCCCTATTCATTAGCTCTATAAAGGTTGCAGGGTCAATAGTAAGATCAAACGTCATGACCAAGAATTCATAATGACCATACCTTGTCGAAAAGTTGTCTTCGATATATCCTCCTCTATTATTCGGAGTTTATGGTAGCCCATTCCTAGATCAATTTTTGAGAAAATTGTTGCTCCCTGCAACTGATCAAATAAGTGATCGATGTGAGGTAACGGGAATCTATTCTTCACGATCACTTTATTTAGACCTCGATAATCAATGCAGAGTCTAAGAGACCCATCTTTCTTTTCACAAAAAATAATGGGTGCTCCCCATGAGGAAACACTAGGATGTAAAAATTCATTATCCACTTGTCTTATAACTGCTTCTTTAGCTTCTCAAGTTCTGCAGGTACCATTCTGTACGGAGCCTTGGAAATCGGTGATGTTCTTGTGATAACCTCAACTGAGAAATAAACCTCTCTATGAGGAGGTAATCCATGAAGATCATCTGGAAAGACATCAGCAAAATCTCGGACCACATCTAAGTCTTCAAGAGGTGTCTGCGATGATTCAGTGCTAATTATATTAGCGAGGGTATGCGGTGCAACCTTCGACTAGCAGTTGGTTTACTTGCAAAGATGAGATAAACAATCTCCCACCCTTACAGGTACCTCGAATAACTATCTCCTCAAGACTTGATCTACTCTGGACCACCATCTTTTCTCGACAATAAACCGCTGCACGATTCTCCCATAACCAATCCATTCTCAAGATGACATCATAGGTCGTGATGGGTAATAAGATCAAAGTAGCAGTGAGGGTGTCTTCTCTTATCAGAACGGTTACATCATTTAAGTACATACCCATGGCACTAATATTACCATTTGTTGAAGAAACAGTAAGTGTGTATGGAAGCTCAACGGCTTTCAAGCTCAGTCTTCTTGCAAAAGCATTCGAAATAAATAAATGTGTAGCACCAGAATTAAAAAGAACATGACATAAATGGACTGCAATTAGGAGAGTACCTTCCACTGTGGTGTTGGCATCTTCAGCGTCTTCAGGAGTAATAGGGAAGACTCTTCCTGCTATTTTCTTCTTATGCTCAAATGGCTTGTTCTAATGCTTGAAATCCTTCTTGCAATCTTTCATGAAGTGGCCCTTTTCGCCGCACTTACATCAAGTGATTGTCATTTTGTATCAATCTCCTGGATGCCTTCTGTCACAACGCGGACACACTTCATAAGTGTACTTCATGTTGGTTGGTGCATTATTGATTCTTATCTTCTTGGCATTTTACTATAGAGTAATGCCTCTTATCATTATAGCTCGGCATATGAGGATGCTTTCAAGTGTTCACTTGTTGCATCCTCCGATATGCTACATTAATTTCTACACCTGTTGCAACGGCCTCATATAGGGTTGTGGGACCCCTACTGAGTACTTTGAGACTCAAACCAGCATTCAAGCCTTCAATGAACTTCCTAGCTCGCTGCTTTTCATTTGCACAGATGCCCTTGCCATATTTTTTCAGTTCATGAAACTATGCAGCATACTCTTGGACCGTCATACTTCCTTGGAGAAGATCTATGAACTCCTGGCGTTTAGCATCCCTAGCATGTTCGGGGATTTAACGCTCAGTTTAACACTCCACAAAGTCACTCTAGCTGATGATTGGAGTCTCTGAAAAGTGAATTCCCTTGTAGGATGTATACCACTCCTTAGCACCGTCTCGCAGACGGAATGTCTCGAAAATCACTTTTTTTCCTCGGGACAATCAGTTACTTCAAAATTGAATTCCATCTCTCGTAGCCAGTGTTCAGCTTTTTCCGGCTCATGCTCACCCTTGAAAGTGGGTGGATCATGCTCGAAGAAGGTCTTTAGAGTCAGTTCACCAGAGTTGGACGCATGACTCTGCTGTTGATGTGCCTTCAGTGTCATTAACTCCAATGTCTGCTTCTCCATGCCCATAACGACCTCTTGGCTCATCAATGATTCACGGTCTCCATTGGCTATAATTGCACAGCGAGGATCCATCTAATTCAAAAAAATACAAGGTCAATGAGTTGTGATTCTATTTATATATATATATATATATAGAGAGAGAGAGAGAGAGAGATTTTAGGTCGCTAAAAATCATGGATATCTTATGCTCAAATGAACTCTAGCTCTGATACCATTTGTAACGAAACGGATCACACGGATGGAAGAAGCATGCGATATTAGATCGTGTTATCGGACCTTTACAAAAAGATGAATGGCAATCATTGAGTAGAGATAATATGAATTCCATAACAAGTCCCTTGCAAATTAAGAGTTCCATTATTACAACTCCAACTGGGGTATTTTTACAAAAATTATTCTAAGAATTAAAATAACATCTCAACAGTTCCTATAGGCATATAGATATCCTCCCAGTCTTCACAAGTAGAATCATACCACATCAGGAATCCTGAAGAGTCCGTAGCACGATCCTGAATATGCAATCAACCCTACTCTTCACTGAAATCGATAAACAAAATTTTTTCATGAGCCTAATGCTCAGTATGCATTAAGGTCCATGCATAGGAATGCTAACGGTCTTCTAATCCGTTATATTGCATATATGTGAGTTTTACTGGATAAACATCATTACGTACCTAATTACATCACATGCATGAGTAAGTTTGATTCCTATCATGTATAATTTAGATTCTTTTATAAACACGGTTATACATATGTAAATTGCATAAGAAAATATAACATAGATTTCTTTCATCATGTGGGCATATTTTATACAAATCATAGCAAGTACATGTTTCTTTTATCACTTTGCATTTTAGTCTCCATGACTTTGTTGGTTTACTTATCTTAAATCAATTCTTGTACAACATGTAATGGTTTACTCTTTATTAAATAATTTCTTATATAATATATAATGGTTTACCATTATAAATCATTTTTCTTGCATAACTTTCATGTACGTATCTTGTTATACGTTTACAATCGCTGGCACTTGCTGTCCACGACATGACATGACAGTGTAGATACAACTGTAGAAGACTTAGCTTTGCCTCTGTGGTTCTTTGCAACCATATGCCCCTTGCGGCATTGCCCCTTGGGCTTACACAACCCTTGCGATCGTTCATGCGACTCTTTATGATTCTGTGCCTAAAATCTTATTTAAGATTATCAAACTTTGACCTTTTATCAAACATATATTCTTCATATTTTTTTAGACAACTCATAAATGGTTCATTTCTTTCTATTTTTTCCCAACCCTTATATAATATCATATAAAGAATCACACCTAATAATTCACATAAAGTTTCATATTGAGATCAATATAATATGAGGAATAAAAAATATGTCTGTAACGATAACTCATATACTAAATGTCGTTGAAATTATAAACAAAATTGAATATTTCAAGGCCTTTGAATACATGTTGCTCATAATAAAAATCGTAATGTAATCACAGATATATGTCTTTCCTTTTTTCCCAACACATATACTATTCATCTAATATCTGACTAAAATAAAAAATCCCTTTATAGTTGCCCAACACCGTTGACTTATTTCTTTGTTAATGGTAATAAATAACTGCAAATGTTTTATATCTACTCAATAACAATTTACATCTAGATGAGAGTTTAAGTGATTTTGTAGCGACGTGGTATATTAATTGGTAGACTTAAATCATACATTTCACATATACGAATTTCTCTCCATTAAAAATTATGTATAGCTTTCCATTTAAATCATATAGACATTGTCACGAAGGCGAGCACTTCACCCCCTCTGAATGGGACTTTACATTCTAGTATTGTCGAATCTAACAACTAATTCTTGTTATGGTGATGATTGATTTGCCACCCATATTTACCCATCTATACATTCCGTGGTGATACTAACGTCCAACATCATACATTAAACTACTCCCAAAGTAAATTTTTTATTCTTATGTTCATGGGTATGCGTAAGATACATATCTGATTATGTCTTCTTTAACCTCAATTGATTTTCGTGATGAAATAGAATGGCTTTGTTTACAAAAAAACAAGCAACGGTCTTTCGAAATATGTGTATACCATTGTTGGACTCAATTCAGATTGGACCAATACCCAAATATATCACACAAGGACATCATTTGAACGTCATATGTGGTATCTCATGAATCCAACCCATGCATTTACAAGTCTATTCTTATCATACAAAATCAACTCATATATATCAAATCAAGTCAACATATCGATCTAGTTTTTTAAGTCGAATCGGTGTATATCCATAACAACCTAAAGCCAACATATACATCTATAGATTGTATATCAAACTTGATCTTGGTTTAAATGTAATCCTAAATTCGATGCATACCTCAACTCCGACACGTAACTCTCCTTGATGTAGTTGTCACGCCTCCTTCCGCTCACGGATCTGCGCTCTGCTCCTTCTCCGATGCGCTGTCACCTTCTTCTGCGATGACGAAGGACGTCCCGTAAGATCGATTTGTCTCTGTCTCTCTCTAACTCCCCCTCTTTCTCTCTTCTCGTCTCTCAAATTGCAAGGGAAAAGTGAGTGAGGAGGAGGGGACTCATGGGATTTTAAATCTCTCATTGGAGAAATTAATGACCATTAAATCCCCATTAAATTAAAATTAACTCAATAAAAGTGAATGAGAGAATAAAAGGTAACTTTGGTGGAAATTTTCTAGCCATTACACTTTCAATGCTATGGAACTCAAGGAGTGGTCTGGTAGTAGCGTAGTATGCCTACACTTTAAAGGATCTGTGTTCAAATCCCAAGGAGATGTTCCAGACCTCCGAATTTATTGAGCCTACGATTAGAAAAAAAAACTTCCAATGGTAAAATAAGATATTAACATTCTCAACGATAACGTGTGATTAACAATTAGGTCTGTATTACATAGGACAAGAAATGTATAGAATACAAAAATCATGATGAGGTGCACTTACGATTACACATAATAGTAATATCATATTATGAAAATTTTATTAGTTACAGATAACCAATACCTACTAAATATAGGTCGTAATTTAATAAAGAGGTTGATTATGTATCATAAATATATTATAGTAGCACATCTATTTTCTTAATATTGACAACCTTTCCTTATTTAACGATGGAAATCTAATTACTAAGCAGAGTAATAATATGACAACAATGTTTAGATAAATTCTATGATTATACAAATATGTAAGTATGCATCAACGATTTAGCGTAGCTCGGCTTGATAGAAATACAATGTCATGTGGTTCAGAAGTGTTGAATTATCTATTGGAAACTAATCGTGTATAGATAAAAAAATTCATTAGAAGTCATTAAATTTATGACTGACTTCGTCTAAAGATATGACATTAGATTAATCAAACTATTGATAAAAATATATGGAGTCTATCTTTGAATCAATGATGGCATGCGTTTTCTTATCAAAGCATACAGAAACATTATATGTTGTACTTCTCAAGTGACTTAATCTTTAGATCATAATGTACACGCATGATTTAGTATTTCTATGTATTTTTAAATTAAATGTTCAACCATTGTCGGATTCCCTATGTGTTGACGAAACTCATCCGCCAATGCTTATACTAAATAAGGTAGATTCCATGTATGCACACTTTTTTTAAAAGATTCTATAGAAACTACACTGATGAGTCATATTCTTGATAACGAATTAACCTAAGGCCTCGTTTGTTTGATTGGAAAGGAATTACAATGGAATGTAATCAAGAGAAGAATGAAATTAACAATGGAATGAAAATGAATAAGTTTTTTCATTCCATTGTTTGGTTCATATTAGGAATTGAAACATTTATTATGAGACATATTCCTTTCTTATGTTTGGAAAGGGAAAAGAATAGAAAGAAAATAACATTCCTTTGATATATTTCATTAAGTAGAAAAAATAATTGGTAGCCTCCAACTTATTTTTTCATAAAGTTGATATATTTCATATAAGGAATCAATAGTCAGATTCAAAAAGAAACTACTTTGATTTTTTTTCATACAATTGATATATTTGATATATTCATATCTGTATCCATATCCAAACAAAATGAAAACGTTATACATATCCGTATTCACAAAAAATAACAACACATTTTCCACAAAAAATCTCCATCCATGTCCATATCTGCATCCAAAAAAATTAAAACCCATATCCATGTAAGCATATGTCTCGGTTAGAATATAATCATTATCCACATCTTAGAAAAAATTGAAAATTGCATCTATATCCATATTAAAAAAAATCCCATATCCATGTTCATATCCATATCCGGAAAAAAAATACATATCCATGTTTGGATCCGTATCCGCAAAAAAACATATCTGATATGTTTTATCCATAATAGATATATTTAATATATATGTATTCGTATCCGTTGGAATATCTTGTAATCATATTTGTATTCGTATTCAAAAAATTGAACCGTATTATACCCATATCCGAAAAAAATCCCACATCCATGCTAGTATCCATATATGCACATATTTGTAACTTATCCGACCTTTTGCATTTGTATATTTGTATACATGTCAGTGTCCATATATACATGTCCAAAAAAACATATCCACATCAGTGTCCAAAAAATATCAAAAAAACATATATCAATGTCGATAACCATATAGTTTTAACAATGATAATTAAAATAAAATATTGAAGAAGAATACATTCATTAGCATTTGTAAGGAATGATTCATTAGCATTTGTAAGGAATGGAATCCCAATTCTTAGGGGGGACTTAGGAATGTCAATTTCCATGTATGAGAGAACCCGGTTTCCTTTGTAGTCATCATTCCTGCCTTAATATGATCTAACAAATACAGGAATGGAATCAACAAAGGAATGATGATTCCATTCCCTCCTCTATTTCTGCATAACAAACGAGGCCTAAGGGTTTGACACACTCACTTACCAAACTTATCTCGGATCCAGTCATCACATGCACGTATAATCCTACAAATCTGACATATAGATACGACTTTTATTACTACGTAGAATCATATGCCGACACATACATTTATAAACTGTAATCATCAAACGATACATATCTCCACTCCAACATTCTTCTTTCTCTGTTGCAGTTGACGCAACTCCTTCCGGTAAGTATCCTCACCCTTCTCCTTAGCTACGACATCAACGTCTCTTGCGACGAAGATGATTCTTCCAAATAGACCTCTGTCTAACGCGTTCTCTCTCTCTCTTTCTCTCGTCGCACAAGAAAAAAGAGATAACAAATAACGTGTTGATTTTAAGATATATTGGTCTTTTTATTTGTTGACAGTGAGGCAATTAATGGGGTAATAAAAACTCATTCAATTGATTAATCAATAATGCAATAATGATAATATGGAATACATGGAAATTTGATTTGAGAAATTAAGAGATTTGATTTTTTTGAAAAAATCACAGCCGTTACATGATGGTATTTCCAAAAAAAATACCAAAAAATGATGCAGGGACAACCGCATTTTTCATTTATAATTATTGTAGTTGAATTATTAATTAGGCTGAATCTAATGTAGTAAATACTCTTTTTACGACAATTCAACATTAAATTTTTTTTAATGTTAAGTGCTACTAACAAGAGGATAAACCACGGGGAAAAATATATAAGTATAAAAAATAGGGATTTTTACCCGGCAGACCTTATAATCTTTGCCAATTACCTCTACGACCTTTGAAACATCGTAATTCCTCCCTCGACCCTGTAAACTTGCTCTGTCTTACCCCACGAACCTTACCGTTAATTTGACACATCTAGAGCTAACTTCTTTGGGTTAAAAATGAGTTAATCTAACCGATCCACGATCGAACGACTAGAATCAACCAAGAGAAGTCCTCTCTCCTCTAACAGCTTCCCCGCATCGTCTCTTCCATCTATCTGCCCTCACGAGGGCACTTGCCGGGGATGGAGGAAGTGAGCGCGAGCGATCAGGCTTCCACGGGCAGAGGGAAGGAGGTTGGCGGTGGGCAGGGTCATGTTCTGCGTTGGGTTCCACTGGGGTCTGGAGAGGAGGAGTTTGGAGGGGGCCGAGGGGAGGCGACCTGTGTTAAAGAAGGTGGAGGGTCTTCGGGCGGCGACGTGGGGACCAAGTGGCGGGTGCCTCGAAACAGCGGAGGGGCTTCTTTGAGTAGCGGAGGGGGGGGGGGCTTCTGGGGGAGGCGGTGGGCAGGGGACTCCGAGCGCGAGAGGGTGGGGGGGGGGGGGGGGGGGGCTCGCGCGATTGGCAGGGAGGGGGGCTTTCCTGTGCGCTTCGAGCTGGGTCGAGGGGTGGAACTCGCGCGACCAGCATGGAGGGGGCTTCAAGCTAGGGGAGGCAGGGCGGGGGAGGTGGAGGAGCTGACATGGGAGAGGGAGTGGCACTTATAGTGATTTTCATAAATAAAATGGGTATAATATAAAGAAAGATAACAAATTCTGGTTACTTTTAACGGTCAAATGGATGGGGGTTAACCACATGGTCTGTAGGGTAAATGTTAACAAGTTTACGGAGTCGAGAGAGGAATTACGATGTTTCAAAGGTCGTAGAGGTAATTGGCAAAGGTTATAGGGTCTGCCGGGTAAAAATCTCTAAAAAAATAAGATCCAATCCGGTGGATTGGATTGATTTGAATTTGAATATTTAACGGATTGGATTGGATAAAAAAAGTTATAATCTGTTAAAAGTAGGATTGAACATGTATAAAGATAAAATTCGATCCTTATGTACACCTTTAATTTTTATATTGAAAAAGTAAGATACTAGTCGAAAGTACTAAACTCTTGGGTGATCGGTTTTAACCCATCTGATTTGGACGTTTATTTCAATGCCCCGTGCCGAAAATGGACGTGAAACAAAAGGGGAAAGCCCTGACGAGGCAAAGGATGTAAGAAAATAAAAGGAACATCATTATTAATCACAATAGATTAATATGTGAGCTTAGGGGCCACCAAACGACGCTGTAACCAGAAGTTGACATTCGCATGTGATCCACGCGGAGATGCTAAACAATAATATTCAAGAATAAAAGGAAAGAGCGATGAAGGCTACATTTCATTTTATTTTATTTATATTTTTACAAATCGAGGACAAAGAAAGATGGCATGGGACCTAAATGGGATGGCATGGATGGGACTGGACTTGAAAGGGACATTGATTGATTTCTTTGGACTTTCCTTTCTTTTATTATTAATAAAACCTTTCAGGCTGTCGGCAGAGCCTTCCGGAGGAAAATTCCATTTATCAGAAAGCAATCACAGATCACTCAGTTTTGATTTGAGATAAGTCAATGTTCCAATTATGTTCAGGAAGCAATCAAATTCATAACCATGCTTTCAAATCCTAATCCGGTTTTTTCAAAGAAACATTCATAAGCATGATGTAAAGAAGCGGGCCTCAGTGTCAGCCGCATCGACAATCTCGGTCTACCGTCAAAGAGTTGGAACATCTTCTCTTACAACGGTGGCGCACCAAGTGCAGTCGAGAAGCACGACCAATCACGCAAGCGTCCTATTTGTCAACCAAGTTAGCAAGTGCCAGCCAAAGCCAACTTGTTAGATTCCTGGAACTAAAGAGAGAGCCCCAGTTGGTCTGCAAATAGCCAACTAAAACGCACAATAAACTTGTCATCTTCCAGACATGAGCACATGGCAGGACCAATATGTGATTTTGTGTTAAGCCAAGGGATGAAGATCTCGCAATAAGATATTTCAGGATCAGGAACTGCAACTAATTACAAGCTTTAAATGCACTTTCTTATTTCTATAGAGTTTTCTCGTCACGAGAGAATCTGTTGAGAAAAAAAAAAGTAGTGACGGTCAATTTTAACAAGTTAAATAAATAAGTAAATACACTGCTA
This sequence comes from Ottelia alismoides, assembly GCA_037367405.1. NCBI lineage: Eukaryota > Viridiplantae > Streptophyta > Magnoliopsida > Alismatales > Hydrocharitaceae > Ottelia > Ottelia alismoides. Next base: position 286,218 of record JAZKJV010003453.1, on the reverse strand, counting down.
TTTTCAGAAGCACGTTAACAGTCACAAAATTACCTGTACAATCCATGCACATGATTTGCAGTTGAAAGCTAAACCAAATGAAACCTCTATCTGAATGAACCTATCCAAGATGTCTAACCACTACTTTGAGTAGGGACCATGCTATTTTTTGTTGCAATAGTGTAAGCTCCTTGTACATCTTTGAACCTTGGACGTTCTCAAGCTATAACAACTAAAATAAAGTAAATAAATAAAGATATTGTTAAAATAAAGAAGATAGCAAAGCAGCATCAATATCAAATGAAAAACATGGATTTACATATAACCTTCTCCTAAAAAGAGGGAAAAAAACTTCAAAGGACTGGATATGTCATTATTTTTTCTCAACGAGTACATGGACACACCAAAGTCCTACAATAGTAGGTCTTGGACTGAGCATGAGAGCATGGTAATTAGATCTCGCATTTATATTATCTACCCATCGAAATAACACTCCCCCTCAAAATAGAGCAAAAAAAGCTGCATCTTGTTACAAAAGAAAACTACCCAACTCACTTTATTTGAATTATCTTTGAAGGAGTCCGAAGGAGACCCGCTTGAATTAGTCTTTGCTGCGAGAGGACCCGCTTGGAGGAAGTCACACTATGAGGAGACATATGCCCAAAGACACTAAAAAAATTGAGCTATAGTGACGGTTTTTTCAAATTCATCACTAAATTAGCCATTGTTAAATATATAATGATGATATTATTCGTTATGAAATGAGTACGAATATCATATGTGTCGTTATATCATTAGCAACGATCCATATAGTGACGTTTATCCATTGCTATTTTTCAAACTTCTAATTAATTGTCGCTAAATTTTGAGTACGAAAACTCATTTCGCAACGAATAATATCATCATTATATATTTAACCACGGCTAATTTAGTTACGGATTTTGAAAAAAACGTCACTATAACTCAACTTTTTTGTAGTGAGAGGATGCTCGTAGAAGATGATTGGTAGGTAGTAGTTGGGCTGGAGTGTATGCAGTTGATGGAAAAAAATATTGAAGCATTCCCAAGCAATATGAGAAGTTCATCTGAAGTAGTCTGAAGGCGGGCATTAGAAATAGAGTGATCATCTCCGACAACGTTTTGGCCCCACGGGTTCACTCGTCTCTCTCATTTCCCAAAAGTGGTAGGTCGTTGGATACCGGAGAACAGCAGCGCGTCGTTCCCCAATTGGACAATTCCGAAGAGGAGTTCTAGTGGATCCTCCAGGGGAAAAAAAGAAGTGAGAATGCCTCCGAAGAGGAAAAGGATACGGCTCGTCTGTCTACGGAACAACATCCTCTGTATATCAAAATGTTCTTCTTAGTTTGTTTGGTTTTCCTTCATATCTTCAGTTCCCTGGCACATGGAGCTTGCCAGAAAAAGAGAAAAGGGGACCCAGACTAGAAGAAGAGAAGAGCAGATGAGAGAGAGAGAGGCAAAGAACGTCAGGCTTCGGGTTGAGCTCGGGTCTAGGATCCCCCAGTCCAACCAGGAATCTGACACCTGGGCACAAGATGAAGAAGGAGGCCTATATGTCATTATAGCATCACGAGCCTCGCCGCTTGCTTATAGGCGCTATGTTTAGCTGCTTACGGGAGGCTCTTTGTCTCCTCAAGATAATCCCATCCTCAACTGAGGACCACTTTTGGCTTTTCGTTCTGAGGAGGTACGAGTAGTTGAAGATGGGTCTGGTACAAAATTATGTTGAACAATATCCGATAGAAGAATAAATATACTCTACTCCCACTCCCCGTTTATCCCATACTTGTCGAAAACATGAGGAATAGAGACATATTAAGAGAACCGATGAGGGAGAACAAAAGAATAATCTTTTCCCCTCATTTTGTCAATCTTATTTTCTAAAGCCTTGTTTTCTTTTTTTTTTATGTCTCTTCTCTCTCTCTTTTCTCGTCTTTTTTTCACCCATCATCATTTATTCAATCATTTCTTTTCGTCAACAATCCCTTTTCTCTTTCTTCTAAACAAATTTGGCCCAATGGTTCTTTCACATTTTTGTTCCAATCACTTTTTTTCTTTCCTATCTTTTGTGCTCTTACGAGAGCCTAATATTAAATGAAATAAAAAAAACCAAGACATTGGTCATTTTTCTCTCGGATCCATTAAAAGATAATGGTCTAGGTTGAAAAGTATCTATGGTGAGTCATGTTTATTCTCACATAGTGTAATGATGATAATTTGGTGTTTTGGTGGGGTTATATAAAGAGTCCCCCATCCATTGTAATAATTTGAAAAAGATAAGTAGAATAATACACTTTTGAGGCGTTTCTCCCATCGCTCCTCACGGAGTTGGTTCCATTTAAAATTCTGTATATTCCATTTTATTATTTTTACTTTGATTCACTTATGTATTTAATATTTCATCATTGTATCCGAAAATTTGTTTTTCTGAGTATTATATTATTCTTAATAGGATTTGTTATTGGAAATCAAATGAAGATTGATTTTTCGTTATTATTGATATTTAATTTTATTTATTTGTGAATTTAATCTCAAATGTTTGTCATCTAGGTTTCTTTCTGTGAAATCCTAAGGTAGCGTTCGGCTACCGGGGTAAACTCCCTTTTGGGGAGTTTACCCCCCTTAACCCACATCCCCCTCTCTCCCCGTGGGCCCCACTTTATTCTTTTTAAAAAAATGTAATAAATCAATTTTATATCATCAATCCTATCAAAAAATAATATATTATACCATCATATCATATAAAAATTATAAACTACTCCACTTCTACTCACTTTTCCAAACTTCAATACAATCACATCACAATAACTACTCACTTTTTCAAACTTCAATACAATCATATTACCCCAAACCACTTCTAATCCACCCCCAGTTTAACTCTCTATCCAAATACCAAAATCCAAAAACGGGTTACCATCTACCAGTTTAACCCGCCTTAACCCTCTACCAAAATGGTCCTTTACAGATTTGAGCAGAGGTTAACGGGTTGGAAAGCGGTCTCCCTTTCGAAGGGGGGAAAGCGGATTCTATTGAAGCATGTCCTCTCAGCTATCCATATTTTCTTCTTCTCTACTAGATTTATGCCAGTAGGAATACGTATGAAGGTGGAAGCGATGATGAAGAGATTCTTCTGGTCAGACGGAAAGCAGCAAAGAACTGGGGTGCATTTGGTTGGTTGGGAGGAGATGACGCGCCCACAAAACGAAGGTGGCTTAGGGATTCGGGATATGGCTTGTATGAATAAGGCACTCCTGACAAAATGGATAGTTCAGATTTGGGGAGATTCGGATAGCTTTGCAGCCAGACTGCTACGCAAGATCTATGGAGTCCGGGGCTTGCTTGAAGCTGGGAGAACAAGGTTTCAATCTCCTCTGTGGTGTGGTGTACGCGAAGTCTTACCTTTGTTGGCTCCGGAATTACGGTCGAAGATCGGCAATCGTGAAGTTTTTCGTCTCTGGAGAGACAATTGGACAGGGGACGGGACACTATGTAGCAAGTTCCCAAGGTTGCTTGCTTTGGCGGCTATGAAGGAATGTTCAGTGGCGCAAGCAGGGGCTTCGGGGTCGTGGGATCCGCAGTTTAGGTCAGTTCTCTCTTCTTAACGTTTGGTCGATTTAGCCAGGATGCAGTCCGAGCTGCCCGTGCCAGATTGTCTCACAGAAGGTAGAGACCATTTTGAATGGGCTGATGGCAGATTCTCGACAAAGAAGGCATATAGGGAATTCAAGGCGACTACAACGGACGTGGATACTGACCTTTGCCAGGATATGAAGATCATATGGACTTGTAAGATCCTGTGCAGAGTTAAGGTCTTCCTTTGGTGCTTAAGGAGGGGCAGATTGTGCGACAAAGCAAGAAGGGGAAGGCTTTTTGGAATTGAAGACACTCAGTGTGACAGGTGCAGAGAACAAATTGAGGATTCAGACCATTTGTTCTTCAGGTGCCCAACGTCATAACAGTTATGGCAGGAGGTAGGGGTAACTTGGGTGTCGACTGGAAGTGTAGTGGATTTTTGGTGATCAGTGAGATCGGTAGGGGGAAGCTCAACAAATGACTGCACCCTACCTTTTGCACTCCTTTGGGCTATTTGGAGCGGAAGGAATGATGTCATTTTCAAAAATCAGAGGTTTTATCCGGAAAATGTACTCGCTCATTGTAACTCTCTGTCTCATTTCTGGACCTCCAGATAGTGTACTCTTTCGTTTTTAAGTAATATATATTTTTCCTGCGGTGAATCCCAACTTGGGATGTCACCCTAGCATTATTAAAAAAAAACCCGCCAACCAAACGCACCTTAAGGGTGTATTTGGGTTGACAGTTACCCTCCTTTTTTGGAAGGTTTTCCTCCTAAAACCATATCCTTACCCCTTTTGTGGGGTCCGCTCAAAGACCACACTATCTTATTTAATACATTAAACAATTCATTTTCCTTCATCTTTTCCAACAAAAATAGTAAAATATACCATCTTATCATCTAAAAATTATAAAATATTCGACTTCTGCTCACTTGTCCAAACTTCAATACAATTACATCACAACAACTACTTACTTTTCCAAACTTCAATATAATTACATCACATAAACCCTTTCAATCTCAAATCCTGCATCCAAACATCAAAATGTGTTCACAAAAGAGATTACTCAAGTTACCCACCTCAAGATAACTTGTATCCAAACAAGCAAAAGGTAACGATCAGAGGTGATCTCATGGAAGATCCAAACATGCGCACCTCTGGGCCATCTCCACACGTGCAGGCCATACCCCCATCAACACTAAGGTCCTCTGCACGCAGACCATCCATGACAGTGTACTTCATTACGTGCAGACCAGCCAATTTTTTGTTATTGATGTAATCTTCAATTTCACGTTGGGGTTTTGTTTTCAAAGTTTTTGAAGAAAAAAAATCTACTGCTGCAAATAGAATCAATTTTTGTGTGCTCTGGAAAAATTTTCCATTAAGATTGTGCTTGTTTGAGGCGACAGCAGGAAAACCCCAGCAATAGTTCCAGCCATTAGGAACAGCAATCATCGCAAACATCTCCGCCTCCAGCCCTATGGTGATGTTGAGGCTGTCGAGAACTCCTTTCTCAGATCGATTGCCGCCGCTTTTTGGCTTTGGTCACCCCTCGCAGCCCCCTGTACTTGAGAAGACGCAGCTCCGTCATGGCCTTCGTCACTACTGTAGATTTTTTCTACCACCATGGTGCCGCCTGCTTTTGGGTTCTCCGAACTATACAGGGAAGGAGAAAGCTCCCTATTGGAAACCTAGCCCATGCAAGAAGAAGAGGCAGCGGCGCCGGCTCTTCCAAAAATGTGTTCTCAACGGGAAAGCCTACCGTAGCCGCTGCTGCAGCTGTAGTAGGGGTTTGAGCTGCTCTATCTTGATCGAGCAGTTCACACGAATTTGTACGATCCGAGCCTAGAAACAGTACAGATTCGTGAAAATCGCTCGATCAAAATCTAACGATTCATGCCCCTACTATACAATCTGCTGCAGCAGCGGCTGCAATAGATGATCCATTTCCTCTCAACGGAACTTTAAGATGGAGAAAAAGAAAAGGTGGAGCCGTTTCATATTGGAGGGTTATTTCAATTTATTTTTTGTTATGGTTGGGCCTGTTTTACTTTATTTTAAGTTCAACTGGCACATTAGAAAGGAAAAATGAGAGAGGTCGCACCCAGAAAGAAATTGAAAGGGACCGCCTGAGCAAAAAATAGGGTAAAGATGTGGTCAAAAATGAGATTGAAAAAAGTACGAGGAATGTTTAAAAAAAAATATAGTTCACAAAAGAATGTGTGTTGTGACTGCAAAAAAGGGAATTTCATGCTATGATCCTTCCTTGTTCTCCTCATTTGGTCATTTCTGATAAGTATGAGAGAAAGAGAGAGTGTTGGATAGAGATTTTTATTCTCTACCATTGTTGGTTAGTGGTGTCATGCCCTATCATTATTTGAAATATTAGTTACAAGTTTTCGAGAACTACCATTAGTTGAGGCACTCTATGTTTGAGGTGACTCATTTTTCAAGTTATATAGAGGGAGACTCATTGCAAACTTCATCCTCCATTGGCCGTGATCACCATTACGAGATCCTTTTGAGGTTCATGTGTGAATTCCCTTCGAGGTCTCTATGAGAGTGACCCATATTTCATCGGAGTGGTGGAGTTGTATCCCGTCAAGAAAACATGTTGCAGGCAAGAGTACTCCATGATGGAGACTCATTTATCTTGATCATTCTGTGCAGATCATTGTTCACACTCTAGCATCCAGTTCCTCCTCACAAGCATGACATGAGAAGCAATGCCTCAGGAAGTAGCCAATAGGGTATGTGTTGCGTTGATATTTTCTTCAGTGTCTTGTATTGTGTGAGTGAATGATTTCTTTTTGTTTGTCCAAATAGAGCATTGCATGCTCAGCTTGAGAAGGAGTGTTGAAGAATGTTTTTGGTGAGTCATGTTTAGTACCGCGTTAAGTGTTGATGACACTTGTTGTCTTGGTGTGGATATATAGAGCCCCACACCCATTGTAACAAATTGAGAAAGATGAATAGAATATTCTCCCTTCGAGGAGTCTCTCGTGGTTCATCCCGCTCCTCGTAGAATAAGGTTCCACGTAAAATCTATATGTTCTACTATTTTATTGTCCTTTCTTTGATTCACTTCCGCACTTCATATTTCAATAGTATAGGCCCACCGCAGCTCCCTCTTCTTCTTTATCAGACATGATAGAGCAGAACCCAACCCTGCTTCTTCTTTGGATATGGTTCCACACATGGAATCGATCTGCCGGGCAAGTGTAGCTGCACATTCATTCTTCTGACGTCATTGTAGGTTTCCTTTATTCTTTTTTCTTCTCCAGAGAGTTGGGTTCCTCAATGACACCCTTTGCAACACTGCCACCTTTGACTACTCTCGTTGCCTAGGGTTCTCCAATGTCACCAAGAGCTATAACATAGGGGGACATCACCCTCAAGGGCTTCGAGAAGGAGTAACGGTGGAGATACTTATAGAGGTGACTCGACTCCTTCAAGCGGAGATATACGTCACAAGGGGGCACAACCGTTGTTATCTCCAAGAACTGCTAGCACCGCCATCAGAAGGGAGACTTTAATCACGCATTGCCATCGCCTGGAACTTCCTAGAGCGTACAAGTGGATAAAAAGGGTGGAAGGCGTGTTGGATTCTATTTCAATAAATCTAGGGTTTCATAGAGACAACTCAAGATTGTCAATCATTGCATAAGAGGAACCAATTCTACTAGCCTATGTAATATTTCTAACAATATCATATCAATTCATATCCGTTTTACCTTTGTATCTGCTTTTAATGGTATGACAACGTAGTTTTTCAACTCTATTAATATATGAATCATATAAAAACAAGCAAATATATTATAATACCTATCTCGTATCCAAATCATTTATATTCTTACACGGAAGGACGTGAGAATACCGAAGTCATTATATAATTTAAAGATTATTGGGGGGTTATAATATAATTAGACAATATTTTTTTGTTCATGATTTAGCAATCTCCAAAAGACTAAAACAAAAGCATACTAGTAGGGAGCCCGTGCAAAAGCACGGGCAACTGTATTAGGGATGTTATCATAATATTAATTTTATGGTTCCTTTCTTGTTCAAAGTTAGTAAGATAATCATGAATTATTTATCTGATTCTTCTGTCAGTGATTAATCCTATAACAGTTTACTATTATAGGAATTTTTCACAATTTGGATTCATATCCTAAAACCTGCACTTACATCAGTATATGTGCACTTTTCGTGCACTATTGAATTTCTATCAATTCAAGAACCAAACCCCCTCTTGGTGAATGGAATTTAATCTTGGAATTCTGAATATTCATTAGATTGTCCTAAGGCCAATAACAATTGATATCTCCTTCAAATGTGGGATTCCAAAGAAGGGGATTATCAAAAAATTACAGGATTATCACATGTAGACATTTGTTTTCATATTGATCTGCGCTAGCTTTGGAATTTATAGATTTCAATTGTATAGTTTTTTATTTTTCATTTTTGACCAACATCTGTCTTTCTCTCCTTTTTGTTAATGTTAATGGTAATTTTGAGGAGACGTGGATCACTGGTTGTTCTATAGTGAAATCTCTCCCATGTCAATTTTCATGGGTTGTCAAAGATCTGTGTTATCTTGGTACATAAAAGAAGCATCTGAGATCTGTCATGCTGTTAGGTTATACCCGGCATCCATTTTTTAATATTACCAGAGTGGATTAAGATTTTTTCTTGTGGTTTATAGATTATATCGAAATTTTAGACGCACTCGCTATTTGTGCTCTTTCCTTGCAAAGTAAGCAAGGGTAGAAGTATGGTCAAATTGGTCCATGGTGTTCTTTTCAAGCTTCTCTAGCACATGAACATGGTTATGAAGATCATTGAGGAACATGATTACGAAGATCATCGAGGACCAATGCTCTCCACTAACAACAAAGTGATCCTCGATGCGGCAAGCTAACTGCATTGTTATTACTGGAGAGCATTGGTCCTCGGTGTTGCAAATACTCGTGATTGCTTTGCATCTTCCGTAGCGATTTTTCGGATTGGTAGGAGATCGGAATTTTTCGAAGGAAAAGTAATGGACTTGACGCCCTTTATATATATACAAGGTTATAGCCCAACAATAATATACCCTAAGATAAATGCAAGAAACCATTTAAGATTAGAAACTACTTTTTAAACCTTTCAAATTACAACAAAGGAAATTTCATAATGCAGCATCACACCCACCTGGAACATGAAAAGATTTGTAGGCATTCCCACCTACCCGTGAAAAGATTTGATTTGTTTTTTTGGAGGTGATAAGCTCGGAATCTATAGAAACCTGAGCACTGAACTGTCCTTCATCAAGAAGGTCAAAGGAATATGAACAGACAACAATAATTAAAGGAAGACATGATAAAGCGCAAAGAAGGAACCGAATGTGTAGCAAATTCAAACTACACCACAACTATTGGCACACATTTGCTTGATGATCAATAAAGTGTATTCTGTTTGCAATAAAAACCATAGGTTCCTACTGTCAAGAATAAGCTCACGAGCTGCATAGCCCCACAAAAAGATGGAGCTTTCGTTTTCATCCAGAGAGAAAAACATCTTATAACCAAAAATCAATTTTCCATCATCACTTGGGCAAGTGCCAATAAGTAGAAGCACAATCATATATCCTGTGACAATTCAGAAGTTTAATTACAGTTCTTCCAACCGATCTAAGAGGTGAATATCAAAGGCAACAAACAACCCTTTAACCACAATCCAATAAAGTAGCAAATCTGCATCCTTTTGCACCAAACCACCATAAGTAACCCTTCAATAAAGCACAAGATGCATTCCCCTATGACGCACATCTGAAACATCAAATTAACCTCTATATCCATCCCCAAGATCGCAATTTTACCATACATACCATAATTTCGGCCAAATATCTCGACGACCATATTTCTAAAACATCGTCCAAGTACATGATCTCCACAAAAAGCAGAAAACCCACAGACCAAACAATTGCAGATATGCCATGGTATCAGATGCAAATCGAGTCCCTCCAATCGAAAAAGGGGTACCTTGGAGGGGATGCAGCCAACGTTGAGGCAGGTGCCGCCGAGCGTGCCCCTCTTCTCGATGCAGGTGGTGTTGAGGCCCAGCTGCGCGGCCTTGATGGCCGCCACGTACCCACCGGGCCCCCCACCGATGATGACCACGTCCCTCTCGCCCTCCCCCGCCGAAGAAGTACTACCTCCTCCCCAGATCCCCCGACCCGCAGAGGATCCTCCTCGCCGCGAGCCGCCGCCGCGAGACGATCGCCAATGCCATCCCGGCGGAGAGAGAGAGAGAGAGAGAGAGAGATGGCCAAGAAAGAGTGAAGGAACTAAAACGGTAGCGCTGCGCGGTTGAGAGCCGAAAGTGGTGTTTTTCTAACACCATGTAAGTAGTTTTCAATGGTACCGAAATGCAATTACAGTAGGATCACACGCGGACGGGGGGGGGGGGGGGGGGGGGGGATCCTACCCTTTGTTTCTGCAGTCGGCGCCGACGGCGTTACATCAAGGAGGGGATGACCTTGGAGACGCGAGCACAGAGGAGGAGAGGGGGTATTGAAAGGGGAAGGAGCGCTAGGTAGGGTTTGGGTAGGAAGGTGGCATCGATGGAGGGAAGGGGGAAGGGTGCGGGGTGGTTGCGTAATTCCCTCGAAAATGTCGAGGGTAAAAATGGAATGTCAGGTGGGGACGGATGGTAGATAAAATGGGAAGAGGGTAAAATCGGAATTTTTTGGGCGGAAAGTAATGGATTGACGGCTCTTAATATATATTGGATATATTTGGCTACTCAGTGGATTGCGCAATAATCCAGTCTTCAGTCCTCTCTTCTCAAACTCGAAGAATATCAGTAATAATAATTGAACTTTGAGAACATATTCGAAATTGACATGCTCCAATAACATGTTGAAATATACAAAATAACGAAGCAGAATCATGAAGAAATGGTAAACATATATTTGGAACCATACTCCCCGTAAAGAACATGATTAAATTATAAGAGAAGAGCCTCAAAAGGATGGATATCTCATTATTTTTTCATTGAGTACAAGAGGTATATATGCCACTTTGTATATAGCCCTATGAGAACAAGGTAATTGGATCCCGAAACGATCCAATTACCCGTCTAAGCACATACTCTTACTGATATATTATGCAAATATCCTAAAGCGCTATCTATTTAATATATGATCATATCGGTTGTATATTGTAGATATAGGTTTAGTTTCATTTTCAATAAAATTTCCGTTATTAGAAGTAGGGGTGTTAAAAAATATCTGAGTCAACGGGTACCCGGCTTAACTTGTTCATTTTGATCGTAAACTCTCGGGTACCCGTTTAAAAATGATGGATCGGGTACCTGCTATGCCATGACCCGTACCCCCATACAAAAAACCCGACGAATACCCGCGGGTATCTGATTGAAAGCTTCCACTGCCAATTGATTCACAAATATGCAAATGATTAGATAAAAATATCAATATATATGTTACATTATTTTTATCTAATTTTAAAATATAGATATGGATGCGGATACAAATATCGTTGAATATGGAAAAAGGCATTGCCAAATTATTAAAAATGGATACCGGTATGAAATTGATGCAAATTAGGAAAAATACTAGAATCAAAATTCTATATATTATATTAAATTTATATGTATGAGAGGGCTCACGCAATGATACTTATATCCATATGTATATATTTTGAAATCGAAATATATGGATGTCAAAAGTTGAATTAACATATATGACAATGAATCAGATACGATCCAAATCGATATACATACATCCCGGCATCCAAACATAATAATAATGAATACAATTGTATACAAATTGTATCATGCACACACATACGCACCCACACACACACTTGCCCACACATGCGCCCCGCACGCACTTACGCATGCACGCACCCACGCACACACGCACCCATGCACGCACGCACCCATGCACACCCACACGCCCATGCACACCAATGCGCGTACGTTTGCGTGCACACATATATCATGATAACCTAATACAGTGATAATTAATAGAACTATGTACGAATAGGAATATATACTTAAATATTGTATCATGTTGTCCTCCAGTTACACACACCCATCTCATTTATCTGTATTTGATTAATGTCATTGTTGGATCCATATCCAATTGCATTCCTTCTAATTTCATATATTTTATATCGTTTACATTATCCACATAGTTTTATATATCCTGATAACTTATTTATCTATGTTTACATATCCCTATCTGAATGTATTCTATACCATTTTGATTTTCGTGTCCTGACATTAGCATTATGATATAGATACATATATACATAGTTAGACACATCGTTTGCATTTTTTTACATGTCACCTTTCACTAGAAATATCTCTCTTATCCCCACGAGTACCCCCGGTACCCACGTTTAGCCAATATCCATTGAAATTAACCGAGTACCCATTACAATTGAGTACCCGTTGAAATGAAGTGGGTCGACTCGTGACCCGATAACAATGGGATGGGACAGGTCACGATCAAATGGGCGCGGATTCCCGCCCCATGGATACCCCTAATTAGAAGTTATACATTCTTTCAATAGAGTCCTCTTTTAATAATAAAAGATATTTCAATAGTATTGATATTTACTACAACAAAAGCGCTCACAACAATAAATGATTTGAATACTCGTCTGCTATATATTTCTGATGTTAAATATATAACGATGAGTATTATTCGTTCTCAAGTTATCTTTTCTTTTATAATTGATAACTTTTACCTTATCGTTGCTAAAGTTTAATATATTGGCAATTACTGGGTGACTTTTTCACCAAAAATGTACTAATCATTACTATTTTTATCAACAATTAGAATAGAAGGCAATGAAAATTTGTTGTTATATGTATCGTTAGTAGTAATATAGCATTGAGTATAATATTCATTGTAAATTTAAATAATCAAATAATAAGTAATATATATATATATATATATATTGTTATGCATTCAACTACGGAAGATGTAGCAATAAATGTTTAATTATTTGATTTTTTTAGAAGAAAGAGGGTGAGATCCCGAGCTGGGATTTACCGCCAGAAACTATTTCATTATACTATTTGTTAAGAAGATACATTACCTTGAGGACCAAAACTATAAAAGGAAAGACAACTTGCTACTATATTTTCTGGATAGAACCTCTGATTTTTGAAATTACATCATTCCTACCTCCCGAGATGGTCCAAAGAACCGCAAAAGGCAGAGAACAATTATTTGTGGAGTTCATCCCCATCCGCCTTATCGACTTCCAGAAATCGGTGGAACTAGCATGCTACACCCATGACGGTCCTACCTCATTCCAAACTCGCAGCGACCAAGGGCATGTAAAAAACAAATGTTCAGCATCTTCCGCTTGCGCACCACATCTATCACAACGAGCATCTGGAATACCAAACAACCGCTCCTTCTCTCCTTGTCCCATATCCTGCCCCTTCTGAGGCACCAAAGAAAGACCTTCACTCTGCAAGGGATCCTGCTTGCCCAAATAATCTTCATATCTTGTTTCAGGTCCGGGTCAGATCTCCATTGTCCCTCTGAACACTCTGTATGCCTTTTTCACCGAGAATCTTTCCTCCTCCCATACACTTCGATCTCTTCCCTGAGATAAGCAACTAATAGAAGCTAGTTCAGACCTCATTCTGTCCAAGTCGTCTCTTCTTCTCCCCGAAAGCTCATAGACAAAAGTAGGGTTCCACGAACCAGAACAACCAGCTTCTGCAACCGAACACCCCCTGCTTGCCGCCAAAGCAAAATAATCTTGGGAACAGAGCCCCTTCCCCCGTCCAGTTGTCCTGCAAAAACCTAAAAACCTTCCCAGCCCCCAACTTTGGTGTCATTCTCGACCTCAACTGTGGTAAAACCTCACGAACCCCGCTCAAAGTGAAGACTCAAAACGCACTCTGCCTGCCTCCATTGAGCCTCTGACGTCATAGATGGTTCGTACGAGCTGGATAGCCAATCTATCTGTACCCCCTCCCAAATTTGCACCACCCACTTAGCCAGAAGCGCCTTATTCATGCTACTTATATCCCGAATTCCAAGTCCTCCTTCGCTTCTCTGCCTCGTGAGCTCCTCTCAACCAACCAGATGTATTCCTGGTCTTTGTTGCTTCCCATCTGATCAAAAGAATCTTCTCATCATTATCTCTATCTTCTTCCTTACACCTGCCGGCATCAACCGAGTTGAAAAGAAAAAGATTGGAAATAGCCGATAACACATGCTTAAGTAGTATCAACTTCCTGCCTTTAGATAAATTGACTGCCTTCCAACCTGCCAGTCTCTCCTCAAATCTCCTAAGTACCACCTCCCACTCCCGTTTTCCCTTAACTTCCCATGCTACTAAGGGCAACCCAAGGTAAGGAATGGGTAACTTCCCAAGGGGGCATCCCAAAAGCATACTCATTGATTCACTCTCCTCCTCATTCATCCCAAACTGAATCACCACAGACTTATCTCTATTGATCCTGAGACCAGAGATACTGTTGAAGATCTCCACTAACTGCCGCGTTCTTTTATGCATTTCCTCCATACTGCCCAAGAAAATCACTGTATCATCTGCATATTGTAGGAGTGGAATAGAGATGGTTCCCTTATGGAATCCCTCACACCATCCTCCGTCGACTGCTCTCCTGAACATCACCGCCAAAGCATCTTTCACCTGAACGAATAGCATTGGTGCTAATGGGAATCCCTGTCGCACGCCCCTTTGCGGCTGGAAAAAACCTCCCTCCGGTCTCCCATTCACCAAAACTGTATACGATGAGGTCGTGACACACCTCTTCATCCAGGCTATCCATATGTTGGTGAAGCCGCGCCGACGAAGCGACTTCCATAAGAACTCCAGTCTACACAGTCGTATGCCCTTTCGAAGTCAATCTTCCATACCAATCCCTTCACATTTTCCCGATGCCACGCAAGGCAAATCTCAGATGCCATAACCAGTCGTCTGCCATCTGTCTGCCTGGGATAAAAGCAGTCTAATTTTGTAGGATTACATCAACCAACACTCGCCTGAGCCTATTTGCTAAAACCTTGGCGATAATCAAGTAGATTGCGTTAGATAACGTAATCGGCCTATAGTCCTCCACCTTGATCGGGTTCTCCTTCTTGGGAAGAAGAAAGAGCATTGCCCGGTTCACCTTCTCGAATCCTCTGTTGCCATCTCTGAACTCATTGAGCACTGCCATAACGTCTTCTTTCAGTACGTCCCAAAAACTCCCTATAGAAGAACACCGGAAAAACCATCCGGACCAGGCGCCCCATCTGCATTCAACCCCCACACCGCGGCTTAAACTTCCTCCTCCGTAAAAGGTGCTCCAGATCAGATGCCTGCACCTCTGTCAGTGACTCAACACCTGCTCCATGCCACCCCCATGCTTCACGTTTCCTTCTCCTCGACATCTCCACAAAATGGCTCCTCAGAGCCCTTCCCACCAAAGCCTCACCCACCACCCTTTCCCCGCCAACTTCGAGACTATGAATAAAATTCCTCCTTCTTCTACCTGAGGTCATCGAATGAAAAAACCTCGTGTTTGCGTCCCCCTCACGCAACCATTTCTGCCTGGATCTTTGCTTCCATTCCACTTCCTCTTTCCTGTCCTCCAAAAGTAACTCTTCTAGCAGCCTTGCCCGCTCCAATACCTCATCCTGGTTCAGGCCCCTCTGGTCTTCTAGCCCATCCAGTCGGACGACCCCCTGCTGAGCTTCCCGTCTTTTCTCCCTCCGTTGCGTCCTTACAGTCCGTCTGAAATCGAGCAGGAATCTCTTCAACAGTACTAATTTTGAAGCCAACCGCCCTACTGCCGACCCCTCCACCTGCCATCCTCTCCACTTCGCGGTCACCTCCTCCCTAAACCCCTCTTCCATCAACCATGCTCTTTCAAATCTGAACAAAGACCTGTGGATGTTGTTGTTCCTCCGAAGACCACAGAATTGGTGTATGGTCTGATTGACTCTGCGGCAACGACCACGCCCGAGAGAGGGGAAAAAACTCTACTCCTTTGGATGAAAGAAGAAATATGTCTAGCCTCGATCTCGACCTAGTATTCCGCCACGTGTAGGCACATCCCGCTGCATCAATAACTATGAGCCCCAATGTGGGATCTGATTCCTGAAATCTTCCGAACCAGCATCACGTCCACCGCCCCTCGATGGCCTATCCTCCGGCAACAGGGTCACATTTAAGTCACCACCAATCAGCCAAATGCCCTCTTCTCTGTTCGCTCCCACCTCGGAGATATCTGCTGCCAAGGAACCTGTCGCTGAATTCGAACGCCCATAAACATTGGTCACAATAAACGTAACATCATCCTTCCTCCTGTTCAGACGTACAGATAACGAGTACAAAGATCTTCTCTCCGCCACCTTCTCGAAGTCATGCCTCCTCCAACCAGTCAGGAGCCCGCCAGCTGCTCCCTGAGCCTCGACCTCTGTGAAGTCAAACAAAGAGCCTCCTCCAAATCTCTCCAGGTCTCTCCCCCTGCCCTTGATATCTTCCGTCTCTTGCAATAGCACAACATCCGCATGAGCATCTCCTATTAGATTCTTTACCGCTAGTCATTTTTCGGGACGACCCAACCCCCTCACATTCCAAGAAAGCACCTTCATTTGGCAATCTTTTTAGTCATCCCTCTTGGCGGAACCACGCCCAAGCTCTTTGCAAAATTCCTGTCAAGCAAGCTGAAGAAGCTTGGCTTCCCAATAGGTGATAGATGTCCTTCGGACACCTCATTACCGCACACCTCTTCCTTACCCTCCAGGCACCGCTCTGAATCCATCCTCAGCCTTTGCTTATTCTAGTTGTTAATTATTTGATGCCATATGCCAATTTTATTCTAGTTGTTATTATGATTCACCTCTATAAAATATATACATAAAAATAAAAATCTGGGTTCCTTGAAAATAGTAAATTTATTACCATGACCTCAAGTAAATTAGAATCTCAATGAGAACTATTCAATAAAGAGTTCCTTCTTCCTTTTTTATTTAAGATGATGGCTATGTGGTATTTAGATCTTCCACTTGCCTTCCGTTTAAAAAGATAAGTAGTTATTTTACTTAGTAAAACTATTTTCTCACTTCCTCTTAAAAAATGATAGTTACAATGGTATATATGCTTTTTATATCTTTGACAAAATTAGTTTGATCTAACGAGGTCATGTAAAAAGGTGATTCTTATTGTTGTTTTTAAACTTGAAAAGTTAATCAAATTAAAAATTATAATTATACTCTAATTTGTATAGTGCAGTAGGGCGGAAGTATTTAACTCAATGCGTTTGGTTGCAGGGTTGGGTTGGCTTGGAGTGACCAATGAATAGTAAAGTGTGAGAAGGGTTGGGAGGGTTGTAATAGTAGGTGTTTGGTTAGGAAGATGGTTGTGTCGGAGTTGAATGTGACATGATGTGATGTAATGATGGGTTGAAGTTAATGTATTTATGATTGAGTTATAATATTTTTTGGAATAATTTTTTAAATGATGTCTTGTTTTGGTTTCCAACAATGCCCTCAATTGTTATTTGGTCTAGATGCAGCACGTTCTCGATTTGACTTTTTTCCTTTGTCGTAAGATCAAAGATGTAATTCTTGGATTCCAAAACAGATAGAATGGATCAACCTATAAGATCTAGTAATGGCTGCATCTTTTTGAGCATTATAACAACTACATAAATACCGTAAACGAAGACCAAATATGGAGTAACGGATCGATTTCCTCTAATATTTTGAATGGCAGCTGAAAAATCACAGGGACCTATTTTGAACTCTGTAGGATGCCAAACCAATCAGATTGAATTAAGCATTGGATGCAAATTCTATTACGATAACATGGTGTCCGCTGTTTCCAGAGTTGATGACCACAAAATATATAGCGGAGATCATGAAAAACTGAGAGATCAACATCGTAAGATATGCGTACATATGAGAAGAAATTTCTTTGACATACAAGCATGATAACGTTACAATACGATCCATCAGATCACGTGCTTGTCAACCACTTGGTCGTCCACTGTCGCTATTCTTGTATCACACAGCTGGAGTCGAAGTGACTCCACCATTTTCTTTCAGGGAAGATCTCTCCCCATCTTCATCGTCTAGCACCGAGTAAAGCTGACACAGTTCGAGCTCCTTCTCCTGTACTTCTCGCAAGGTACATTGCAGCTTATGCTGTAATAGCCTGTTTTCTGACTCCTGTTCCCATAGACGTTGCACAATGAAGGAAAACTCATCTGCCAAATTTTCCAATGTCCTGATTGCCCGCGCATAGGGCTTCTGAATGCTGCATTGACTAACGGAGCATACGTAGAACATGCGTGTCACTGGATGTTCTGAACCCTCTTCATACTGTAGTATCAATGGATATCCACAACTGCACGTCTCCGTCGCGGAGTCCATTCAGTTCGAGCCTTAAGCTGGAAAGTAAAATATTTAATGAATTAAACAGTTACAAGTGTTAAGAAGGGTACACGTATCTAGTTAATTAAGGATAAACTTTCATAAGATGATAATAACAAATCAAAAGCAGGACATCCACGTAGAACGCAGGAGGCATCCCACAGAGATAACACAGGTAAATGTATCCAGTTAATTAAGATTAAACTTCCATATGATCATTACAGAAATAAAAAACACAAGCATGACCGTAAGGTAGAACACATAACGCACCCCACATCAACGGACTGCGATTGCCTGGTGCATCTGTTATTCCACATAGCATTAACAATTCTATCTTGCAAGACCTGTCCACGTCGTATATCATCACGAAGGATGCCCACGACCCGATGCTTCTCTTCATCCGTCTCCTCCGGCAATATCTCATCCTCCTCATCATCAGATATTGAATCTCCACCATTGAGCCGTATGAAGCTGTGAATTATGCATGTGGCCCTAACGACATCCCGTTGTATGTTGATGGGATATGCTGGCATATCACGTAGGCAACGAAATCTTTTTTCCATACCCCGAAAGTGCGTTCAACCACATTACGCAGGCACGCATGGCGGTGGTTAAATAGATCCTTGTGGTTTTCATAATGACTACCGTGAGCCCTCCATGCAGGAAGATGATGCAGGGAGCCTCTATACGGGGCTAGGAATGTGTCTGTATTGGCATATCCACAATCAACCAAATACTTGCATCCCTCAGGTACGACGAAGGAGCCACTCTCCACTGAGTGGCGAAGTACGATCATATCTGCACAAGAGTCCTCCCAACCTGTGACCACATAGGTGAAACATAGGTTGAAGTCGACCACAGCCATAACATTCTGCGCTGTGAATAACTTCCGGCATCTATAAGCCCCTTGGACCTCAGGATCGACTTGTGCTGGAATGTATGTTCCATCAATAGCTCCTATAACTCCCTGCGGTGCGGATGAAATCGTAGGTAAGTAAGCTATCCCTAATTAGTAAACGAACAACGTGTCAAGTAAATTACTTTGAAGTAAGGGTAGTAGCGATGGTTTGAAGTGATTATATCTGGGGTCACCGGCGGTGCGAGTCGTATATATTCACTCTCCAGAGTTAGTATCTTCGCGAGAACATTTCTAATGTGTCGTGATATCGTATCAGCACTATGCTGAAAGGCCTCTTGAATGACTCTATTGGAATGTGCATTTGTGAATGCATACAGAAATATGCAAACCTGCTCATCCACATCCATGTTCCTTGTCTTCGTCAAACCATGCTCTGATAAGACACGAACAAACCTTCTCAGCATGCTAGGTTTCATTCAGAAGTTTTGAAAGGCACGATCATCGTGTCCTGCAAGCATCTCCTGAACCCACTGTCGGCCGGTTAGAGGCCGTGTATGCAATGGACAAGGGATCCTTCTGCCCTCTTCTAGCCACTCCTCTATCGCCATATCTCCTACTATGCCAGCACAAGCTATCAGGATTGTATCCTCAATATCCGCAAAAAGGGTTGTATTTCCGGAGCGACATCCCTAACAAAGGCAAGATTTAATGAATACGTTTCAGCATAGCAAGAGAAGTTCGTACAAGCACGACATGCAAGGTGTAAGTAATTTCGTTAAGTATTGATCCTATCTTCGCACGACATGCAAGTATGATGTGCATGACATGGAAGTTGGGTATGCATTTCGACCAAATATGTTTCCCCTGCTTGAAAACATTGCTGAGCCAACCCTACGCCTACAAGACTGTATTAGTTAAATTATTTCTATATCGAACCCGCGACCTGCTTGAGAAATGGGGTAATTTTGCCCAAGACATGTGTCAAACAGGTCCTACATCATAAGGACAACCTGCAAGAGAAATGGGTTAATTGTACCCGACATGTATGAAACATGTCCTACATCATAAGCACAACCTGCAAGAAAAATGGGCTAATTATGCCCAAGACTTGTGTCAAACATGTCCTACATCATAACAACAACCTGCAAGAGATCTGGTTAATTTTGCCCACGACATGTGTTAAACAGTCCTACATCATAAGCACAACCTGCAAGAAAATTGGGCTAATTTTGCCCAAGACTTGTGCCATACATGTCCTACATCACAAGGACAACCTGCAAGAGAGAAGGGTTAATTTTGCCTAAGACATGTGTGAAACATATATCTTACGTCATAAGCACAACCTGCAAGAAAAATGGGCTAATTTTGCCCATTCTGTGAAATATGTCCTACATCATAAGCACAACCTGCAATAAAAATGGGCTAATTTTGCCAAGACTTGTGTCAAACATGTCCTACATCATAACAACAACCTGCAAGAGATGTGGGTTAATTTTGGCCAAGACATGTGTCAAACATGCCCTACGTCATAAGCAAAACCTGCAAGAGAAATTGAGTACTGAACCAGACATTATTAACGTGCAAATAGCAGTCAGAAAGGGTTCTAGTTTAGACAATGAGTCATGTTCGATATGAATAACAGTTCTCTAGATGAAATCAACGTTGCTGCGAAGACGTCACTGCGAAATGGTCATTTGTATCCATGTATTCATCTTTGCAGGGTCACCACGGACAAGCATGTATAAGTTCCTGCCACTTGTTATTGCCAACGTCTCTGCAATTTTCGCAAGCTGCTCTACTTCAAGGTCAGGATGCATCACGCTTATTTCAGCGCATGCAGCATGGGCAACTTCATCAGGGCCACACCTGGAGTCGGTCACCTTCTTCGACAAGGACAACAAAAAATTCTCCAGCACCTCCTGGCCTGCTTGAGCCCTAGATCCTCCACTCGTGGACTTCTTGGCGTGGGTTTGTCTAACACGAGCACTTCTCTTCCTAGATGATGGAGTTGGGGTCAGCTCCTCGCTGTCATGCTCCTCGTCCTCAGGTTATGGCATACACTCGTCAAGGTTCTCGTCAAAATTCAGCTCTCTTTGGCTTGAATGGAGGCGTGAGGTAGATGCTCCCATTACTGGGTTGTCATTACGCGGCCGAGAGGAGGTGGCATGCACCCCAGTGGTAATGTCCTTACTGAGAAACCTCTGAATGTCACTGAAGTGCAAGAAGGGCTTGTTGCGATATTTGCGGTATCTATTTGCAAGCTATAACGGATAAAATAATAAGATAATTGAAACGAAGATATGTTACTTCAAATATGTTACCTAAAACCAAGCGGAGTCGTCTCAGATATGTTACCTCAAACCAAGCAGAGTCTGATGGAGGAATCGGCATGTTGTAGACGGCATCCCAGCCCCATCCGGACTTGTTGCGAAGGTAAACATAAGCTGAGTAGTCCCTCTTCAAGTTCTTCCATCTACACAGAATTTGTGCCTTCGTATAATTAAGACAACTGACGTGGTTGAACCTACTCACAATCATCTGCCATCCGGGCACTGTAAACGTGCTGCCAACCCACGATGACTCGTACTCTAACATGACATCAACAAAGATCCTGTCCAATCCTGGATTCCAATGCGCATTTTCAGCCACAACTGTGTCTGCACACTCAGACGATTCCACGACAACTCTCTCACCACTGGTCCACCTTGTTGACATCGTGCTTAAAATTACAGAGCAGATATTAAGATAATATACTATGCAGGAATGAGCAGGAGCCCTTAATAGCGGTAGGGAAGGACTTGAACATTGACATAATAAAGACAGAGTAAATGAAACTAGCGCATGACAATCCATCGCATACAGACATGACTCCAGGTAATATAGATAGAGTAAACCTTTTGATATAGTCAACCTATTTCATAATGAAGAACGTGTTTTGTAACAAGCAATTAATATGCATCCCCCCATCTGCAAGTGGGGATTATTAGAAGGTTGTGCGTTCGAAATCCAACTGCAAGTGGGGATTATTAGAAGGTTTGCCTTTTTAATGAGGATTCGGGAAGTAATACTTTAGTGGGGTAGGAAACTTGCAACAACACAAGTGAAATGTCAACGTAGAAAAAATCAGAAGTCGGAATAACATCAGTGACCACTGGTGGTGGGTTGGTCGCATTACAAATATGCAGAAACGAATTACGGCTCCTGTGTGTTGAGTTCGCCAGGATTATCACGATGTGAAACAAGAGAAGTTTAATTGCAGATCAACCTACACGAAGATGGATGTTTAATTGCAGATCCAATGTTCATCCTACACCAGCAGGGTTGTTTAATTGCAGCAACAGGAAGACTCCAACACAACAAAGGGATATTTTGCATATACATGTTCTTATTCGTTGGATGGCAACAATCCACAGAAACGACCATCGCCTATCTGACGGTCTAGGGTTTGAAAAGGAGGAAATGCATTGCCTCCATGGCCAACCATGATGCCGATCAGAAAAGGGGGGAAAACAATCACATGTATATCAAACGGATAATAGGGATATGCACATCAACCACATTGGAATGCATCACGTAACATGAAGCATGTTGTTGTTTCACAGAAAAACCTCGCAGGTCGATGACGGAGAAAAACATTGGGGCATTCGCAACCAGGGAATCAACATAAGGGGGAGAGGATGTACCTTCTGAGAATATGACCGACGTCCCTCGCAACCTCTAACGATTCCCCCTCTCCAATGCTAAACCCTGCGGCCACAACCTCGTACAAAGCCCACAAGACTGTGGCACAAAAATTATTAGCCTAGATATCCTCCTCGACCTTGCAGATCCTCCTTCCTCCCCTCAATGGAAGAGGGGACACGCTTGGCGCGGTGGACTCACAGGATGCGGCTCGTTGCTCCATCATCGACCTGTGGAGATGAAATCGATGGGATGTATGAGAGCGCGAGGGGACCGAGAATGGGAGGGCATGCGTGCTGCACCCAGCTGTGGACGACAATCCTCATTGTGTTGTCAGCAAGTAGTGGCAGGTCGGCTCAGAATAGCGGAAGACCGGGGATGTGAAGACAAACTCAACCTGCACCATGTGCGGAGAAAGCCGGGGAAAGGGGAAGACTAGCTCGACAATCAACAAAGGTACCACGTATCGAGGATGGGATGGGATGGGCTAGGATGGGACACGTCCTGCAGATCTGACAAAAAGGGGACATATGCAATTCACCTCCACGGCCTTCCCATCCCGTTCAAACCGGTCAACAAACACGGGTTGCAAGGGGGTGACCCGTCCGGACCCGGGACACCACTGCAACCAAACGCACCCAAAGAGGCTAGATGCTAAGAAGGGAATATTTTTTGTGTTTATATACTTAAGCGTAGTTTGTGATTTTAGATTGTTTATTTTTAACTCAATACTTTTTAGGGATATTTATACCTATAACCCTTAGTAATTTTGTAATTACCCCCAGAAACCCTCTATAATCACGAATTACACTCATGACCTCCAATAGTGCTTAACTCTTACATTGAAAACCCCGTGTTAACTTCCCTCGAATTTTTCGTTAACTATAACAGTATCCGTTAAATATTTTACACTCTATACCCTTTACTTCTTATTATGTACAAATGGTCACGTCTCTTCCTCCTCCAACTAGAGCCGGCCACCAGCAAAACCCCCTCCCCCCTGCAGCCAACCTCTGCCATCTCTGCTACGAAGAAGACCACCTCCTCCTCTCCTGTCAACCATCCTCGCTGCCAGCAGACCCCCCACCGACCCGCGACCCCCCCAGCCCCGACGAAGCTCCTCCCCTCCAGCCCCCTCCCCTGCCTCGACGAAACACCTCCCCTCCAGCCCCCTCCCCCGTCCCGACGAAGCTCCTCCCCTCCAGCCCTCTCCCCCTAGGTCGCAACCCACTCCCCCTCCACCCCCCCGACGAAGCTCCTCCCCTACGGTCCTCCTTCCCACCCAGGTTGCAACACCCCCCACCCCCCCTGACGAAGCTCCTCCCTTCCAGCCCCCTCCACCCAGGTCGCAACCCTAACCTCCACCCCCACCTCATCGACGAAGCTCCTCCCTTCCGGCCCCCTCCCCCAGGTCGCAACCTCCCCCCACCCCCCGTACGAAGCTCGTCCCCTGTGCCCCCACTCCCCCCAGTTCGCAACGATCCCCCGACCCAACCTCCACCATCACTACAACGAAGCAACCCCCCCAAACCCACGCACAACCCCTGCCACCACCGCAATAGCCATCAAGAACCCTCACCGCCTGCAAGAAATTCTTTTCCTTTTCTTTTTTTTTGTTGACTAATCCCGGCCGTTAGATAATATGTTGGTTAGATTAACTCACCCATATGGTTGAGTTTTATGAACTAAACTAACAGAAGGTTATGGGTGTGAAACGGAGCATTATTGGATGTCATGAGTGTAATTCGTGATTATAGAAGGTTTCTGGGGTAATTACAAAATTACTCAGGGTTATAAGTGTAAATATCCCTACTTTTTATGGCTTTTTACACAATGAACCCTATATTGTTTTCTAATTACACTCTTACATGTGCATTCTACGCAATTATCCTAGAATACCTACAAACTTACTAGTATGTCAAAAATATGTTAATATATCCTTCTTGTTTGTTAAAATTACAAATTCATACATTTCATTTTCCTCCTCCCGTCTCCTCCAACTCTCCTTTCATGTCAGGGGCACCATTTCAGGACACCCCACAACTCCTAAGTTTTGATGCTCTTCCCTTTCTTCACCTCTTGTGGGGAACTGCAACTGATGATTACTCAACACGATTCCTCTACAAGAGAAGTTCTTCGAGTTGAAGCATGTCTTCTACTCCTTAAGCATCAACCACTTCCCTTAATCCCCCTATGGAAATTAGAAGTATTGATCTCGCAAGATAAATGATTCAATAAAAAAACTCCTTAGCTCAATATTCCAAACAAGGATTTGTGAAGAGAATATGTGAAACCTTTATCTAAAATCGAGAAAGTTGTGAAATGAGCTTAATAAAGGAGCAACAAGTATGAAAAGGGCGCCAGGGAAATTACGACCACTGTTAAGGAAAATAGACCTCATAGGTCTCAACCTATGAGGAAAGAGTATGAGAGTCTTATAAAATTAAGTGACCTCTAGTCTCTAAATGCTGATGACCTGATTTATGAAACACAATAAACGAAATACCTTCCAAAAAGGTGCAGAGTTGAGACCTTTCATAAGAAAAGGAAAATGAATCGCTCCTAGTGCTGGGGTTGTTGTGGCAAAGATTAAGGCACCATTGGTTTCTCATAAGATTATCACCGAAAAATCATTAGATTTCGCTGTCACTAAAGCACATTTATCTATTATAATCAAAGATGAAGAAGACTATGAAACATTAGCCACTAAGTAGCTTCTAGGATGAATAATTATAATACTTGTAGTCCTAATACAATTGATGAATATGCGATTCATCTACTTTATAAGGTAACGTTGTCCTAAATTCTTAAGCAAAAATACAAGAAAATAACAAAATAATAAAAATAACTCAACAAAATAGAAATATTCTAATTGTAAATTATTATCTTGTAAATAAGTCTAAAAATTAAAACCAGAAAAAACATCCAAAAATATGGTGTTGAAGTCTGTCATTTATAAACATTTACACAAGCACAAACTTCCTTAATTTTTATTAAATGTATGTTAACTCTAAATGACATTAATTGACTCTATTGTGCATATATAACTGACATTAATAATGAAAACTCTTAAACATACTAATTAACTTGTATATATTGAAGATAAGACTTAGATGGTTGTCCTAATCGTGGCCCCAAGAGCCTTATTGGTTTCTTTATGTCGTGGTTTCTTATGTGGTTTTTTGGTACTTTAGGGCTTAGAACATTACTTTTGATGGAATGAAAATTTGATCATTTATCTAATATATATATATATATATATATATATTGCGGATAAATCCAAATCTTAATTTGAGTAGACTAAAAATTGAAATGCAAATTTTGCTCAGTGCAATCTCCTGTGAGACTTTACTCACCTTTGAATAAATCTACATTCAATCATCTACACAAAAAGACCAAACTAAAAGGGATAGAAGTTCATATGTGAAATTTTGATTGTGTCACCTAATTCTATATTTTACAATAACATTGATTCACACTTTCATTTTATGTACATATTTTGATTATTTTATTAAATTTATTTTTCATTTGTTTGTTTAAGACGTATCTTTAATAAATTAATAAATAAAAATTAAAATCTAAAATAATCTTAATAGATGTAAAAAAGACCAAACTTAACTATTTGTATATTATCGTAATATACTTTCATATAAGCCTACTTTTCTTTTATTTCTCCTTTTTTTAATTATTAAAATTCTAAAAATAAATAATTCTACAAATATATATTTAATTTTATAAAAAAAATCACACTAATATGATGTCACTCTTAAGAAAAAAGATATCCTTCTTTGGATACTATATCACTCCCAAATGATGACCTTCACATAACGTAACTAAAACTGACTTATTTATATTTTATAGAATTACAATATTTACATTTTCAAGACTTTATATATTAAGGAATTTAAAGATTTTATACTTTTTCAGATTTGTAAAATTTAAATTTTCATATTTTTCAATTGTTATTTTGTATATATCTCATTTTTATCTAACAATAAAGAAATTGGATATGGGGTATTTTGACTTTTCTAAGGGAATCATTTGCAAAGATAATTCATTTACCTAAGATCTAAATTTTATTTTTACCATTTTTTTATTTGAACATATTTTATAATTTATTTCTATCTTCTTACTCCCTCTTTTATTTAGTCAGCAACCTATAGTCAACTACTCCATGGCATCACACCACTAGCCCGTTGATGAGATGAATGAGATGAGGTAACTAACATTTGATTTTGGGGGGCATGCAGTGACCGACAAGTCAGATCTGGTAATCGTTGTATCGACACCTCTCTCAGCTCTCGGCACCCAAACTCAAGTGAATCAATCAATAATTGACCCACAATGATGATTAAGCAATGTATAGGAGTGAGCTAACATTTATTATACCCCACAAAAATGTGTACTACGTGTCAGACCATAGAGAGCACATGAGGAAGAGAAATGATGAGTAGCCTATCTAATCATTTTATGTTTCTTTTAATTTTGAAATGTTTTTGTGGGTTTTAAATTTATAAATATCTTGTATTTTAAATTTTTCAAAATTTTAATATTAAATTTTAGAAATAAAATATAGACTAATATATAGATATAATAAATATACTATATAAACAAGGAATGAAAAATAGATGATTTGTATTTTTTTAAAAAAACAGTAAATAAACTTAAAATTACAAAAATAAATACTTTTTGGATTTTATCAAATTTTCCCTTTTTTTTGTATTTTTAGTATTTTTTAGAATTTTTATGGATTTTTCAATAAGGAAATATACAAAACACACAAAATAGAAAATCCAAGAACTTGAAATATGCTTAATAATTATCTATAAAATTAAATTGAGCCCAAAACCATTGTTAGATATAAGACAGTATAAAGAAAATTTAGAAACTTAAAACCTATTTTTGTGATTTTTCTGCGACTTTTTAGAATTTTTGGAAGTTTTTCTATTTTCATCCATTTTTAGGGGTTTTAATTAATATTATAATAAATACTTAGACAAAAATGAATTATAATAAAACAAACAAATACGAATATTTTGGAAATTTTTCAAAACATTTTGTGAATTTTATAGTTTTTTAAATGCTAAATAGTAAGAAATGTAATGTTTTTTGAATTTTTATAAATAGAAAAATAATTTAATTACTATGTGAAAAATATATTTTATCAAATACAATTCCAAGTACTTAATATAATTACTTTATAATTTTAGATGCAATAGATATTTTTATTAATTATGATAGAAGTACAAAATAAATAAGCAATAAAGGGACTTGGTTGCATTTTTAAGAAATTTCAGAGCATTCCATAAACCTTAACAAAATCCAGGGACATTCATGTAATTTTCGTGCAATAAAAAATACATGCATGATAAGGGTATACATACAAATATCAGAAACATCAGAATCAAATATGTTATTTATCCAAAAATATTTCAATTAATATTCATAATTCCAAGACTAAATATAAATACATAAAACCCAGAGGGGGTTCACGTAAAATACCCAGATACCTCACACATACAGGCAGGTGAGGTGACGTGGCACTAGACTAAAGTTCAAATAAGGAAAGTATGAGATTCAATATGTAAATTTTACAATAATATTACAACTGCAAATTAAATTTTAAATATTAAATATTAAATACAAAAATGCAGGTGGTGTAGGATGCAAAATACCCCCTAAGCCACGATGGTGGATGGCAGGGATGAGTTCACTACCTAGCGCGCCCCCAATGGCTGATGATGCTTCGCAGATGGAGGGTTGAGATTAGATCTTTGCCCTGATCTGACAGTCCCTTCACGCTTAATCGGGCTGCAACTCCTCCTCCTCGAGATTATTCTTGATCGGACAGTCGTGGGTTGCCCTGGAAGAACAACCAAAGAACTTCCTCCTTGCAAGCTTTGATCCTTTAATACTCCGTGCTCCGACCACCTCAGGTGATGCAACCGATCACAAAATGCTCCTGGAAGGTCCCTTCATCGATTAGAGGGCTCAAAATGATCCATACCTCATCAAAGGAGGCTTGGAGCTCATGCAAATGTCGAGGACCCAGAGCTGGTTCTCTTGTGCCAAATTCACCCCAGACGGGGTCCATAAAGCTCCAAACCTATATTGTTAAACTCAGGGCCCGAAGAGGATTATCTTCGACCTCTGATAGCACAAAAGTGAAGGCAGAAATGGAGGGGTGAGTGTGATCCAACATAGGGTAAAGATGGGGCACTGATCTCCCTGATCTGTGCAAGATCAGGGGTGGAGAATTGATCGACGTGATAGAATATGAAGGGATGAAAGTGTGTGGGTGATCATGGTGTTTGGAAACGACCGATAACAGGTGAATACAGGGTGGAGCCTAGAGCTCTGATGAACTTTGATTTTTGATTTTAAGATAAGATGGACATAATCAAAGGAAATAAAAATACAAATCGAAGAAATTGTTATTCATAGGATTGATAAGAGCAAGAGAAAATCAGCTTACCTGCCTGATGTGTCCAGGAGCAGGAACCACCAGAGGTGCTCCGATGATGGTGAATCATGCTTCCTCCTCCTTCTCCACGCCTTGAATTAGTTGGGAAACACCTCCTGTAATTAGGGGTTCACACAAGAGAAAGATTTAAGGGTTACAACTGAGAGAAACAGATTGATTTCAAAAATGAGAAAATGAGAAGTTTTATACAAGTTAACTGGTCTGCTTCCTTCACCTAGAGTTTGTGTTTCGCTCGAGGATTGACCAAGAGAGCTCTTTGATCCACGTGAAAGCTGAATCTCTGGCGAAAAAAATCATGAAGGAATCGAAGGCAAACAGATATGGATTGATCATAAGAAATTGGTGAAGAACATAAAAACACCACGTTCAGACCGGTCGAAAGGATGGGCGAGGAGTTAACCTCGGCCAACCTAGACTGCCTCTTTATTGGTCTACGTGGACCAAGCCAGGACAAAATAGGGATGAAAATAGAAAGAAATTAAAATAAAACAATAAATGATTTTATTAAATAAAATTTAAAACATGGAAGTTGTTTCTTATTTTATGTACTATTTTTAGTTGATTTTGGATTATTTTATCTGCTTATTTATTATAGATTCATTTTAAAAGTATAATTATAGGTATTTATAGCTATGTTTTATGTATTTTATTTTTATTTTGTATTTTAATATCTGATATTCTATTTACATATTTTATTTATAGTATGATTAAATATATATTTACAAGCTTTTATTTTATTTTTATGACTTTCTTTGTATACTTAATTAATTATGGGTATATACATTATAGGTATAGTATAACTATACATTTTAATGTATTATTTATTTTAATGTATTTTTAATGCTTTTTATTTTATGTTTATATTTTAATACGATATAAATAATATTTACAAGTATTAAAAATATAGAAAAGCGAAAATATAAAGAATAAATTAAATGAGTAAAATGTATAAGTATACAATATAATGAATCGAAAAAGCCAACTTTTGTATCTTAAGTTCGTTTTCGATGAAACCACCTTCATTAGATAGATATCTTCATTTAGAGTACAATAAAGTGAGCTTGGTCAATTTTGAGTTCATATGGACAAGATATTGATATGTGAAGTTCTATTTACGACTTTTTCATCTGTGTGTCTTAGTTGCACAGTACATTGTTTTTATCTGTAATTATTTTTGTCTTTTTCTATATATTAATGTTTTCATGTTTTGTATTGAATATATCTATTTTAGGTGTGCAAGAGTATGTGTAAATTAGTTAAGTTTGTTGTATGTAGCGTATTAAACATCTTGGGTTTATAGATTTATGTATTATTTTATATGTATTTCTTTGCCCTTATCTCCCCCTACTTTATTCCTTGTCGAACAAATCAATATTGACTGACTCTCAGGGTTTAGGGTCAGTCAGTATTTACAATACTTCCTTTATTTTTTTCTTTTCTTTATTAATTTATTATGTATTTAAATACATGTATTTATGTACTATTTACAAACAACAGTCACTCTATTTATTACATGTATTTAGATATATTTACATGTATTTATCTTAGGATTTTAAAGATAAAATAAAGGAATAAAGGTGAATGAATATGTATTCATCACCCATATACTTAACTTTTGTTAGTCCCTAGCAAACACTTATTAGGAGAATACGTGATGTAAAAGAGAAAATAAAGAAAAGTAAAATAAAGGAAGTCGAATGATTATGACTTTTAAACTAGTCTTTACAAAATTGAAGATTAGAGCTCAGTTAAGATATTTGGATTGTTAATATGTTAGTAACGTCATTCAGGTGAGGAATTGTGGCTCAACAGCCCCTAGGTTCCATGTTCCTCTCTTCGCTTCAACTCATTAGCCTGGTTAGAACCATCCTTTCAGATGTATACTCTTGTAACCATGAAATGTCATGTACCGTGTCTGTGAACAGTGTTAGCTCTTCCCAAGTAAATAGTTGAAGTATAAAGTGGTCTCATCCTCTAGTAACTCATCCTCAGGAAGATGAACATTTCCTTCTGAGTTCAGGTACATGCTAGTGCTACAACAAAAAAGGGAGAAGCTAGAAGAAAGAGGTAAGAAGTGGAAATGGAGTAGTGTAGTTGCATTTCCTTATGGAGCTCGGTCAGTGTAACCAAGTCTTCACTAAGAAGCTGGCCTTTTTAAAAAGCTCAAAAATTTTGGAGTTTTTGGTATAGGTTTGTTTTGGGTATTTCTTTGTTTAACATTGTTTTGCATTCTTCTTTTGCACCGACATATATAGAATCTTTTGTTCTGCCCGTGTTTTGGGGTCTTAGAAAAATTATGCTAGCAGACCATTCCTCATCCGAAGTTTTTTTCAATCCATTCTCTAGTCGTTAGATGTCCATGCTATCAGAAGAACAACTAAGTTGAATTGCCAGTTTTAGCAGTCCCCAAGAATGGTTCCTAGAAACCCTTGACGAAGCGGCCTAGTATCATCCTGACTTAGACTGCAAGATACTTTAACAACCCATCTTGTTTGATATACGCGTTGAGTGTGAGGTCTCAAGTCAAGCAATTGTCTCAAGAGTCCTATGGATGATGTGAAAGGTTGTAGTTAGTGATATTGAATCAACTCATAAATACAGTCTCATATAACCTAAAATGTTAAGTGAAGTGACCGCAAGTGTCCCTATTCCAATCCTTAACAGATTCCTCCGAAACTAAGTGGATTAAGCTCTAGATCAAGCTCTAATTTTTCGATTTTATTTAGTCAGGGTGACTAGACTAAAGTGAAAATAAAGAAAGTCTATGGTTCAATAATCAAAATTTACAAAGATATTATAATTGTAAAGGAATTTGAAATACTAAATGATAAATACAAAAATGCAGGGGGTGTAGGATGCAAAATACCCCCTAAGGCATGCATGATGCTTCATAGATGAAGGGCTCAGATTAGATCTCAGTCTGGATCTGACGGTCCCTTGGCGCATGATCGGGCAATTGCTACTCCTCCTCGAGATTATTCTTGATTGGAAGGTCTTGGGCTGCCCTGGAAGAATAGCCCAAGAACTTCCTAAGGGTGAGCTTTGATCCTTCAATATTCCGTGCTCCGACCACCTCAGGTGGTGCAACTGATCGTAAAATGCTCTAGAAAGGTCTCTTTGTCGATTGTAGGGCTCAAAATGGGTCCATACCTCATCAGAGGAGGCCTGGAGCTCGGGAAAAGGTCAATGACCCTGATATGGTTCTCTTGGGCCAAATTCACCTCAAATGGAGTCCTTGAAGCTCGAAACATGCATGGTTAAACTCGAGTCCCAAAGAGAGTTCACTTCAACCTCTGATTGCACAAAAACTAAGGCAGAAATGGAGGGGTGAGTGTGCTCCGATGAAGAGTGAAGATGGGACTAATCTCCCTAATTTCTGCAATATCAGGGGTAGAGAATTGATCGAGGTGATAGAGGATGAAGGAGCGAAAGTGTGGGCTTGATCTGGGTACTGGGAAACTGTCAATAATAGGCGAACAAAGTCCAGAGCCTAGAGCTCCGTTGAACTTTGATTTTTGATTTTAAGCTAAGATAGACAAAATTAACAAAAATAAAATTCAAATCTTTGCAGGTACTATTCCAGGGAATTTATAAGAGTAAGAGAAAATCAACTCACCTGCATGATATGGTCGTGAGTTGGGAACCACTGGAATTGCTCTATCGATGGTGAATCACACTTCCTCCTCCTTCTCCATACCTGGAATAAGCTGGGAAACTCCTCCTCTCACTAGGGTTTCATTCCAGAGAGAGATTTAGGGGTTACATCTAAGAGAAGCAGATTGATTTCAAAAAAGGAGAAAATGAGAAGTTTTATACAAATTGATT
This sequence comes from Ottelia alismoides, assembly GCA_037367405.1. Classification (NCBI taxonomy): domain Eukaryota; kingdom Viridiplantae; phylum Streptophyta; class Magnoliopsida; order Alismatales; family Hydrocharitaceae; genus Ottelia; species Ottelia alismoides. Next base: position 253,375 of record JAZKJV010003453.1, on the reverse strand, counting down.
GGTCAGCCTCCTTTGCTTGGGGATTGTGCTTTGTTAGAGGATTTACTAAGAGAGCTCTTTGATCTGCGTGAAAGCTGACTCTGGTGAAAACATTTCATGAAGGAGGAGAACTAGATATGGATTGATTAGAAGAAATCAGTGAAGAAGAGGAAAACATCATGTTTGGACCGATCCAAAGGATGGGTGGGGAGTTGACCTAGGTCAACAAAGGATGCCTCTTGATTGGTCCACGTGGACCAAGTTAGGGCAAAATAGGGCTTAAAATAGAAAAAAAAATTAAAATAAAATAATAAATGATTTTATTAAATAAAACTTAAAACATGAAAGTTGTTTCTTATTTTATGGACTATTAGGTGATTTTTATTTTTTTATCATATTATTTATTATATATTGATTTTTATAGGTATTTATACCTATGTTTTGTGTATTTTAATTTTATTTTGTATTTTAATATCTAATATTCTATTTACATATTTTATTTATTTTGTATGATAAAGTACATATTTACAAATTTTTATTTTAATTTTGTGACTTTATTTGTTTTATTAAATAATTATGAGTATATACATTATAGGTATAATATACCTATATATTTTAATGTATTATTTATTTTAATGTATTTTTAGATTTTTATTTATGTTTATATTTTTAATGTACTTAAAATGATACCAAAAATTATTAAAAATACAAAAAGAGTAAAAATATAAAGAATAAATTAAATGAGTAAAATGCATAAGTATATAATACAATGGGGCCCAAAAAGATAACTTTTTTATATTAACTCCATTTTTAATGAAACCATTTTCATTAGAAAAGATAATTTAATTTAGAATATAATAAAGGCGAGTTTGGAATTTTGAATTAATATGGAGAAGATATTGATATGTGAAGTTTGGTTTACGACATTTTTATCTATGTGTCCCGGTTGCACAGTGCATTATTTTTTATCTGTAATTATTTTTGTATTTATCTATATATTATTGCATACTTGTTTTTTCTATTGAAAGTATCTTTATTTGAGTTGTGTAAGAGTGTGTATAAATTAGTGTAAGGTTTACTGAATGCAATGTATTAGACACCTAGGGTTTCTGGGTGTACGTATTATTTTGGTTCTTATTCTTTGCCCTTATCTCCCCTTTATTCCTTGTCGATCAAGTCAATTTTGACTTAGTCTCAGGGTTTAGGATCAGTTAGTATTTACAATACTTCCTTTATTTTTCTTTTATTTATTCATTTATTTTGTATTTAAATACATGTATTTATGTACAATTTTCAAACAACAATCATTGTGTTAATTTGTACAAGTTATATATATATTTACATGTATTTATCCAAGGATTTTAAGGACAAAATAAAGGAATAAAGGTGAATGAATGGGTATTCATCTCCCCCTATACTTACCTTTACTAGTACCTAGCAAACACTTATTAGGAGAATAAGTGATGCAAAAGAGAAAATAAAGAAAAGGAAAATAAAAGAAGTAGAATGATTATGACTTTAAACTTGTCTTTACAAAATCGATGTTTGGAGCTCAGTTAAGACCTTTTTATTGTTAATATGTTCGGAACCTCATTCAGGTTAGGAATTGTGGCTCAGCAACCCTTAGGTTCCGTGTTCCTCAATTCAGTTCAACTCAATAGCCTGACCATAACCGTCCATTCAGACATATACTCTTGTAACCTTGAAATGACAGATACTGTGTATACACGGTGTTAGCTCTTCCCAGATAAATAACTAGACTATCAAGTGGTCTCCTCCTATGGTAACTCATCCTCGTGGAGATGAATATTTCCTTTTTTGTTCAGGTACACGCTAGTGTACAAAAAATAAGGGAGAAACAAGAAGAAAGAAGAAAGAAATGGAAATGGACAAATGTAGTCACACTTCCTTATGAAGCTCGGTTAGTGTCACCAAGTCTACACCAAGAAACATGCCTTTTTTGGAAGCTCAAAATTTTTGGAATTTTTGGTATAAGTTTCTTTTGGGTCTTTCTTTGTTTGGCATTGATCTGCATTCTTGTTTTGTGCCGACAAATGTAGAATCTTTTATTCCGCCCTTATTTTGGGGTCTCAGAAATTTTGTTCTAGTACAACATTCCTCATTCAAAGCTTTTTTCAATCCACTATCAAGTCTTTAGATGTCCATACTACTAAAAGAACAACTGAGTTGAATCGTCAGTTTCGGCATTCCTCAAGAATGGTTCCCGAGAAACCCTTGACAAAGTAGTCAAGTATCATCTCAACTTAGACTCCAAGATACTTCAACAAACTATCTTGGTTGAGCTACGTGTTGAGTGTGAGGTCTCAAGTCAAGTCAATTTCTTAAGAGTCGTACGGATGATGTGAAAGGTTCTAGTTAGTCACATTGAATTTACTCATGAATACAGTCTCATAGAACCTAAAGAATTAAGTTGAAGTGACCTGAAGTGTCCCAATTCCAGTCCTTAGCAAGTTCATCTGAAATTAAGTGGATTAAGGTTGAGGTCAAGATCCAATCTTTAGAATTTATTTAGTTTGGGGCACTGGACTAAAGTGCAAATAAAGAAAAACTGAGGTTCAATATTCAAATTTTACAAAAATATTAGAATTGCAAAGAAATTTTAAATACTGAACATTAAATATAAAAAGGTAGGGGATGTAGGATGCAAAATCCCCCCTAACGGGCACTGGCAAACGGTGGGGATGAGTTCACCTATCCACCGGGCACACCCCCAATTGTTGATGACCCTTCACAGATGAGGGCTGAGATTTGATCTCTGCCAATATCTAACAATGACTTGGCGCATGATCGTACGATTGTTGCTCCTCCTCGAGATTGTTCTTGATTGGAAGGTCTTGGGATGCCCTAGAAGGACAACCAAAGAACTTCCTCCCAACGAGCTTTAATCCTTCAATACTCCATGCTCCGAACACCTCAAGCGATGCAACCGGTCATAAAACCCTCCTAAAAGGTCCCTTCGTAGATTCGAGGGGTTCAAAATGGTCCAAACCGCATCGGAGGAGGCCTGGAGCTCAGGCAAAGGTCGGGGACCTAGAGCTGTTTCTCTTGGGCCAAATTTGCCCAACATGGGATCCTTGAAGCTCGAAACATGTACGATTAAGCTCTGGGCCCGAAGAGGGTTCTCTTTGACCTCTAATTGTGTAAAAAAGAAGGTGGAAATGGAGGGGTAAGTGTGCTCCGATGAAGGGTGAATATGGGGCACTGATCTCCCTGATATGTGAAAGATCAGGGGTGGATATTTGATCAAGGTGATAGAGGATGAAGGGGTAAAAGTTTGAGGGTGATCAGGGTGTTTGGAAATATCGATAATAGGAAAATAGAGGCCGGATCCTAGAGCTCTGATGAACTTCAATTTTTGATTCTAATCTAAGATAGACATAGGAAAAAGAAACAAAATGCAAAACTACGCTGATGATATTCCTAGGATTTGATAAGAGCAAGAGAAAATCAGCTTACCTGTCTGTTGTGCTCGCAAGCAAGGAACAATTGGAGGTGCTCCGATGATGGTGAATCACACTTCCTCCTCTTTCTCTACCCCTTGAATCTATTGGGAAGCACCTCCTCTCACTAGGGTTTCACTCCAGAGAAAGATTTAGGGGTTACAACTAAGAGAAACAGATTGATTTCAAAAATGAGAGAAGGAGAACTTTTATACAAGTTGTTTAGTCCGCATAGGATTTGTGCTTTGCACGAGGATTTACCAAGAGAGCTCTTTGATCTAAGTGAAAGCTGACTCTATCGAAAAAAAATTCTTGAAGGAATCGAATGAAATCTAGATATGGATTGATCAGAAGAAATTGGCGATGGGCAGGGAGTTGACTTGTGTCAACCAAGGCTGCCTCCTGATTGGTCCACGTGGACCAAGTCAGGACAAAATTGGGCTGAAAATAGAAATGGTTAAAAATAAAATATTAAATGTTTTTATTAAACAAAACTTAAATCATGAAAGTTGTTTCTTATTTTTTGTACTAATTTTAGGTGATTTTTATTTATTTTTATCAGCTTATTTATTATAGATTGATTTTTACTAGAGTAATTATAAGTATTTATACCTGTGTTTTATGTATGGTATTTTATTTTATATTTTAATATCTAATATTCTATTTACATATTTTATTTATTTATAGTATAATTAAATACATATTTATAAACTTTTATTTTATTTTTATGACTTTATTTGTATACTTAAATAACTATGGGTATATATACGTTGTAGGTATAATACACCTATATATTTTAATGTATTATTTAATTTAATGTACTTTTATTGTTTTTATTCTATGTTTAGTTTTAACATGCTTTAAATTTTATTACAAGTATTAAAAAATATAATGAAAGTAAAAATATAGAGAATAAATTAACTGAGTAATATGTATCAGTATATAATACAATGGGACCCAAAAAGCCAATTTTTGTATCGTAACTCCATTATTAATAAACCACCTTCATTAGATAGATAATTTAATTTAGAGTACAATAAAGGTGAGTTTGGTCAATTTTGTTCCTATGGAGAAGATATTGATCTGTGAAGTTTGATTTATGGTATTTTCATCTGTGTGTTTAAGTTGCACAATGCATTATTTTTTATCTGCAATTATTTTTGTCTTTTTATATATATTAATGTGTACATGTTTTATATTGAAAATTTCTTTATTTGAGGTGTGCAAGAGTGTGTATAAATTATTGTAAGTTTTGATGTATGCAATGTATTAGACATCTAGGGTTTGTAGGTGTATGTATTGTTTTTGTTGTATTTCTTTGCCCTTTTCTCCCCCTACTTTATTCCTTGTTGACCAAGTCAATATTGACTTAGTCTTGGGTTTTAGGGTTAGTCCGTATTTACAATACTTCCTTTATTTATTTTTCTTTTCTTTATTCATTTATTTTGTATTTAAACACATGTATTTATGTACTATTTACATGCAACAACTAGTGAGTTAATTTGTTCAAGATAGATATATTTACATGTATTTATCTAGGGATTTTAAAGATAAAATAAAGGAATAAAGGTGAATTTATAGGTATTCATCATCCCCTATAATTACCTTTTCTAATCCCTAGCAAACACTTAATAGGAGAATACGTGACACAAAAGAGAAAATAAATAAAAGGAAAATAAAGGATACTGATTATGACTTTTAAACGTCTTTACATAATCGAAGTTTGGAGCTTAGTTAATACCTTTTGATGAATCTGCGATTCATTATCTTTATTCATTTATTTTAGCTTAAAATCCCTGAAAAATACATGTATATAACACTAACTCCACATTCTTAATAACTTGCATCTGTGTGTAAATATTGTATATTTGTATATTATTTAAACCTAAAAGAAATTAATAAAGAAAGAAAGGAAAAATAAAGAAAAGAAAATTAAGAAAAGAAAATAAAAAAGGAAGATTGTATATATGTAATAGATACAGGCTGACCCAAACCCCTAGAGAAGGTCAAGATTTGACCTGATCGACCAGGAATAAAGTAGGGGGAGATAGGGTCCTCAATTAGAAAATCTAAAAAAAAATTGTGTGCTATGTATATTTGTATACTAAACTATTTTATTTGTACCTTAATTGACCTCAAATTAAATAACTTCCAAAACCAGAGTTGTAAATAAAAATGTGTTCTAATTAATAAAAATAATTGCACAGTTAAATCATGTACAGAATAAAAGCAACCAAACTTGGAAAAAGCCACTAAGGACAAATTGAAAGACCAATTCCGGCTTCATATGAATGCAAATTGAACCAATCTCACTTCCATTGGATTCTAAATTAAATTATCTTTAAAATAGCTGTATTTTCATAATTTTTGGAGTTACGAGTAAAAAGTTGGTTTTCCAGGGTGGTTTGTGCTATTTTTTCATGTATTTTGTACATATTGATTTGTATATATTTGTAAATATTTGTACTAATTAATTAAAATAATTTTTTTTTAAATTGTAAAATAAAAAAACTAATTTTCTTATTTACCCATGTAGATAATGTCATATTTGTATATAGTATATGTATATATTTAATTTTCTTAACTAACTTCTACAAAAAAATTAACTTTAAATCTTCCAATAAATAAAGTGACAAAAATTCAAAAAAAATAGTTATTTTTTGTATATATTTATCTTTCCACTTTATCTCATTTCAATTTTCATCTCTGTTATCTCTTTATCCAAAAAGTCAAAAATTCAAATTTCATCTATATCTCTTCTATTTATATGGCTCATTCTCCCTCATTTCAACTTGATCAACCGTTGGTGAGAGGAGCCCGATCTCCGAGAGTCTTCTTGTTGAGAAAGGTGCCTAGCCTCCGAGCCATCCAGTGACAGCGAGTTGGCCTTCGTCGAGGCGATCACGATAGTTTCGCGCTCCTAAGGTGAATCCGTCATCTTATTTTTATTTTTATCATAGATTAATCGTAGTTTTGTCTCTCGCATTTTTATTAAGTTGTCAATTATTTTTTTCTAGATCGTAGAACCATCACGATTTGATCCGCCATTGATTTCACGTTCATCTCATTTTCTCGATCTCCACATTCACATTCTATCTCCCACGATCTCTCCACTCCGACCACGAATGGTGGTCAAAGAATCGGATTCCATTCCTCATTTTTCCCTGGATCCTCTTCTCTCATGCATCCATTGTGATTTTGGGATCGAAACATTGTGTTTGCATCCTAATTTGTCTATAAAAAAAAGAACAAAAAATAAAAAAGTCCTTCTCTATAATATTTGTTTTGCAGGATCACAAAAAAATTAATAAACAAAAATAAAAATAAAAAACCTTTTTTATTTTATGTTCTCTATTATAGTTTACAAAAAAAAATAATAGCAGGCGTCGCCCACGCCCCCTCCGACGCCGCCTTCTGCGGCCGACCGCAGCCCTGGCCGCCTCCACCATCCGCCGCGTCCCCGCTCAAGCCACCCAGCGCGCGGGCCACCTTCGTCAACAATCGTTCCAACTGCCCACATGCAACCATCCCTGCGCTGGGCTGCAGCGGTGCCTCCTATGGCCGCACACCCCTCGAAGTCCTCCTAAAGCGTCATGCTTATGCGGCCTTGCTCCGTTCCCCTCTCTTGTAGACGCCATCGTCGCCCACCGGCGCCGCTCGAAGCGGTGCTCCTCTTCCCTTGCGGGTCGCGCACCTGCGTCTCCATCCTCTCCTCCGAAGTCGTTGGCCCCGCGTCACCTCTCTCCCCAGCCCAACACCGTCCATCGGTCGCCGCCCCTTGCTTGTAGAAGAAATGCAGGCGGCGCCCTCTTTAGCTTTTGGAAACGAAGGAGCACACGAAACCCTAGTGGGGTTTTTGATATCAAATTTTGTTGGAAAGATTGCAATGTAAACCCCTGGAGGTTTCCAAAATTTCAAAATCTACCCCCCTCTAGAAGATCACGTGCATTGCACATGCTTGTTGGGTAAATTGCGCTTTTCCTCCTGTATTTTATTTGTGTTACTCATTTCATGTGAAAAATTTTACATATTTGCAATTCCGTCCCTGCATTTCAAACATAAACTTTGCATGCTCTTTTTGATGAAATAAATATTTTTATTATTTGAAAAATTTCTAAAAAAATTGTCTACGCTCCTACTATGTGCTTGATTATTGCATAAAATTTTCATAGCATTTTGTTGAATATTTATATTATTAAAAAATAAAAAACATGTCATTTTCCCTGTTTGAAATTCAAAAAGTCATAAAAATTCGAAAATAACTCCAAAATTTCAAAAAAATAGGGTAGTTTTGTTTCATTGTCTTTCATTTTTGTGCAAATTCTGTCATTAATTATTTATAAAACCCAAAAATTGAAAAATACTAGAAAACTTATAAAAATCATAAAAAATTCTACAAAAATCCAAAAATTACGATTTCAGTTCCATTTTGTAGATATTTATATTTGTTTCATCATAAAAATGATTGCTAGAAATTTGGGCACTTAAAATATTTTTTTAAGTTGTAAATTACTCCAGGTTGTGCACACATTCGTATTTTCTCACTATTTGGTTTTTAAAAAAATACAAAAAACATCTGAAAATTCCACAAAAATTTCCAAAGACAACTCAAAACCTTTAAAACCCAAAAATATTTTTTTATATTTTTCTGAGTATTTTTGATAAGTTGAAAAATTATAAAAAGAGTTGATATGCATATTCTTGTGCTTGTGCATATTGTTCATTATTTGAAAATTAAAAAATTGCAAAACTAAAAACCACTAAAAATTTGAAAATGAGAAAATAGAAAAAAAATAGAAATAAAAAATAAAAAAATAAAAATGCAGAAAATCATAAAAACCAAGGATAGTTATCCTTTGAGATTCCTGTTTTCTCTTAATTATTTCTTGATTAATTGAATAATCCTTGGGATTTGTAGCCTCCCTGAGTTCGACCCTGTCCGCTATACAGGTTAATAAGTAGCAAAAATAAAAAAATATTTGTTTGTATGTCACAAGATTTTTGGGGATAGCAACGACCACTATTTATCATTATTTTCCGATCCTGGAGAAATCTCGTGTCAACACCTTTCGATTGTTAATGTATTCGAAACCTCATTCAGGTTAGGAATTGTGAGTCTGCAACCCTCAGGTTCCATGGTCCTCTATTCAATTCAACTCAATAGCCTGGTTCGAACTGTCCTTTCACTCGTATACTCTTTGTAATGTTGAAATGACTAGTACCGTGTATGTGAATTGTGTTATCTCTTATCAGATAATAACTGAACTATCAAATGGTCTCCTCATTTCGTAACTCGTCCTCGTGGAGATTAATATTTCCTTTTGAGTCCGGGTACATGGTAGTGAACAACGAACAAGGGAAAAGCTTGAAGAAAGAGGAAAGAAGTGGAAATGGACTAGTGTTATCACATTTCCTTGTGAAGCTCAATTAATGTGACCAAGTCTTCACTAAGAAGCATACCTTTTTTGGAAGCTAAATTTTTTTGGAGTTTTTGGTATATGATTTTTTGTATTTCTTTGTTTGTCTTTGCTCTGCATTCTTGTTTTGTACTAACATATATTAAATCTTTTGTTCCTCCCATGTTTTGGGGCCTTAGAAAAATTATCCTACCATACCATTCCTCATCCAAAGCTTTATTTAAATCCATTCTCTAGTCATTAGATTTTTCATGCTACCAGAGAACAATTGAGTTGAATTACCAGTTTTAGCAGTCCCCTAGAATGGTTCCCAAGCCACCCTTGATGAAGCTATCTTTTATCATCCCGGCTTAAACTCCAAGATATTTCAACAACCCATCTTGATTGAGGTACGTGCTGAGTGCAATATCTCAAGTCAATCTATTATTTCAAGAGTCGTACAGATGACGTGAAAGGTTCTAGTTAATTACATTGAACCGACTCATGAATACAGTCTCATAGAACCTAAAGAATTAAGTCGAAGTGACCTGAAGTGTCCCCATTCCAGTCCTTAACATGTTCCTCTGAAACTAAGTAGATTAAGGTCTAGATCAAGCTCCAATCTTTAGATCTTATTTATACTTGTTCAATTCTCAAAACCATTCGAAAAATGCTTATGAAATGTAAGAAAATATTTTTGATAGATTATTTTTTGATTTTAACCTTTTATGGAGTTTTAAAGGTTTTGCAAATTTTTATTGAGCTTTGAAACTATTTTTCAAATTTAAAGGTATTTTTGGATTTTTTCTGATTTTTATGAGAACTTTAAGAAAAATAAAAAGATTTAGTGAATTTTAGTATTCCTAGTTCACAAGAATACTATATAGGGCATTTTTAGAAGTTATGTGCTGGTTTTATATGAGTGTATTTTTTACAAAACCCGCTCGACGCCCTCCACTGCCCACCGTTAGCAGCCCAATCCTCTACATGGCCCTCAACGTCGTTGGATTGGGGGATCCAACAGACCTCGTCCAACCATGTCCCTCCTTCAATCCTCGACCCCTACCTTGAGGTTCAGGTCACCCGAGGCTGCTCCCGAGCCTCACCACTACGCCTGAGCCTCCCAGAAGAAACCGTGCAGAGGCTAGGCTCCCGAGCCTTCCACCGTCCCCTGAACCTCTTACGGACGTGCACAGTACATGCGTGGGGGGCAAATTATGCCCCACCCCCTATTATTCCAAAGATCTACAGAAGACCCTCTTGCTCCAGCAGGGCACGTGGAGGCATGTGACCCTTGGTAAAATTGCACACGAGCACTTGGAGGTTTTGGTTTATTACAGATAAGTCCCTACAGGTTCCACTTTGCGATAAAAACTTATTTTTTATTGCATTTTAGACTCTGCTACTTCATTTTATCATGTCTTCCTCATATGAACTCCAATTTTGCATATAATATGTTGTTTTGAAGCTTATTCCGTGATCTTTCATTCTATTTGTCTTGTGAACCGATCTGAAGCTTTGTATTAATGGTTATTCTTTGAGGATCTTTTCTAATCATGCAGGATTATTTTTGACATGTGTGCTATCAAGGAGATATTGATTTATTCTACATGGGATTCAAGGAAGAGAGCTAGGGGTTGAATTCCCTAATTATTATTGTGATTTAAGATTCATTCAAAGGAATTTTGGATCTAATTTACAGGGCTTCAAGTATGGGAGATATTTAATCTGATTAATCCTCTTGTAGTAATTGGCAATTTTGCAGGGGTGTGATCACAAAGGATTTAACTTAATCTCTCTTTATTTTAAGTGATTAAAATTTATTTAATTGAGGATTAGATTGGAGAGAATTTTCAAATTAAAAATTCATTGATAAAATCATTTTTTTGATCTCCTTAATTTACAGGATTATTCATAGATATATTCGAATTTTTGCTTGCAGCTTAGACTCAAAATGAATATCTTTCTTGGGCAAACATCCTTATGATCTGTGACTTATTTCGAGGACATTGATTAGTAATATTTGGATTAAAAAATCATAATCACATATCCAGTGCTCAATTATTCTCTCTGTTAATTTTCTTCGCATTGCGTTTCTTTCATTGTATTTCATTTTCATTTTTGACATAAACATTAACATAACATTTAATTAATTATTGAAATCAATTTAGAACCACGCAACTAAAAATCATTGTTCTCTGTGTTCGACCTTGGTATACTTACCAAGTAATAATTCTCCACAACATTCAAAGATAATGGTTTTTGATGAAATGTTTTCCGCCTACCATACTACAACTATCGATTTTTAAAGAGGTGTTCATCATTGACATGTACCCCGAGAGAAGGTTAAGACTTGGCCTGATCGACAAGGAATAAAGTAGGGGGAGATAGTGTCCATAACTTCTAAAAATCAAGAAAAACAAAGTCACATTCTGTATATTCATCATTTTTCACCTTGTACATATTTTTACCTATTTTATTCATCAATAAAACAACCTCTAATAAAAATGATTCTTTGTTGAAAGTTGTGTGGAATAATTTATATTAATTTATAAAAATATTAGAAAAATTATTTAACCAATAAATGCATAATCACAATGAATCTAAAAAGCCTAAAGTCAAAATTCCTAGGTTCATAACTATTTATTGAAAACTCCAAATTGACCAAACTCACTTGTAAACTTCATTTAGTAAATAATACTATTTACTAAAAATACCAAAAAAATCGTAGAATAAATATTGTGAGTTTTGGCATTTGGATCCCTTTGCGTAAATGTATATTATGTATATAAAGTTATTTTATTTTCTATCTATTTCTTTATAGCTCCAATTAACTTAATTATTTTTGAAATTATCTATACAAATCACTAGAAAAATAAAAAATCATAACTTAAAATAAATGTAAATAAATGCAAATGAATCTCAAAATCTAAAAGCCGTAAAGCCTAACTTCAGAAGCTCATAACTCGACCATATGAACTTCTATTTAGGTGTACTCACTTTTAAAGTTTGTTTTGTAAAATTATCTATCCAATAAGAGTGGTTTCACTAAAATCAGAGTTAATATGCAAAAAAGTAGGTTTTGGGACCCTCTTAGTATACTTGTATATATGTACATATTGTATATACTTTTACTAATATTTATTTTCATTTATTTTTGTTAAAATTGTATTTTAAATGTTTTGTATTTCCTTTTTTATTTTTATAAAATGAAAATAAAAATAATAAAATAAAAAATAATAAAAATGAAATAATGTATTTATTACATATATATATACTTGTATTTATTTTATAACTAAATTAATCAATAAAAATCAAATAAAATATAATTAAAATCATTAATTTATTCTGTAAATAATAAAATTATGTAATTATGTAATTATTTGTAAAACTAAATAATTAAAAACACCTATATATTGTATGTAAATATTTAACACATGTAAATACATGTATTTGTGTTATTAAATTATTTAAATTAATCTATCTAATTTATTAAAAATCATAAAAAAATATTAAATTATTAGAATTATTTATTTTAATAATGTTTTATTTTAAAATGTTATCTAATTTATTTTAATTTATTTTTTAGTTAATTATTTACGTAAATTTCTATTGGTCCATTCTAGAATGTTGACCAGCTGGTCAACTCTCCCATTCCTCCCTTGCGCCTGAATAAATGGGTTTGATACGATTTCTCCCCTTTTTCCCCATCGGGTACGATCCACATTTCAGCTGATTCTGGCGTACGATTAGAGTACAATGATCCGTGATCCATGCCGGCTCATTGATCTGTGGATCCTAACTAATTTTCATTCCTAATTTCCTGATCTTTCTGGACTAATTGCCTGCACTTATAAAATCAACGCCAAGTTCTCCACTCCCGGATGATCGGTCTCCTATGCTTGATTCCGCCTCCAATTGATTCATAGTTGCGATAGGGTCTCGAATCCCTCTTTTGGAGCGCGATTTGACGTCAGATCGACATTGATCCATATGTGGCTGGAGCACCGCCGCTGCATATGAGCCTCTCCTGTCAACCACCACCGGATCAAGGTGACGACCTCTCCTAGCCCATCGTCATTCACCGCATTCACCTTCTGCAGCCTCAGGTAGCTTCCAATCCCCTAATTCATCTTGATTTCCATGATTCAGTTCAAATTGAAAAGCTGAGTTTCTAGAGTTCCGACCCCCTCGATCGAAGCCATTTCCCATCGATTTAACCACCTATCAACTGTGATTCACCCCCATTCTCTTTTCGCGAACTGTTCCCCTCAGATATGATCATCCTATTCGATCGGAGACTCGATCTCATTCCCCCATCATCCGCCAGAGATCGATTAAGCATTCACCTTCTTTCTTTTGATTTTACATCAAATAACTCCAGCTGAAGATCTGGCTTTTGAGCTCCGCAGTTACTTTTAGGTACAAGAGCATCAGAGGAGGGCCTAGTCATGTAACATTAGACCTTGATCGAGACCTTCAGGCAGGCCCCCTCCAGATCGCTCATAGTTCAGATTTGTAGCGTTTTACCTATTCCAACTGATGCGGGACAACAACATCAACCCTCTGAGAATTTCAAATAGCTGATCCGAGCTAGCCTCGGCAAGATTTGGACGATCAAAGAAGATATGGAAAATCATTCACAGATGTTCATCCATTTACTCCAGTTTCCATCCAATCTGGAGTAGGAGGCTCTCAATCCAATCATCATTATCCATGAGCGCCTACTTTCTGCTAGTTGGATCAGATCGGTAGGAGCGAATCAAAGTTGCACACTGCTCAGTGTCATCACATGACCTGCACACGTTTACTTGGGTATATTGGGTTTCCTATCCTGTAATTTTCGTGATTTTTGTTTAATCTTTATTTTGTAAATAACAATTATAAAATAATGGTGCTTCAGTCCCTGAAGTTTTTTTAAAATGCATTCAATCCATTTGAGCTGGGTTCGCGTGTCATCCCACACAAGTTTTTGGTGAATTTGTAGCTTCTATCCTTAACATTTAATCTTGTAATAAAATAGAAGAAGTTTTGATAAATTACAATTCAGTTCTTCCTATCCAAATTATATTTTGTACTTTATTTTGCATGAAATAATTAGCATTTTTTCTTTGAAAAATTCACAAAAATTTGTGGTGCCTCCTGCTAAGTTGATCTAATTGCAATATTTTTTATTTGTAAAATATTGGCATTTCTTAAAATTGGTTTCCAGTATTTTTGAGGTTTATTTTATATTTTAAAGATCCAAAAATAACTGTTTGATTATCTGTTTGCCTAATTTCGTATTTCTATTCATTTTGAAATTCTTAAAAAAATCTAAAAATCTCTAAAACATTACAAAAATGTAAAAAAATTACACATAACACAAAAATATTTTTATTTGATCATTCTGTTTATTTTTACCATATCTGAAAAAAATCCAAAAAGAGAGCATGTTATATTTTTATTACATTTCTTTCATTTTCTTTGTTTGAAAAATTTAAAATATAAAAATTTGCAAATTAAAAATCATTAAAAATTTGAAAATCAGAAATTTTAAAAAAACAAAAAATCCATAAAAAATAACAAACTGAGAGTCGTGTGCTTTGAGTTTCCTTTTTCTTTTCTTTGATTTTTCATTAAATTGAATAATCATTGTTTAATAATAGTTGCCTCCTTGAGTTTGATCTTGGTAGTTATACAAGGTTAATAACTAAAATAGCAATCCACCTTTTATTTCCTTTATTTTGTTGGATAAATTGTTTGATTGATTCGAGTTTCATTTTCGGTCACAATGTCACTTTCACCACATTCATCATATTTTCTTCAATAAATAACATTAACCCTAAGTGAAATCCGTGGTCATGAAAATGGCGCCATTGCTGGGGAGGCACGACGAGGGTAGTTAGGTCTTCTTTGCCTTCAACTCTTGGTTTTGTATATATTCTATCTTCTTTTTATTTATCTTTATTTTCTTTCATTTCCTACTTTATTTTATTTGCTGTTATTTTTCATAATTGGTTATCTGATATATCTCGTGTTTCTCTTTCTTGTGAGGGCCCGTCGAGAGGGCGGAGTTCTTAGGTGAACCGACGCACTCGAGCGAATAATAGGCAGCTCATTTCTATATTGAGCAGCAGGAGAGTGTAGGAGAGAAGAAGCGGGAGACTTGGAGGATCCTTGGACCGCTTTTTTGTTTAGCATTTTATTTTCTCTTTTTTTGTTTTCTTTGCCATTATATACCTTTGGATTACGGGGTCTGTTTCACCGAGTGCTGGTGCACTTGGGGGACCTCACAGGATTTTTGTTTTCACTGCCTTTATTTTTATTTGTTTCATGCGATTTTTGTGTGCTTGAGCCCTTAGACTTAGGTTTTATTATCTTGTTTGAGCTATGCAATCGATTAGGTCTACATCCCTAAATAAGAATATTTGTTCCTATAGATTAGATCGTACATTGGACTTAGTCAAAATAATTGGTTCTTGCCGATAATAGAAACCATTGTTTAGGACGGTTATCATGCATCATCTAGGTTAGATTTTGTTTCTATTTTTATTTTATGCCTGGATCATATTTTATGTAGAGTGTGTGCGACAAGGTATGCATTTTCTATTCTTTGCAAGCATCATTGATTTCATCGCGATTCGACTTTTCCGACTTCCTTCCTTGTTTTCTCTAATTTAGGATAAAAAGGAACATGGAAAATTAATTAGGCGGTTTATTTGAAAATACCCAAAAAATTGACAATCAAATAAAATTGGGGCTGTTAAAGAAAACTTGATCCTAAAAGGAACGTAATTGGCACATCATTGTTTTGGGGAGAGTAACCCCCTCATTGTATTCAGTTACACTCCAAACAGAGTGGGTGAGGACACAACCATATGATTAGAGCTCAAATCCCTCGACTTGTGCCCTATGCTCCTATGCATTACCGTTTGGTGCATGGTCGAGATGCAAGCACTTGCCTCAGACGTTAGAAAATAATTTTGGGGTGCTCATTCTACTTTCTCCCTTTGGGCTTGATATTGAACCCGACAACCCGTGCAGATAGTTCCATTGATTATGGAGGATTCAAAACGTATCATAGGCGATAGCGGTGACTCACCCTATGTGTTTGGTATTAAACAACTTTGTGTAGATTCACTAAAATAAAATTGAAAAGAAAAAAGATCGATCCTTTACGGTCTCCACTTGCATCGAGTTGGTGAATCATAGGGTGTGTTGTATTTGTTTGATGTGAGCAGTCCCGATCTCATCCATTTTTCATCCACTTCGTTAACTTCCTATTCTTTTCCCTCGGCTATGATCACGATGATGGGAAGGAGATCTCTTAGGCCGACTCTTATGGCACCGCTATTTAGCGATCCTCCCCACTCATCTCGATCGGTTCAAAAGAGGTTAATCCCTCTCTTTGAACCTGAGTTTCCATATTCTCCTCGACCCTCATTCTCCCATTCCATCACTTGGATCAGTTCGAGAGAACCCTATCTTTGAGCAGTATTTTCCTTTACAACAGCAGTTATTCACAGATCTACCGAATCCTGATTCAGACCTTCCTTTCTTTTCAGAGGCAGACATTATGGCTAGGAAAGAACCCCAATAGTCGTAGACTACTTCTACACTGATTGACTAGGAAACAATCAACAGTGGTTTACTTGCGTCCCTCGAGTCCATGCAAAACGAGATTAGAGAGCAAGGGATGGTGATGACAGAGGTTAGAGTTGAGCTTGTCCAATTGAGGCAAAGGCGAGATGATGAGAGAGCTGAGGATATTCCTAATAAGGACAGAATTGATAGAGAGAGATCTCAGGGTCATGGAGCTGATATTACTTGGGATGGAGGATCGAGGATTCTATCTAGACCTACTTGTACCATGAAGGAGTTGTACAACCCTGGTGCAACTACTACTCATCGGTGGATCCGTTTACGTGTTATTCTTGGAGATTTTGAGCTTGATCCCTAGACCATTCAGTTCTTGCCCAAGCTCCATGTGCATGCCACTGAGGATCCACATTTTCACCTCCAAGACTTTGAGCAGATTTGTACCATTGTACATGATAGATTTGTCGATGAGGACACTATCCAGATGATAGCTTTCCCTTTCTCCTTTTTTATCGAGAAACCTATTGGTTGAAATATCTTGGGCGAGTCATCAAGACTTGGGAGAAGTTGAGGACCGAAGAAGTACTATCCACTCAGTCGGACCAATGCATCTAGAGCCATGATCGACAACTTTACCATGATCCCAAACGAGCAGTTCCATGATGCTTGGGATCACTTTAGAGAGCTCATCGGCAGGTGTCCACACCATAACATTAGCAAACCTAGTCTTGTTTAGAGTTTTTTTGTGGGCTGACACCTGAGCTGTAGGGGCTAGTGTTTGCCTCTTGTGGAGGATCCTATTTTTCTAAGCATGAGGATCAGGTCTGGGCTATTTATAAGTAGATGGCAGAGAATTATATAGTTCGACTTTTGTCTACACATATGGGAATCCCCCACATTTGCCATGACATCATATAGTAGTACACATTGAGGCGGGATCTTCTTCTTCTTTTACAACAACATAGTCAGAGTCCTCATCTGCTGACATGGGGATCATTTTCCAGAAGCTAGATCGCATGGACATCATTAAGAAGAAGTGCCAAGTCCTAGACAAGTTTGACAAGATCGATGAGTTGGCCCGGTGTTTGAGTGACCTGAAGATGCAGATCATGTGCCTATAGGATGTACAGATGGATTCTATGCCTTTTTCACGATCACAGGCTGATCGGAGCAGCAGGATAGCACAATTATCGAATTAGATGTGCCAAGTTCACGACATTCATTCTGAGCCAACCCAGCATGTTCCCCAGTACTAGACATAGCATCCACCATCTTCTGATACTCAGATGGTGGTCTACCAGAGTGATCAGCCTATTGCTATGATGCCACCATATAGTTCAGAGCACCCTGAGCCATTGATTGAGGTCAACGAGAATTGGTACAGCCAGTACCAACAATAGCCATGGATCTATTGTGACCACCTCGGTTTTTGTTGGTCTACAGGAGGTGCTTGTTCCCAGTAGCGGCCTCAAGCATCTTCAGGGTAGAGTAGAGAACATAACAACCTGGTCCTCGTCCTCCTTATCAGAGTTCATAGTGGAGGCAGAGTGCACATCCTACTCATCACTCGTACACGCGGTAACAACCTCATTCTTATACTCGCTAGCACCAACATTATTCCTATCAACCTCATTTCCAGAGAGGCATCATATCCGGTTCTCATCATTTTTCTTATGATAACCGAACTTTAGAGAATCTCGCCTACATTACTTCAGAGTAGCATACAGCTTTCAGTGAGAGATGGATGTGTTTCATCATGAGATGAGAGAGATTGATAGGGAAAGTCCACCATTCCTGACCAGATAGAGCCGAATCTAAACAACCTGAAGAGCAAGTCTGAGCAAATATAGATTACAGAGTCCACCACTTAGAGTGAGGTACTTGATGGTATTCATATTTTGTTTGATGTTGATTTTGTGACACTTAGGAGCAGTAGAGTTCCAGACGACGGTGCCTCATCTAGGCAAGGAGAGGATGCATATGCACATTCAGGCAAGCCAAATGAGAGAGAGAGAGAGAGAGGCATTGAGGCCACTATACCAGTTGTTGTTGGTGGTACTGATGCCACCTATCTTGACGATCGAGAGGGTGATATTGAGGTCATCATTTCTCCAGCTGTAGATGGTGGTGCTGATGCCACCATACTTGTTGAGATAGAGAGCGGTGTTGATGTCGTGACACATATTACTGACAGTGGTGATGATGCCATCAAGATTACTTGTATAATAGTACTGCTAATATTCCATCTCATTTATTCAGTGATGTTGATAGGGAAATGCAAAAAATGTACAAAATAGAAAATCCAAAAAGAGAAATAAAAGAAAGGTTTCTTCTTCTTCTACTAGTTCATCTTATGTTGATGATAATGATTTGATTGGTTCTAGTCTTGTACATGTGGAGAGATCTATTATTCACACAGATCCTCGTAGTTCTGAGGAGCGTCCTTTTGTCCCATTTCCTTAAGCACTCTGCTTAAGAAAGACCAATAAAAAAGAAAATCCCAACAAGAAGCATCTTTTATAGTTCAACAAGCATATAATTAATAGATTCCAGATACAATCGACTCTTGAAGATGCCTTGGAGCACATCCCCCCCTTCCAAAATAGCCTTAGAGAGAATACCACAGTCTGTAGGAAGACGAGGCACAACCATTATTCTGAGATCCATGTGCTTACCCGCCACTTGCTATACTATTTAGAACCATCTACAAACCAAGAGGCCAGATTCTGGAGGAGCAATTCGATCGTACTCTATTAGACATCGGTTCTTCGATCAACATTCTTTCGACGACATTACTTGATCGTTTCGAGTTTGGCCTTCTTAGAGCAAGCAGGACAATACTTCAGTTTGCAGACAGATCGATCAAGAGACCGAAGGGGTTGCTCAAGGATGTTGTCATCACCATTCAGGGCTTGCGATTCCCCATAGACTTTGTTGTGTTGGACATGGAGGTACCTGAGTGTGTGACCGATACCCCGGTCATATTAGGCCAACCTTTTCTAGAGACAACAAAGGCCGTATCTGATCATGGTAGCGAGAAGGTGTACTTTTGCGTCGAGGGTGAGAGTATACAAATTGATACAATTGATGATTTTATTTCCAGAGATTTTGCTAGCTTAGAGTAAGGATCAGAGTAGGCATCATATGCAGAGCGAGACATCCATCATGAATGTGATTTTGTGATTACAGAAGACGAGGCAATTTGGGCATATCCGATTTCACGAGTTCTTGTCACACCTTCATAGTCCTCATATTTATAGCTGCCATATGATGAGAGTTTAGAGAGCACACTTATGGAGCAGGATATTTTTGAGGCTGGAGATGCAGAGTCTAGCGGTGAGGTTGTTTTTATTTCTTGTCATTCAGATTCAGATCCTTCCGATTCAAACATGGATATTGATTGGCATGAGTTTGATGAGTACATTCCGTGTTTGATTTCTGTAGAGTCGACAACCAGTATGGGGATCGAGCCAGTACAGTCATGTCAGTCATCAGTTGGGAAGTCTCCATTAGTTTCATAGGAACAGAGAGAGTTCTCACATTCAGATCTTGCTTTCACTCATACCCTTAGGAAGCCAGATTTACCCACTCCCAAACACCTGGAGCTAAAGCCGTTACCATAGAGCATGACCTACCGATTCCTTGCTGGTGAGCCTAAAACATTTCCAGTCATAATCTCTATTTATTTAACTGATGACCAAGAATCTCGTCTGATGGAGGTTCTTGAAAGAAATCATAAGGAGATTGGATGGTCAGTAGCATATCTCTGTGGGATTAGTCTGACCTTGTGCTCCTACCACATCTTTTTAGAGGATGATGCCAAACCATCTCGTGAGTTTCAGTGTAGGCTGAAGTTGAATCTTTGAGTGGTGGTTATGAGGGAAATTTTCAAGTGGTGGAGTGTCGATTTTATCTATCCCATCTCTGATGTCAATTTTATCTATCCCGTCTTCGACTCTAAATGGGTTAGTCCGCTTCATGTGGTACCCAAGAATACGTGTATCACTACAGTTCTCAATGAGGATGGATAGGAGATTGCTACCCACGCACTACCTTTTTGGTGAGTCTGTGTGGAGTACAGATGATTGAATCAGGAAACCAAGAAGGATAACTTCCCACTACCATTCATAGATCAAATTATTAAGAGATTAGCTGAGAAGAGTCACGACTGCTTTCTTTATGGATACTCAGGATCTAATCAGGTGGCCACAATGCCTGAAGACCAGGACAAAACGACATTCACCTATCCGTTTGGAACATTTTCTTTTAGATGAATGGATGCCCTTTGGTTTATGTAATGCCCCAGCTACATTCCAAAGGTCCATGCTTTCCATTTTCTCGGACATGGTGGGTGAATTTTTGGAGGTCTTCATGGATGACTTCTTGGTATGTGGCGATGATTTTGATGCTTGCCTTTCTAGCCTAGACCATGTACTTCAGTGCTGCATGGAAGTCAATCTTGTCTTATCTTGGGAGAAGAGTCATTTCATGATGACTCAAGGGATGGTCCTTGGTCATATCATCTCCAACAAGGGAATGGAGGTTGATCCGACCAAGGTGGATATCATCAACAAGCTCAATCCACCATCCAATCTGAAGCAATTAAATTCTTTTCTAGGGCATGCTAATTTCTATCGATGGTTCATTTAGGACTTCAATAGAATTGTCTGACCGCTTACTAATCTTCTCACTAAATACACGAAGTTCCTTGTAGATGATAAGTGTCTTTCATCATTTGAGACTCTCAAGAACCTGGTTGTCTAGGCCCCTGTCCTTCAGCTACCTTATTGGTCTCTCCCATTCGAGATCATGAAGAATGCCTCAGATTTTGCCATGGAGGCTATTTTAGGACAGAGGAGGGATGGTTTACCTTTTGCCATTCACTATGATAGCAAGACTTTGGATGCTGCCCAACAGAACTACAATGTTATAGAGAAAAAGATGCTAGTTGTAGTCTTTGCTTTGGATAAGTTTCGATCTTACATCATTGGATCTAGAGTGTCTATCTTCACAGATCACATTGCCATCCAATACTTAATGGATGGCAATGTGAATGCCAAGGCACATCTTACTAGATGGATCCTTCTAGTCTAGGAGTTTGATAATGAGATTAAGGATAAACCTGAAGTCAAGAATGTGGTAGCAGATCACCTTTCTCGATTACAGTTGCTTGAGGATTCTAAGACTACCATACCTATCAAAGAGACATTTCCAGATAAGGAATTTCTTTCTATCACCTTGCTCCCATGGTATGCCCACATTGTGAACTATCTTGATGCCAAGAATGCTCCACAAGGTTGGACCAGACAATGACTTGAGACTTTCCTAGCGAAAGCCAAGTCATACCACTAAGAGGATCCCAACCTTTACAATGAGGGGGGGGGGGATAGCATCTGGCATCAGTGAATTCCTCAGGAGAAGCACCATATTGTCCTCACATATTGCCACAAGCTTAAGGCAGGAGGATGTTATTCATGGAGTAGGACAAGAAAGAAGGTGCTCCAATCAGGCCTTTGGTGGTCTACACCCTTCAAGGATGCATATGCATTCATGAAGAGGTGTATTGACTGTCAGAGGATGGGTACTTGTGGACATAGAGATATGATGTCGATGCAGCCCATTCACTTCTGTGAGGTTTTTGACGCATGAGGCATCGATTTATGTGCACATTCCCTAAGAGTTAGTTATTCGAGTATATTCTGTTGGCTGTAGATTATGTTGGTCATTTGGTTGAGGTCATCCCCGCCAGAGCCGCTGATGCGAGGACTGTTTGCGGATTTCTGAGGAAGCATATCATATCATGGTTTGGGGTTCCTAGAGTTCTGATTTTTGATGGGCATACTCATTTCATCAATGACAAGGTAAGGGCACTTGCTAACAAGTTCACCATTGACCATAGAGTTACCACTCCATATCATCCACATATAAATGGTCTTGCTGGGGTTTTGAATCGAGAGATCAAGATGATATTATAGAAGGTTGTCCTCCCAGATCGAAAGGATTGGTCATAGCTTTTGGACTCGGTCTTGTGGGCATATATACCATCCTTTAAGACTCCTTTGGGTACATCTCCATTTTGACTAGTTTATGGCAAACCATACCACTTACCTGTTGAGATCAAGCACATGTCACTATGGGCAGTTACAGAGATATTCTTGGATCTAGAGAGTGTAGGAGATTAGAGGAGAGTAGAGTTGGTAGCCTTGGAGGAGGTTAGAGATACAACCTTTTCGAGTAGCCTACAGAGTGAAGATATGACACTATTCACAAATCAGCCATAAGAAGTTTGAGCCGAATCAGAGAGTATGGTTATTCGATGCATGACTAAGATTATTTACAGGGAAATTAGAGAGCAAGTCGAAGGGATTGTATCTAGTCTGAAAGGTTCATGACAATGACAATATTGACATATCCGAGTTATCTTCTGAGTCGACCTTTCAGGTTAACAGTAAATGCCTGAAGCCTTTTCTTGATCATGACCCGTTGATCGTTGATGTTGCCACAATTCATTTTGTATGAGACGTGTTCTTTGATACTCACATTCTGCATCTCATACATGATTTTATCTTCTGTTCACCTCTTTGTATATCAGTGTTGTCTATGTTATTCTTTATTTCTTCCATTTCTATTTAACTCCCCAAGTCTCGCATAGGATTTTTGCTATACCTAGGATGCGCTTTATCCTAAGTATAGGGGGTTGTTAAACATGTGTTGTTCATATTTATTTTTATTCTATTACCTCTGTTTTGCTGCTTATAGTTAGGGACATCTGACCTTAAGTATAAGGGAGGTAATATCTATTTTTCACTTCTTTGAGTGTTCCCTCACTTGTCCCTCAATTGTTGATATTCTTTTCTATACTTAGGGATCCTTTACCCTAAGAATAGGGGGGACAATTCAAGTCCTTGATTTCGTGTATATTCTCTTCCTCGGTCTTCCCCACTTGGACAATCTTCTATACTTAGGATTATGATCCTAAGTATAGGGGGGATCACCTACTTCTATTCACTTTATTTTTTATTCTTTGAGTCATTGTAGCATAGGATTCTTTTCATGTTTCTATACTTAGCATGAGTTATGTCCTCCTTTGTCGCTCTTTAGTCACTATGAGGAAATAGTTCGAGCCATAACTCGTACTTTTGTTTAATAATATGGCTATTATTTATAAATTGGAAAAAATATGTTTTGAAAAATGATTTGTAAAATGTTTGTAAATTCTTTTGTAAAATATCTTATAAAAACATTTTGTAAAATTGTTTGTAATTTTTTAAAAATGATTTGTAAATTATTTGTAAAAATCTTTTGTAAAAACCTTTGTAAAATTATTTGTTTACAAACTTTTGTAAATTATTTGTAAAATAGTTTTATTTGTAAAATGTTTGTAAATTACTTTTGTATCAAAATTATGTATATTATACAAATGTTTGTAAAATATTTGAAAAAAAATATTTGCCAAAACTTGTTTGTAAAATTGTTTGTAAATTATTTTGTAAAAAGCTTGTAAAACTAGTCTTGAGATTCTTTTGTAAAATCATTTAAAAAGTTATGTAAAATAGTTTGTAAAATCATTTTCTAAATCATTTTCAAAATGTTTTGTAAAATTTTGTTAAATGGTTTGTAAAATTTCATAAAATATTATGATGTGGGTTATAAATTAAGGGCATAAAAATTAGTTTGTAAACTTGTAAAAATCCATGTGTGAATAAAAACCATATATATTCGTAATTTATGTAAATTAAAATTTGTAAATAAAATCTTTGTATAAAAGTTTTATTTAAAATTTGAACATAAAATTCTTTTGTAGATAAAATCCGTTGTAAAATTTGTTTATAAAATTTGTAATTGAAATTCTTTTTTGTAAAATCTTGTATAAATCTTATATAATTTAAAAATAAAATCTATAAAAATTTGCAAAAGCTCAATAAAAACCTCTTAAAAAGTTTCTTGCTTTCTTTGCTTTTATTTTCTTTAAAAAATGTTGTTTCTTAAATATTTGTTGCATGGACATATGCATTTTTCGGAATGAAATTGGTGTCTAAGTTAATATGGAATAAAATCGAAGAATGGAGCTTAGTTAAGACCTTAATCCACTTAATTTCAGATGAACCTTATAGGAATTGGAATTGAGATTTTTTAGGTCCTAGCGACTTAATTCTTTGAGTCCATAAGACTATGTTCGCATGTCATCTTGATTAGTCTAAGTAGAATATTTCACAACACACGCATGATTCTTTTAGAGAATTGCTTAACTTTGACAAGAACTCTGCACGTAGCTCAACACGGATGAGGTGGTGAGGGTGCAAAATCCTTTGGATTGGAGTAGCACATGCTTCAAAAGAGGGATAGTCTACTGGCTCAAGGAAAAAATTCCTTATGTACATGTTGCACATTTGTATATATATTCAGAAAAATTCTCCAAAAATGATAGACAGGCAAAAAGTAAATAAATAAAAATTCTCGTCGGAGAAACAAGGCATATGTTTCAAAGTATCGTACCAAGGAAGCCTGCAACTGGAGACTTGGCTACACTAGTCAAGCTCCAAGGATATGTGACTACAATGGTCACAATCCATTCTCTTCTCTACCTCCTTTTCTTAAGCCGATTGCACTTGAACTTAGAAGGGAATACCCCACTCCTTGAGAAAAGAGTAGCTAGACAAGGGAATTAGAGTTACCAGTTGGAGGAGGCTATTTCTTTGCCATTTCTGAGATGGGGAGCTAGATTTCACTTACACTGTACAAGTAAAGATTCACAGTCATAAGAGTTTGTGTATGTAGACTTGTTTTGATCTAACTGTTGAGGCGACCTGAATAGGAGTCTTGTGGAACTTAGAGTCTGTTAGGTCTGAAATCCATTTTCCAATAAGGTTCTACCAAACTAATAATACAAAGGTCTGACTAAGCTCCACACTTTAATTTTATGAAGATAGGTTTAATAATAAATATTGTTCTAAGTTCTTTCCTTTTTCTTTTCTTATTTTCACTTCTTCTTTGAATAAGTGCCTGCTAAGGGACTAACAAAGGTAAAGTATAGGAGAATGATGAATCCATGATTCAACATCTTTATTCTTTTATTTTAGCTAAAATCCTTGGTAAAATACATGTATATATTCATCAATTATCATTATTTCTCATTCATCA
Organism: Ottelia alismoides; assembly: GCA_037367405.1. NCBI lineage: Eukaryota > Viridiplantae > Streptophyta > Magnoliopsida > Alismatales > Hydrocharitaceae > Ottelia > Ottelia alismoides. The sequence continues at coordinate 227,817 of JAZKJV010003453.1, read as the reverse complement.
TTGATTTGCTATTATTGTATATTTATCATTCTTTTTAACTAGAATAAAAGAACAACGAAGAAAAGAAAAAGAATAGAAAAGAGAAGGATGTATATATGGAATAATGCAAATGGACCCGAATCCTGAGAGAAAGTCAAGGATTGACCTATAGTAAGGGGATATCGGGTTCATAACTTATAAAAATCAAGAAAATCAAATCACATTGTATATATTAATCATTTTCACCTTTTACATATTTTCACCTATTTTATTCATCAATAAAACAACCTTTGATAAAAAATGATTCTTTCTTAAAAGTTGTGTGTAATAATTTATATTAATTTATAAAAATATTAGAAAAAATATTTAACCAATAAATACATAATCATAATGAACCTAAAAAGCCTAAAAGTCCAACTTCCCAGGTTCATAACTGTTTATAGAAAACTCCAAATTGATGAAACTCACTTTTAAACTCCAAATTGTATAATAAATCATGTAAGTTTTGATGTTTGGACCCCTTTGTGTATATATACATTATGTATATAAGACTTCTTTATTTTATATCTATTTGTTTATAATTCAATTATTTAATTATTTTTCTAAATTGTCTATAAAAATCACTATAAAAATACAAAATTATAACTTAAAAATAATTGTGAATAAATACCAATAAATCTCAAACTCTAAAAGTTGTAAAGCCTAACTTCAAAACCTCATAACTCGGCCATATGAACTCAGATTTGGGTGTACTCACTTTTAAAGTTCGTTTCATAAAATTATCTATCCAATAAGTGTGGTTTCACTAAAATCAGAGTTAATATGCAAAAAAGTAGGTTTTGGGACCCTATTGGTATACTTTTATATATGTACATATTGTATGTATATTTATTAATATTTATTTTCATTTATTTTTGTACAAATTGTATTTTTAATGTTTTGTATATATTTATTTATTTATATAATATTAAAAAAACAAATAAAAAACAATAAAAAATGAAATAATGTATTTATTACATAGATATAATGTACATATCTTGTATATACTTGCATTTCTTTGTATACTTAAATTAATTAATAAAAATCAAATAAATATTTTTAAAATCCTTATTTTATTATATAAAGAAATTATTAAAATATAATATTATTTGTAAAATTAAATAATTAAAAGTACGTGTGTATTACATATAAATATGTGTATTTGTGTTATTTAATTATTTAAATTAATTTAATTAATTTACTAAAAATCACAAAAAATAAATTATTGTGTTATGAACATTGTTTATTTTATACTATTTTAATTTAAAAATGGTTTCTAATTTATTTTAATTAATTTTAAGTTCTTTATTTACACAAATTTCTATTGGTCCCTTCAGGAATGTTGACCAGCTGGTCGACTCTCCCATTCCTCCCTTGCGCCCAAATAAACAGGTTTGACCTGACTTATCCCCTTTTTCCTCGTTGGATATGATTAGCATTTCACCCGTTTCGACATCCAATTAGAGTACAATGATTCGTGACCTACATCACTCATAGATTAGTTGATTCTAACTAATTTTCATGCCTAATTTCCCGATCTTTCTAGACCCCTCGCATGCACCTATAAAATCTGCTCCAAGTTCCTCATTCCAGGCTGATCGATCTTCAACGCTTGATTCTGCCTCCATTTGATTCCTCACAGTGGCAGGGTCTCGAATCCCTTTTTGGAGCGTGATTTGACATCGGATCGACATCGATCCATACGTGGCTGAAGCACCGTCGCCGCAAAAAAGCCATTTCGGTCTCCCATCACCCGATCAAGGCTACGACCTCACTTATCCCATCGCTATTCAGCGCCTTCACCTTCCGCACCCTCAGGTAGCTTCCAATCCCCTAGATTCATATTGATTTATGTTATTAAGTCGAATTGAAAAGCTGAGTTTCCAAAGCTTCGATCACCTCGATCGGAGTCTTTCCTATCGATTTGACTACCTATCGACGGTGATTCACCCTACATTCTCTTTATGCGGCCTAATCCCCTCAGATCTGATCGGAGACTCAATCTTGTTCCCCCATCATTAGTCGGAGATTGATTAAGCATTCACCTTCATTTCTATTGATTTTTTCATAAAATAATTGCAGCCGAAGCTCCGTCTTTGAGCTCCACGATCACTTACAGGTACATGAGATTAGAGGAGGGCCTAGTCACTTGGCATTAGATCTCGATCGAGTCCTCCAAGAAGACTCCCCTACAGATACCTTAGAGGTCAGATTTGCAGCATCTGACCTATTTCAACCGATGAGGGGCAGTAGCAGCGACCCTCTGAGCATTTCAAACAGCCGATCTGAGCGAGCCTCGACAAGATTTGGATGATCAAGGCAGATATGGGAAAGCATTCATTAATCTTCTTCCAACACTCCAGTTGTTGTCCGATCTGGAGCAGGACGCTCCAGATCCAATCATCACAATCCATCAATGTCTAATTTTTGCCTCTTAGATCGGATTCACAGGAGCGAATCAGAAACGCACGTGACCTATACACGCTTACTTGGGTATTTTGCATTTCCTGCCCTGTAATTTTTGTGATTTCTATTTAGTCTTTATTTTGTAAAGAACATTTATAAAATATTTGTGCTTCAGTCCCTGAAGTTCTTTTAAATTGCATTTCAATCCATTTGAGTTGGGTTCACGTGTCATCCCACATGAGGTTGTGGTGAATTTCCAGGTTTTGTCCTGAACATTTGATCTGATAATAAAATAGAAGAAGTTTTGATAAATTACAAGTTGGTCCTTCGTTTCTATATAACTTTTTTTGCTTTATTTTACTGGAAATAAATATCATTTGTGCTTTGAAAAATGTATAAAAAATCGTGTTGCCTCCTGCTTAATTGATCTAATTGCAATAATTTTTATTTTGCAAAAATGCATTTTTTTTATTTTTAATCATTCAAAAACTAGCAAAGAATGTACTCTTTGCCTTATAAATTTCTAAAAATTTGAAAAATAATCCGAAAATTCTAAAAAAATAGCATTGTTTGAATATCTATTATAAAAACCAAAAAATGTATATTATAGAAGGCATTAAATAATCATAAAAATCAGAAAAAATATCAGAAAAATATATTTTTGTACTATTTGAAAGCTAAATAAAAACACTTTTTGTTAAAATTGGTATCCAATATTTTGATATCTATTTTATATTTAAAAATCCAAAAATAACTATTTGATTATCTATTTGCCTCATTTCCTATTTTTATTCATTTTGAAAATCCTAAAAAAACTAAAAATTTCTAAAAAAACAAAAATAGTGAAAAATATTATCCAAAACACAAAATATTTTTATTTGAAAAAACATTGTTAATTTTACCATATTTGAAAATCCAAAAAGAGAGCTTATTTTATTTTTATTAATTTTGTTACGTTTCTTTCATTTTTTTGAAAAATTGAAAATCTAAAAATGTAGAAAATTAAAAATCATTAAAATTGAAAATCAGAATACATAAAAAATATAAAAATAAAAAATCTATAAAAAATTAAAAAGATAAAAATTCACAAAAACCAAGAGTTGTGTGCTTTTAGTTTCCTTTTTTATTTGTCATTGAATTGAATAATCCTTGTTTAAGAAAAGTTGCCTCCTTGAGTTTGACATTGTGAGCTATATTAGGTTAATAACTAAAATAGCAATCTGCCTTTTATTTCCTTTATTTTTGTTGGATAAATTATTTGATTGATTCAAGTTTCTCTTTGGGCCATAACGGCACTTTCACCAAATTTATCACATTTTATTCAATAAATAAAATTAACCCTTAGTGAAATCAGTGGTCATCACCCATCTTTTTACAGTCAGTACAATCTTTATCGTAATTTGTAGCATCCTTGAACAGAGTTGGCCACCAAAGTTCACATTGAAGCGCTTTCGTTGTCTTATGCTTCCCAAAATGGTGTCCACCAGATTCTAGCTTGTGACAATTCTCCAAGACACATGTGTACTCCTCAAGAATACACCTTCTCTAGATAAAATCCACACCCTCACAAAATAACTATGGATCCTCCCATTGGTAAAAATGTATTTTGGACAAGAACTTGTCCTTTTTTATCTTCCGCCACCCTTGTGAGATTTTCTTGGAGACTAGATAGTTCACAATACTGGAATACCATGGAAAAGAGGCAACAAAAATAATAACCTTATCTGGGAAGATTTCAGTGATCAACAAAATGGCCTGCTTAGGAGTATTTGTCTCTACAATTCTAGAAAGGTGATCTACCACCATTTTTTTGACTCCAGGCTTATCTCGTATTTCTAAGTAAAACTCATGGAGTAGAAGGGTCCAACAAAGTAATTGTGATTTAGTATCCTTCTTAGTTTGTAAGTATCAGATGGCAAAGTGGTCAGTATATACGATCACTTTGCACCCAAGCAGATGTGATATGAACTTCTCTGGCACAAACATCACTGCAGCTCTTTCTCTATGACTGTGCAATTTCTCTAGGCTTCATCCAGTGTTCTGCTACCAGAGTGAATCATAAATGGCCATCCATCCCATCTTTATCCTAGAACAGTCACAATGGCATAATCAGGAGTGTCCTTCATGATCTCAAATGGAAGAGACCAATCTAGAGGTTGTAGGATAGGAGCTTGAATAATTATTTCTTTAAGTTGATTAAAGGCATGGAGCATTTTGTCATCTAAAATAAAATTAGTGTCCTTGCCAAGAAGGTTCGTCATCGGTCGAGCAATCTTGCTAAAATCGTAGATGAATCTTCGCACAAACCGATATGCCCCAAAAACAACCAAACTTGCTTCAATGTAGTTGGTGGCTCAAGTTTCAGTATCACTTCCACCTTGGCCAAGTCGACCTCCATGCCTCGTTTGGATAATACGTGGCCCATCATGATCCCCTCAGTCACCATGAAGTGACTTTTCTCCCATGAGAGCGCCAAATTCACTTCACAACATCACTACAATACTCGGTCTATATATGTCGACCATTGATCGAAGTTATCATCTTAGATTGAGAAATCAGTCACGAACACCTCAAGGCAACTACCTACCATGTCATCAAATATAATTAGCATACATCTCTAAAATGTAGCAGGGTTGTTACATAATCCGAATGACATCTATCTGAAGATGTACGTCCCGAATGGATAGGTGAAGATAGTCATCTCTCGATCTTCAGGGGCTATTGCAACCTGATTATATCCAGAGTACCAAACTAAGAAACAAAAGTATTACTTTGTAGTAAGTCAAACCGACTATTTGATCAATCTAAGGCAAAGGGAAATGATCCTCCTTGGTGGTTAGGTTCAGGGGTCGGTAATTGATGAACAGAAAGATGAGGTGTCTAACGTCCGGTCTTGGAAGGCCTACGATGTCCGAAAAGTCGGATCTAACAATCGTTGTATCAACACCTCTCTCGGCTCTCAGAACTCAACTCAAGCGTATCTATTAACAATTAACCCACAACAATGATTAAGAAATAAATGTAGATGAGATAAAATTTATTATACCCTACAAAGAATGTGAATAGTAAGCAAGTAGTAGGGGTCGAACCACAAAGGAGTACAAGGTAGACTAACTAAAATGAATAGACAACTTTAGGATTTTTAGGGTATTTTTGGTTTTAAATGTTTTTATGGTTTTTATTTATATATATATTTTATATATTTAATTATACAAAATTTTAATTTCTTATTTGTAATATAAAAGATGTAGAGATATCAAATATATAAAGACATATATATATAAGTATATAGAAAATATATAAAGAGAAGGAACTAAAAGATTTTTCAGATTTTTTAATATATAGGAAATAAAGTCAAAATTTCAAAATAAAATATTTTTGAGTTTTATAAAATTTTCTCTGATTTTGGTAATTTTTGGATAATTTTGAGAATTTTTATGTATTTTTAAATAAGGATATACTAAAAGTAAATGAATAGTAAAAAGGGACATTGAAATGGTCTTAATAAACATCTATTTAATAAGATTGAACACAATTTCATTTTTTTGAATACTAAATAAAAAATGGTGAATCCTTCTCCCACTATAAGTAGGGTTGGCTACATGGGAGTTCTTGCTCAAATCCATGTTGAAAGATTGATTATTTTTACGATGGTTGTCAACTACCTAATGCAACCCCTACAAGAGGGGATTCAAACCCTAGTCTTTTGGGTCGTAGGCACACTGCACTACCACTAGACCATTTAAATGGGTACTAATTAATATAAAATAGTCAGAAACTTAAAACATATTTTTGTGATTTTTCTAATAAATTTTAGATTTTCTAAAAGTTTTTTGTGTTTTTCAATTTCAGAAGTTTTTGATAATGTTTTACAAAAATAATAGGTTGTAGAATCAAATAGACATCAATAAACACATATGAATTTTTTGGATTTTTTCAAAAAATTTTAAATTTTTTATGGATTTTAAAATAAAAAAATAGGAGAAAATGCAATGATATTGTATTTTACAAATAGGAAAATGATTTTGTTGCCTTTAGAAAAATATATATGTTAAAATATGATTCCATGCACTTAAAATAATTTTTCTATAATTTTTAGAGGCAAAATGATATTTTTAATAAAAAATACAACTCCAAAATTAAATATGCAATATATAGACCTAAATGAAATTTCCTTAAAGTTTCAAGCATTTAATAACATATTAAACAACTCTAAGGGCATACATGAAATTTATCCACAGTTTATAACATTATCCATACTAATAGGGGTATAAATGCAATAACCAAGAACACTAGGGTCGGATAAGCAAAGTTACCAGAAAGTATTACACTAATATTAAAAACTAATGGCCCAAATAGTAACACAAACCTGGAGGGGTGTCTGCGCAAAATATCCAGTAGTCTCACGTGCACTAGTAGGTGAGGTGATGTGGATTGGACTAAAGCGCAAATATGAAAAGCTAAAGGACCTTAATGTAATTATTATAGAAATATTTAAACTACAAATGAAAGTTCATGGACTGAAAAGGAAATATAAAAATGAGGGCCAGGTTTCACAAAATACCCAAAGACCACGTGGTCCAACTGAAGGATATGGAGAGATCCTCAAGCGCATCATGGAAGTGTGAGCGTCGTATCGGATACGACGAAGAATGACTAGTCGTACTAGTTGTTCGGTGCAGCGGAATTTAAAAAAATTTATTCGATGAAACCACATGATCCAAGAACCATTCTCGGATCGTTTCATCTATAACCACAACAAGTATAATGCAATACCTCTTGAAGCGTGGTTGATCGAGTCTCTAAGAGAAGAGACCTCCTGTCTCAAGTCCGATTGTCGGAGAGATCGCTTGCGAGCGCGGGGATGAACCGCGGTGTCCTCGGAATCCAAGAAGTTGATCCAAGCACGGTTGCTCCTGATCTCGTCGCACGAGATCAAACGTCTCCTTCGCGGGCGAAGCACTCGAAGTAGATGGAGAACCGCAGAGCGTCGAAGCGGTAGCACGAGGGCGCGGGCGTCGACGTTTCTCTCCACCAAGGTGGACGGCCACCAAGAAGAAGGGGGAGAGAGGGCTGTCGAGTATGAGAGAAAGAGAGAGAGAGAGTTTTGCTACAATAGCATGTGTAAAGAGAGAGCCAAGAATGCCTCTCTATTTATAGGGTATTGGGATCCATGGATCTCAATCCATGTATCATATAAAATCAATGGATGAGATTGATTTATGTCAATCTAATGGTCAAGATTGTTGTTGGCAAAAGCCAACAACTTGTGATTTAATTTTGATTAAATATATTTGATAAATCAAATAAATATAATACCAAATTAAACCACACAAATAGAGAGAGAGAAAATAAGGGAGATACACCTTCCTCTTTGGAAGGGGGGACGGCCACCAATTCCCTCAAGGAATTGGTGCCGCCCCCTCCTTTCCAAAAGGGGAGGGCAATCTCCTTGATTTTCTCTCCATCCAATTTCCAACAACAATTTGTTGGTATTTTAATTCACCAAAATAATTCTCAATTAATTTTGGGAATATTGCAATCTTGACATTGAATTATTGTGAATCAAATTCACAACCCAAAACAAAATGTAATTTACATTTTCAATTAATCAAACAATGTGCATCCAATACACATTAATAATTAATCTACTAATATCAATTATATTTAACTCTCTCTAATACATTATAAATCACATTTATAATATATTATGAATAATTGGATATTGCTATCCACATTATTCTTATCCATAATAATTAAATCACATTTAATTATATTGGATAATTTCTCATACATCATGATAATTAAATCACATTTAATTATCAATTTCTCTTTGCTTAGATCTCATGGAATTGTTCTTAAACCTTTTAAGAACAATGCTATTTCTCCTCAGATACTTGGAGATAAGGACATGGCGATTGTATTGTTCCACGTATAGTGACTTGGATATTGAGATCACGTCTCAAATCCAGATCCCATGGACCTCTCATAGATGCCTGATTAAATCAAGACCGTAAACCTAATCTTCTCACTGCATCTGAATCTTATTCAGATCAATGTCCAGTACATGGACTAAGATTAGGTTACTTCTCTAATGAGAGGAGTCACTAAAATCCAGACCTGTTTCATCACTCCCTCGGAATGGAAGTGTCATGGTTATACAATCGTTTATGATCAAATCATCCTTCAGGTATTCCTAATACCTGTACATCCTGCATACTGGAAGACTCATGATCATCATGAAGATAAAGATCTCTTTTACACTGTCGTCTTCATAGTCTGATCATTAAGTTTCTCAATCTTGGTCCTTGGGATATGGTACAGATCATATGCTTTCACAAAGCATATATCTTACCTTCAAATTCATATCATGCTTCTAAAGCATGATGACCATGCATGGAATTTGGTCAATCCCAATACCTCATGAGTGAGCTCATGTCTCCCAGTTCATAAGTGAACCTGTATGATCCCTTTGAGAGATCATATTACTCATATGCCCTTACATGCATACCAGCTCGCCGGTGTATAGACCTTGATTAGGTCATCAACCTATTGGTCTGCCAAATGTACATGCTCAGACATATAGTAATATATCTGTCTCTGGTCAGAGGATGGTTGCCTGTGATGTGACAGTATTCATCATAGGTCTTTGGTTATCTCGATCTCGTTAAGTCAACTCATTGACTCAACTATTCTGATACCTCCGAATCAATATTCCTATGCAGAGGACCTGCATCAAGAGGTCGATCAGATATCAGTCTAATGAGATGGGATTGCCATCTCCCACTCAGACTGGAGATCACTACTTGTTAATCATTCATGATGCTTGATGAGTCCTCTATCTAACTCCTTAGATATTCATCCAAGCATCAGCCTCTATGATTCAATCATTGAATCAACAGCTGTATGATTATCAAGTTGGCCATGGTACATAACCCTTATTGTACAGAGGGACCTTATAGTGCATTCATTCATTCAATATCAGCAAGGGAGTGAAACAAAATCAATAGCTTTTATTGATAAATCATTTATTACAATAACATTTATTGTAGGAATGGTTCGCCTCGGGCTCACATTGCTAACAATCTCCCACTAGCCCTCAGAACCATTCAGGAACAAGCCTTAAACCTATACTCATTACATGCTGGTCAAAAACCTTTTGTGTCAGAGGTTTGGTAAGAGGATCAACAACGTTGTCGGCGGAGGCCACCTTGGTGATGATGATGTCACCACGCTTTTGAATCTCCCGAATGATGTGGTATTTCCTTTCTACGTGCTTGCTCTTCTGATGCCATATGGGTTCCTTTGCCTGGGCAATGGCTCCCGTGTTATCACAGAGTAGCGGGATGGGAGTATCAGAGGAAACTACGCCACGCTCCTGGACGAACTTGCGCAACCACACCGCCTCCTTTGCAGCATCCGATGCGGCAATGTATTCGGCTTCTGTTGTTGAATCTGCTGTAGTGTCCTGCTTCTTGCTTCTCCAGCTCACAGCACCACCGTTCAACAGGAACACTAACCCTGATGTCGACTTTCGATCATCAATATCCGATTGGAAGTCAAAATCTGTATATCCCAAGACTTGGAGATCACCATCTCCATAGACCAAGATGTAATCTTGCGTCCGTCTTAGATATTTGAATATGTTCTTTACTGCATTCCAGTGTTGTTCTCCATAGCAGGATTGGTAACGACTTACCACTCCCACTGCATGGCAGATATCTGGCCAAGTACACATCATGGCATACATTAAGCTTCCTACGGCTGATGCATAAGGACATCCAGCCATGGCCTTCTTTTCCTCAACAGTTTGAGGAGCCATTCCTTTAGACAGGTGGATACCATGTCTTAAGGGTAGGAATCCTTTCTTGGAACTATCCATACGGAATCGTTCAAGAATCTTCTTAACGTATCCATGTTGTGACAATCCCAATATCCTCTTCTCTCGATTTCTGAACAGCTTCAGACCCAAGATGTAAGAGGCTTCTCCAAGATCTTTCATCTCAAAGGTATGGGACAACCAAATCTTCACACTGGTCATCATCCCTGTATCATTCCCAATGATAAGGATGTCATCTACATAAAGCACGATGAACACAATGACGCTCCCACTAAGCTTCTTGTACACACAAGGTTCATCAGGATTCTGCACAAAATCATAACTATTTATGGTTTCGTCAAATTTGATGTTCCAACTACGAGAAGCTTGCTTGAGCCCATAGATGGATTTCTTCAGCTTGCATACTTTGCCATCCTCAGTCATGAAGCCCTGGGGCTGCTCCATGTAGATATCCTCCTCGAGGTATCCATTGAGGAAAGCCGTCTTGACGTCCATCTGCCAGATGTCGTAGTCAAGATATGCAGCTATAGCTAGCAATGCCCTGATGGATTTAAGCATAGCCACAGGAGAGAATGTCTCATCGTAGTCGATGCCTTCTCTCTGTGTGTAGCCCTTGGCTACGAGCCGTGCCTTGAAAGTCTCTACTTTCCCATCAGGTCCCCTCTTTCTCTTGAAGATCCATTTGCACCCAATGGGTTTTACCCCCTTAGGTGGATCCTCTAGGGTCCATACACCATTCTTATGCATGGAGTCAACTTCTGACTTCATTGCTAGCATCCATCTATCCATGTCATGATCCGCGAGTGCTTCATCAAATGAAGTAGGATCATTGTCAGTTTCACTTGACACATGGAATCCATACCTTTCAGGTGGTGCAACCACCCTCGAACTCTTTCGAAGAGGTATGGGTGTTTCATCTTTATTTTCTTCTTCAGTTTCTGGTTCAGGAAGCTCAGAGTCCTCAGGGGACTCAATGAGTTCCTCTACTACACTTTTGTCTTGACCTTTAAGGAAATCATCCTCCATAAATTTCACATCTCTAGAGACAAAAACCTTTTGGGTCTCAGGGTCATAAAGTTGGTATCCAATACCATCTTTAACGTACCCAATGAAGTAGCACTCACGAGAGCGAGATTCTAGCTTACTTGCATCCGCATTCTTTGCATGGACCAAGCAACCCCAAACCCTCAAGTGATTAACACTAGGTTTGGTTCCATACCATAGCTCATGAGGATTCTTAGGTACATATTTGCTAGGAATCTTATTTAGGATATATATTGCAGTCTCTACTGCATATCCCCAGAAACTAAGTGGCAAATGTGCTTTACTCATCATTGAACGAACCATATCCATGATGGTTCTGTTGCATCTTTCAGCAACACCATTAAGTTGGGGAGTTCCAGGAGGAGTGAGATTGGAAATAATTCCATTCTCTTTAAGGTATTCCTTAAATTCATCTGATAGGTACTCGCCACCTCGATCAGATCGAATTCGTTTAATCTTCCTATTGGTTTGGTTCTCAACCAAAACCTTGAACTCTTTGAACTTTTCAAAGGTTTCGGACTTATGACGTAATAGGAAGATAAACCCTTATCGCGAATGATCATCAATAAATGTCAAATAATATCGATATCCATTTCGAGTCGCGGTACTGAAGGGACCGCATACATCAGTATGTATTAGGTCAATAATACCTTCACATCTTGTAACCTTGTTACGGAAAGGCATCCTAGTCATTTTACCTCGAATACAATGTTCAAAGGTAGGTAAAGGCTGAACCTGTAGAAAATCCAAAGGTCCATCCTTTATCAATCTATTGATCCTATCAACAGATAAATGACCAAGCCTTTGATGCCAAATCATGTTTGAATGATTTATATTACTCCTGGATCTTTTAGGGTTTTTATTAGTGGTTGTAACATTCATGACATGCTCATTAATGCACAATTCATAGAGTCCTCCAGAAGTCAAAATACCCTCTGCAATATATTTATCATAATGATTTATGACTAATTTATTACAAAATAGGAATGAATATCCACTTCTAACTAGCTTAGATACAGATATCAAATTCCTTCTGACTTCAAGTACATAAAGACACTCTTTAAGTACTAGGACTCTTCCACTAGATAATGATAGTCGGCAGGTCCCGACGGCGACTGCTGCAACACTTGCATCAGATCCCATCTAGATGACTATCTCCCCTTCTTCAAGCTTTCTAGTTTCCTGAAACAAATGCAACAAATTGCATACATGAACAGAAGCACCAGAATCAACTACCCAACTTCCTTCTCGTCCAACGAGAAAGCTGGTTTCAATGATAAAAGTAGATTTCATACCTGCTGGGGCTTTACCTTTGTCGATCGACTTCAGGTAATCCGGGCAATTACGCCTCCAGTGCCCCGACTTCTTGCAGTGGTGATAGACGTCGGTTTTCTTCGACGCCATTAAAGTGGATGCATTGGAAGATGAGGCAACACTTTGTCCCTTCTTCTTTCTCTTCTGGGCCGGGACCTTCCGAGAACCTTGCTTCCGACCGCGCTTCCCTTTGACCTGTGCAACCATTGCAGTGCCAGTGGGACCATCTTTCTTCATTACGTCTTCTGCAGACTTTAATGCAGCAAGAAGCCCAGCATTTGTCAGTTCCAGCTTATTCATGTGGAATGACACCACAAAGTTATTGAAAGATTTGGGCAATGACAACAGAATGAAATCGGAGTGCATGTCTGCATCCATCGTTGCCCCTAGAGTCTCAAGCTCCGACAAGTACCCAAACATTTTGAGTACATGTTCACGGACCGAAGTCCCTTCCTGCATCTTGCAGCGAACCAGTTCTTTCATAACATTGTACCGCTGGGTGCGGTTAATATCACCAAACATATCCTTTAGATTCTGCATGATATCCTGGCAAGTACTCATCTCCACATGTTGCTTCTGAAGAACATTGGAGAGAGAACCCAAGATGTAGCATCTAGCCAAGACATGATCTTCATCATACTTGTTATTGTATGCTTTGTCTTCCTTAGATTTAGAGTTTTCAAGTTTGTTTTCAGAGAGCACATAGATGATGCGCTCTGCCGAAAGCACAAGCTCCAAATTACGGATCCAATCCGAGTAATTCGGTCCGGTCAATTGGTTGACCTCCAGAAGCCTGCTCAGTGGGTTCATGGACTTCATTTTCTGAAATTGAGAATGCACTATATTAGAACATATAATCATATATTCAATTTAATTTTATTTGATTAAGGCATTTTAAATCAAATTAGTCTTGCTATATCAACTATGAAAGTTTATTCCCTTATTCACTTTCAAAGTAGGAGATATATTTACCGATATATCTCAAGCAAGAACTGGGATCTCCTCTTTATCATTGTCATATCCCAATAATATGAGAACCTATGACTCCGATAAAGAGAAGCGGGAACACATTCCGCCTTGCAAGTCCAATTTGCATTTCCCAATTCGGTCTTTAATACCCGAGCCCACCACCCCTAAGGTGATGTTGACTCGTCATTAATTGAACCAACCGTCAACAGGAATACAACTCGCTATGCGCAATCCAATATCGCCCCAATAATATGAGGACCCGATATTGGGGTCACTACGCATACGTCCTTACTCTTTCGAGAAGCGACGAGCCCGATCCAAATGGATCATATGTGGGAGCTGTCACTTCGGACAGGCGTCTCCCACATATAATATTTGGCGACGAAACCCTTTGCCTTGACGGGAGACCATGGATGTCACTAATGTGATCCTCCATCTCTTATTCAAATTTAATTAATTACTATGAATCTCATTCATATAATTAATTCTTCCAAGGGAATTATTAGCTCTAATCATATTAGAGTATTTTCAATTGGATATAATTAACTTAATCATATTAAATTAATTATCAATCCGATTCAATCAATCAAACTTAATTTTATGCTTGAATATATATATGATATTATTCTCAAAGTACGTATTAATTCGTATTTTAATAATTAGAAAAATACATCATAATCCCTCGGACATTATCCCGGCCCTACCCGCTGTCATGGCCAGTACCGACGGGAGTGGGGCGGACCACATACGTTGCAACCCGCTGACCCAGCGATCCCCGACTAGACACCATATCCGCCTCGAGAAAGGATAATGCCAAATTGATTATTTTGTACTTGAGATGATCATCGGTTCTTCAACCGAAATTATACCATATAGTAATCAAAACAATTTTGATTTTAAGGAAATTTGCTAGGCAAATTCCCAAGTCCTATTCAAGCAAAAAGTTTGATGATTGTAATTCCAATTATGGTTTAGATCAAATCTAATCAACTAATTGGTTGGGGCCAAGTCAATTAGGCAAATAATCATGTTTCAATATTTCACAAATATTTTTCAAGATTATTTCACGAAATTAACAATTAATTTCATTAATTGACAATCACATGGTTCTTGATTAGGAAAGCAATTTCAGTAGTGACCCCTACTTACTAAAATTGGCATATCTCAATCATATTAAATCCAAATTAAGAAAAGAAATTTCTAAAGTTTGCTAATTTGATTTAGGACAGAATCTAAGTGATGTTTCACGCATTTTGAGGCAAGTCTAAACAGTAATTAACATTTTAATCACGTTCAGATTCACAGTTCCCGCAACAGTGCATACATGTTCATTAAAACTACCATATCTCGAGCATACGAAATCCGATTTACGCAAACTCAGATCCTATGGTTTCCTTATTTAATGGGGAACATAATCCAAGTATAAAATTCGTGTTTAAACAATTTAAACAGTGTCGAATTTATTTACTAAACAGATCTGCGAAATCAAATCCGATGAAAACTTTCGCGACCTTAACGAACCCAAGTCATCCTCGGTTAGCGAATCACTATTCGAAACTGTCAACCTGGCTCTGATACCACTGGAAGGATATGGAGAGATCCTCAAGCGCATCACGGAAGCGTGAGCGTCGTATCGGATACGACGAGGAACGACTAGTCGTACTAGTTGTTCGGTGCAGCGGAATTTAAAAAAATTTATTCGATGAAACCACATGATCCAAGAACCATTCTCGGATCGTTTCATCTATAACCACAACAAGTATAATGCAATACCTCTTGAAGCGTGGTTGATCGAGTCTCTAAGAGAAGAGACCTCCTGTCTCAAGTCCGATCGTCGGAGAGATCGCTTGCGAGCGCGGGGATGAACCGCGGTGTCCTCGCAATCCAAGAAGTTGATCCAAGTGCGGTTGCTCCTGATCTTGTCGCACGAGATCAAACGTCTCCTTCGCGGGCGAAGCACTTGAAGTAGACGGAGAACCGCAGAGCGTCGAAGCGGTAGCACGAGGGCGCGGGCGTCGACGTTTCTCTCCACCAAGGTGGACGGCCACCAAGAAGAAGGGGGAGAGAGGGCTGTCGAGTATGAGAGAAAGAGAGAGAGAGTTTTTCTATAATAGCATGTGTAAAGAGAGAGCCAAGAATGCCTCTCTATTTATAGGGTTTTGGGATCCATGGATCTCAATCCATGTGTCATATAAAATCAATGGATGAGATTGATTTATGACAATCCAATGGTCAAGATTGTTGTTGGCAAAAGCCAACAACTTGTGATTTAATTTTGATTAAATATATTTGATAAATCAAATAAATATAATACCAAATTAAACCACACAAATAGAGAGAGAAAATAAGGGAGATACACCTTCCTCTTTGGAAGGGGGGGACGGCCACCAATTCCCTCAAGGAATTGGTGTCGTCCCCTCCTTTCCAAAAGGGGAGGGCAATCTCCTTGATTTTCTCTCCATCCAATTTCCAACAACAATTTGTTGGTATTTTAATTCACCAAAATAATTCTCAATTAATTTTGGGAATATTGCAATCTTGACATTGAATTATTGTGAATCAAATTCACAACCCAAGACAAAATGTAATTTACATTATCAATTAATCAAACAATGTGCATCCAATACACATTAATAAATAATCTACTAATATAAATTATATTTAACTCTCTCTAATACATTATAAATCACATTTATAATATATTATGAATAATTGGATATTGCTATCCACATTATTCTTATCCATAATAATTAAATCCCATTTAATTATATTGGATAATTTCTCATACATCATGATAATTAAATCACATTTAATTATCAATTTCTCTTTCCTTAGATCTCATGGAATTGTTCTTAAACCTTTTAAGAACAATGCTATTTCTCCTCAGATACTTAGAGATAAGGACAGGTCGATTGTATTGTTCCACGTATAGTGACTTGGATATTGAGATCACATCTCAAATCCAGATCCCATGGACCTCTCATAGATGCTTGATTAAATCAAGACCGTAAATCTAATCTTCTCATTGCATCTGAATCTTATTCAGATCAATGTCCAGTACATGGACTAAGATTAGGTTACTTCTCTAATGAGAGGAGTCACTAAAATCCAGACATGTTTCATCACTCCCTCGGAATGGAAGCGTCATGGTTATACAATCGTTTATGATCAAATCATCCTTCAGGTACTCCTAATACATGTACATCCTGCATACTGGAAGACTCATGATCATCATGAAGATAAAGATCTCTTTTACACTGTCATCTTCATAGTCTGGTCATTAAGTTTCTCAATCTTGGTCCTTGGGATATGGTACAGATCATATGCTTTCACAAAGCATATATCTTACCTTCAAATTCATATCATGCTTCTAAAGCATGATGACCATGCATGGAATTTGGTCAATCCCAATACCTCATGAGTGAGCTCATGTCTCCCGGTTCATAAGTGAACCTGTATGATCCCTTTGAGAGATCATATTACTCATATGCCCTTACATGCATACCAGCTCGCCGGTGTATAGACCCTGATTAGGTCATCAACCTATTGGTCTGCCAAATGTACATGCTCAGACATATAGTAATATATCTGTCTCTGGTCAGAGGATGTTTGCCTGTGATGTGACAGTATTCATCATAGGTCTTTGGTTATCTCGATCTCATTAAGTCAACTCATTGACTCAACTATTCTGATACCTCCGAATCAATATTCCTATGTAGAGGACCTGCATCAAGAGGTCGATCAGATATCAGTCTAATGAGATGGGATTGCCATCTCCCACTCAAACTGGAGATCACTACTTGTTAATCATTCATGATGCTTGATGAGTCCTCTATCTAACTCCTTAGATATTCATCCAAGCATCAAACTCTATGATTCAATCATTGAATCAACAGCTGTATGATTATCAAGTTGGCCATGGTACATAACCCTTATTGTACAGAGGGACCTTATAGTGCATTCATTCATTCAATATCAGAAAGGGAGTGAAACAAAATCAATAACTTTTATTGATAAATCATTTATTACAATAACATTTATTGTAGGAATGGTTCGCCTCGGGCTCACATTGCTAACACCAACGATGGATCGTGCACCAATTATCCAAGTGGCTCACAACAGACATGCGATACCCCTTCGACAATGCACGATGTGGATCTGATCGATATATTCATCTGACGGTTGATGCGTGGGTTGATCCAACGTCTACGATCAAAACTGGAGTAACGAGGTGATCCGACGGCTACTGCTGCTCTAGAAGAACGTGGAAGAAGGCCAAGCTCGACCTCCTTCGATCAAGGATAACTTCATCGTCCGGCCATCTGAGAGGCTCTTGGTGTGTCCAAATCAAAGCTGAGGCTCCTTTGCACCTGATGGCGGGCTCAAATCGATTTGGGCACATCGATGGGGTCCTAGAGAGTTGGTGAAGATGGAGCTCCTGAAGACCTTCAGTTGGACAGAATTCAACCCAGAGTGGGTCTTCATGTTACAGGACCTAATGGTTAGTTTGAAAACAAAAAAAGTAAGGAACGTGGCTTGATCTAGGGCAAAATGGGGTGAAAATGTGGACTGGTGGAGCGACTCTGGTGAAAAACGAAGGAGGAGTGCTGATCTCAAGATCTTTGCAAGATATGGGGAGGAAATGAGTCGGGGAGAAGGGAAATGAGATGGTGAAGGTGTGATGATGGTTAGACGAGTAAGAGAACGATCGTTTGACAGTGAACATAGATCGGAGCTCGAGCAAACTTCGATCTTTTATTTTTAATAAATAAGACAAAATCAACTAAAATAAAATACATGACTACTCCTGTTTTACTTGTAGGAATGGAAAAAATCAATAAAAGAATGGCTCAAACCTAGGAATCAAGGTGCTGAAGGCGTCGTGATAAAACAGCTCCGCCGAGCCCTAGATCTTGCTCCTCTACCATCTCCTCCCCACCAAAGATCCATGATATGTTCCCACTATCACTGTGGAGGCTCTAGTAGAGAAGAACATGGGATGGAGTTGGGTAAAAACGGATTAAAAATTTAAAAATGACAAAGGATGAGCTTAAATAGGAGGGCAATTGCAATTAAGGTTTACACTCGAATCGATGTTCCCTCGGCCAAAGATTCATAAGGGCATGAAAGAACATGGATCGAGAGCAGATCTCATGAAGGAAACATGCTCAAAAAATGCATCGGGCGAGGCAAATTAGAGAAGAAGATGGATCAACGCTCTAACATGCCTAGGCCTATGTGTAGGTACAGTTGACTAATGGGTAAACCAAGGCCCGCACCTCATTGGTCCACGTCATGCGCTAAAAGACAAAACAAAGATGAACTTAGAAATAAAAGAGAAATAAAATAGAAAATGGTTTTACTATTTTTTTCTCAAAACATGAATGGTGTTCCTCATTTGTGTACTATTTTTAGATAATTTTTATTGACATTTATTATTTATTGATTTTTACAAGTATAATTATAGGTTTAATTACCTATATATGATGTATTCTATTTTTATTTTCTATTTTGTATTTTATAGTTTTTTGTACATAATATATATAACTTATTTAAATACATTTTTACATATTTTTACTTTATTTTTTCTATTTTTTTATTCACATAAATATTTATATACCCATATTACATTTGTGTAGTTTACCTGTATATTTTAATATACTTATTTTAATGAATTTAAATGGTTTTATTCTAATTTTATTATTGAAATTTATTTTGTGTAATATTTACAAAAATAACAAAAATGAAAAATATAAAAAATAAATATATTGATTATTATATACATGTATATAATACAATAGGTACACAAAAGTTAACCTTTGCATCTCAACTCCAAATTAAATGAAACCACCCTCATTAAATAGATAATTTAATTTAGAGTATAATAAAGGTGATTTGGTCAATTTTGGGTTCACATGGAGAATATATGGATCTGTGAAGTTCTGTTTGCATCCTTTTCATCTATGTATCCCAGTCAAATTGTACCTTATTTCTATAGCAATTAATTTTATCTTTTTGTATGTATTTTTATATACATGTTTGGAATGAAAATATTTTTATTTGAATTGTGTAATAGTGTGTATAAATTAGTGTAAGTTTTAGCTATATATTATGTACTAGTCACCTAGGGATTCTTGGTGGCAGTGTAGTTTTGTCTGCATGTGTATGCCCTTATCTCCCCCTATTTTATTCCTTATCAACCAAGTTAATATTGACTTAGTCTGGAGGTTTAGAGTCAGACAATATTTGCAATACTTCTTTTATATTTCTTTTCTTCTCTTTATTCATTTATTTTGTATTCAAATACATGTATTTAAGCACTATTTACAGGCAAAGCTCAGAGTGTTAATTTGCACAAGTAAGCTATAATTACATGCGTTTATTTAGGGACTTAAAGACAAAATATAGGAATAAAGATGAATGAATGGGTATTCCTCACCCCCTATACTTAGCTTTGTTAGTCCCTAGCAAACACTTATTAGGAGAATAAGTGATGCAAAAAGAGAATGAAGAAAAGGAAAATAAAGAATGTAGAATGATTATGATTTTCAAACTTGTTTGTACAAAATCAAAGTTTGGGGGTCAGTTAAGACCTTTGGATTATTAATGTGCTTGGAACCATTTTAAAGTTAGGACGTGTGACTTAACAACCTCTAGTTTATATGCTCCTTTGTCCAGTTGAGCTAACAGCCTAGTCAAAACCATTCTTTCAGACATATACTCTTGTACCATTGAAATGACAGGTACCTAATAGAGCTCATATTTTGCAATGGTCTAATATAACCTCTTGGAGTAAGAGAATATATTATAGTTGAGGCAACCACTCACAAAATCCAAGGTCAATCAACAAGTACCCACAACATATGAATAGTAAATTAATAACAAAAATGTGAAGTACAATTTATTTTACTCTACAAACAAATGTGTATAATGTGTAAGCATGTATAGGTTGAACCACTGAGAGCAAACACAGTAGCCTATTGATTATTTCTAACCAAAGAAAATTACGTACACAAGTGTCCATTTAGTCATTTTGTGTGTTTTTGGTTTTACAAATTTTTATTTTTTTACATATAGTTTTTTATTTTTAATATTCTCATTTTTAGTTTCTTTTTTTCCTTTTTTAATTGTAATATTATATTATATATATCTGATAGAGTATATGAATATAGATATATAAGATAATGTTTATATGATATATAGTATATATTTATATTATATATAATAATTAACAAAAATCTGAAAAAAATCCTAAGGTACAGAAATTTTCCTTTTTTGAAGAGTATTTATGCGTTATTTATAATAACTAACAATAATGTAAACTATATACAAGTTTATATAGTTATATAATACAACATTGTGTATTGTAATTATAAAAATAACAAAAAATAGTCAAAATTTGCAAAAAAAATTTCCATTTTTATTTTTTACTATTTTTATGGTTTTTCATGTGTTTTTGATAATTTTTAGGTATTTTAAAATTCTAAAATATACAAAATCAGGGACTTAATAAATAGGTTGAATTGTTTTGGAATTTAAAAATACTAATAAAATCAAAAAATTCCAAAACTATTTTTTATAAATAATATAAAATATAAATAAAATTATAAAATAAAAACTAATATTTATAGAATTTTTTGAAGATTTTTAAATTTTTAAAGGATTTAGGAGCTTTTTAATTTTTAGTGATTTTCGTTTCTAGTTTTCAAGATATAATAATAAACTAACACTATTTTTTTGGATTTTTTAAATACAAATTTATATTTTTTGGATTTTTAAATTCAAAAGGGATAAAATATGCTCTTTTAGATTTCTAATGAATAGGCAAAGTGCATAAAATGCAAAACTAATTATATAGCGTAAAAGAGAGTGTATCCATATTTTTGGAAGCAGATGATATTTATAAAAATTTGACAATCGTGCAAAAAAGGTTTAAACTATAAAGGGCAAATTTGCAATTAAAATATAAAGTAGGGGTTTACATGCAAATTTCCTAAAATTTTACATATGAAATTTAAAATTTATTGATTAGTTTATAATTACAAAAACTAGGGGTGTTCCCCCATAATTTGCCCACCTCACATGGCCAAAATGTAAATCTCCAAAAACATGATGGACTTATTACAATTATTAAAATATTTTGCCAAATACGAATAATATTTACATGACTAAAAATGAAAAAAAATGAGGGGCATGTTGTGTAATTTACCCCTTTAATCGGCAAAATGGAACGATCAGGAGCATGCCACGTATGTGCACTTAGGCAGATCATGTGGCTCAGACCCGCATCGTTTCGCCTTGGATTGAATAGTTTGGATTAGACAGGGCAACGTTCCATGAACGAATGGTAGAGGGGCTCTCTAGAAGAACAGGGAAGAACACATCCTTGTTTGATGTTTATCTTCAAATGTTCTGAGCTCCACCGATGATTCGCTCCTCCGACAAGCCACGAGGTTCTTGGGCTGCTTCCGCGCCTGCTGGTACCGACCAATCATGTCCAGATCCTAGAGCTAGGGATCTGGAGGTCCTTCTCTCTCAGATGGCTTGGAGTCTAAAATGGCTTAGATTCTTCGCTCCAAGGATTCCTATTGACCTGGTGACCTGCACAATACAAAGAAGGGATCTCGGTGATCCTCCTCGACCCAGATTGAAGCTAAAAAGTAAGGGAAATGGGCGAAATGGAGGTGGCTCTGAAGTGCGGCAGAGGGGGAGCCATGATCCACTAATCCGTGCAAGATCAACATGTGCAAATGAGTGTAGGAGATGAAGAATGCATTAAGGAATGAGGTATGGGTGTCTGGGCGGTCGGACACTATTAGAAGCATGGCGGAACGAAGCTGGATCTGGGAGCTCCGATGATCAAAGGATTGAAACTACATCTAATCTAGATGCGTGAATGGAAAAACTATAACTAAATCTACCTAACAATGGATAAAAAAGACGCAACTCATACTTGGAAACCGGGGAGCAGAGGCCTCATCGGAGCGATGCCTTGGATCGCCTCATCTCCTCCTTACACTACCTCGAATCCTGGGGGATGCTCTCTTTGTCTCTGGGAACACACACACATGATAAGGGGATTCAAGGCTTGAAGAGGGATCAAATGGAGAAAGGAGTCAAGGAGGGTTATATATAAATGGAGATGATGGTCCTTAGTGACCAATGATTTCTGGAATATTGATGGTTTGTACAAATGATTTTGAGATTAGGCGTTTATTTGGGATGATCGATGGTAGGTTTGAATGTGGAATTAGGTCGATTAGAGTGATGGGTCGACTAGGAAAAAGTGGAGAAGACAGGTGGTTGACAGGTCTGGCACGCTTGGAAGAGAGAGAGGGTAGTTGACCCAGGTCAACTAGGGTTTGGTTCTGGTTGGTCCATATGGACCAATCAGAAAAATATAAGGCTGAAATGCTTTATTAAATAGATAAAAAACAATAAAAAGATTAAAAAATATTTCTTATTTTATGCAATATTTAATTTATATTTTTTTATTTTTTCTAGATGATTATTACAACTTATTATTTACATGTAAATTATAGGTATATTTACTTATATATTAGTCATTTTATTTTTTTATATTTTAGGTTTATTATTTTATGCACATAATTTATATATTTATATATTATTTGAATATACATAAATATATTTTTATTACATTTTTCTGATCTTATTTGTATACTTAAATAATTATATGTATTTATTACATAGGTATAAGTATGGATAATTCATTTATATATTTTATATACTTATTTATTTTATTTATTTTTAATGGTTTTATTTTATTCTAAATATGTACATATACTATAAATAATATTTGCAAAATTATAAAAATATGAAATAATGAAAGATGTAGATAATAACTAAAATAAATATTTTATTCAGGTATATTGTACAATAGGGGTTCAAAACCTAACTTTTGTGTCTTAACTCCAAATTAAGTATAACCTCCTTCATTAAGTAGCCATAAAAAGTTATATACGATTAGTGTGATTTTAATGCATTTTGAGTTCATATGAAAAAGGTATTGGTCTGGGAAGTTTGGATTTTGACTTTTTATTTTGAGTGTAGAATGTACAATTTGTATTTTTTTGTGTAAAATAAATTTTGTATTTTTCTATGTATTTTATCTACAATTCATTTATAAAGTTTATTTATTTGATGTATAACTAATTAAATAAGATGGGTCCCAAAATGATTTATTGATGAATTAAAACTGAGGTTTTTGATGTGATTTCTATACAATTCATCCTACCTATCTCCCCCTATTTTATTCCTTGTCTAAGTCATCATGATGACTGAGTCTTGGAGGCTAGGGTCATTCAGTGTCCTTTACACCTCATTCTTTTTCTTTTCTTCTCTTTATTTTTTATTTTGACATTTATTACAATATTTTATATAATATTTATAAAGTAAATAATGTATGTTAGTTTACGAAAATAATGATATTTACATGTATTTAGATAAGGTTTAAAGGCCAAAATGAAAGAATAAAGGTAATGAAATAGAGATTCATTACCCCTATATTTGCCTTTGCTAGTCCATAGAAAACACTTATGTCTAAGGCACAGAAAAGAAAACAAAAAAGAAAAAGATAGAACTTGGATTGATTTCAACTCTTAATCTTGTCCTCGTAAAATCAAAGTTTGGAGCTCAGTCGGACCTTTAGAAGTTAAGTTTATGGGAATCTTGATTGGGAATCAGATTTGAAACACAACAGCCTCTAAGAACCACAAAACCCTGCCATGTCTCCTCAATAGCCAAGTCAGAACAAGTCAACGACATGCACAAACCTTTATGACTATGAGTCTGTCTTGTACAATGTTAGCGATATGTATCTTTCCTCAGCTGAAGCAGTAAAAGTTAGTCTTCTCCAACATGGTGACCCTAATTCCTCAATCCAGTAACTCTTTCCTCAAGAAGCATGATATTCCCTTCTAAGTTCAAGTGCTACCAGCTCAAGAAGAGGAGGTGGAGAGAAGAATAGACGGTATCCAGTGTAGCTATCTATCCTAGGATGCTTGAACAATGTGGCCAAGTCAGCTGGTTGCAAGCTCACATGAATATGACTTTGAAGCTCAAGCTTGCTTATTGGACTATGCATAGGTATACATACTCCAACAAGCATTTTATTTTCATTCAGGTCTGTCCAATTTTTTGGAGTTTTTACTACATTTTTTGAATACTATATACAACAACATTTACATAAGGACTTTTTCCTATTTAGCCAGTAGACTATCCCTCTTTTGAAGCATTATTGCAACCCACAACTTATGTTATTAGACCTCATGGCTACTGGATCAGGTTGGGGTACAATGGCCACAAATGTGTGACTTCTGATGTTTCCATTGGCTTGTGTCTCATGTCGGCAAATCCATCCCTCTACCAATTCAACTGATGTGAGAAAAGTGCACGGTGTAGGTGTGCAAGTTTGGTCATTATAAACAAGAGCCATGCGTGTGTTTTGAAATATTCTACTTAGGCAGTCAAGATGGTATAGAACTATGTCTCATGATCTCAAAGAATTAAGTCTAGTAGACCTGAAGCATCTCAATTCAAGTTCTTATAAGATTCCTGTGATTAAGTGGATTAAGGTCCAACCAAGCTCCAATCTTCAGATTTTACTTAGACTAGGTCAATCATTAACATCAATTCGAAAAATGCAAATGCTAAATACAATACAGGGAAAATATTTTGTGATGCATTTTTTTGTTTTGAACTTTTTTTATGGATTTTTGAAAATGTTGTGCATTTTTTATGAAAGTTTTAATAAAGATTTTCAAAAATTTTAGGGATTTTCTTCAAAAACATGAGGTTTTTAGGAAGAGAAATATGTGCAGATATTTACACAGGAGTTCTTCTTCGTATTTACAAGAGTTGGGATTTAGGAATTTACATCATTTGGTTATTCATGAGGTTATGTAGAAATTTAAAATGTTTTATTTATTTGAATTGTATATAGTTCTCAAAATAATTTGAAACACTTTTGCAAATATTTTGAAAACTTTATTTTGCAAACTAATTTGACAAATATTTTTTACAAATATTTACAAAATTTGAAACCATTTTGCAATGATTTCCTAAATAATATGTATAGATTTTTCAATTTATTTTGCAATTATTTTCTAAATCATTTGCAAATAGATTTTTAAAATATTTTATTCACACAAAGAAAAGAAATTTCTACGAACAAAACATTTCTACAAAGGTTGAAAACATTTTCCAAACAATTTTCAAAATATTTTTCAAAGAGAATTTCCAACCATTTGTCAAACACTTTGCAAAACTTTTTTGCCTGATTTATAAATCAGTATATATAAAGAATGATGATAAATGGTATAGAAGTGTGTTCTTTTACAATTAGTTCATTGTATTTTAGGTATACTTATTTTAAAATACGAAAGTACGAGTTATGACAAAAGTATACACAACGTATGTATGACCCCATATACTTATCTTGAGCAATGTCCTCATAAATCAGAGAGAAAAGAGAAGACATAACTCGTACTAATTATAGAAGAGCCTATACTACAACGACAAAAGAATAAGGAATGAACTAATAAGAAATCAACTGTCCCCCCTATACTTAGGATCAATTAATCCTAAGTATAGCATATTGTATTCTTTAAGCAGGGAGGGTCAAGGGTGGGAATTAACAGATCAACGACTCACCCTGTCTCCCTTATACTTACGGTAAATATCCCCAAGTATAGACATGAATATTAACAAGAGAGGAGACATGTGAGGGATCAAAGAATGAACAACAGGACCCACTCATCCCTCCTATACTTAGTAGGAGGCATATCCTAAGTATAGAGGTGATGACTGAGATGGATGAAAGATAAGAGAAGAAATAGAAAAGAAGAAAAGAATAAAATTAAAGAAATAGTTTTATAGGAGCATTATCTGAATATTTTGATGATGTTGTGGATGTGAAGGTTTCTTTATTGATTATCACTTGAATTGAGTTGACAATCACCAAGAATGTGTCATGCTCAAGATACGACTTCAGTGACTGACCGTTGACAACAAAAGGTCGTGCGTCAGGTGACAAATTTGATATCAAGATGATTCCATTATCATGCACTTCTTTCACTCTGAATGGCCTATCAATTTACTTTTTAATTTTCTCGAGAATATCTTCAAATTTGCATCAAATAACCACACTTTCTGTCCAGACTCAAAGGTCTTTCGTCTGATGTACCGGTCAGGCCAGCGTTTAACCTTTTTTTGTACATCAAGTTGTTATCATAAGCATAGTCTCAGAATTCCAAGAGCAGGTTCAGATCCACTTTTCTTTATTGACCACCTTTCTATGAGTCCAAATTGGAAATTTCAAATGCCATAAGGATTTATGAATTAGATCGATGGGAAGATGGCACGGCTTTCCATACACAAGATGATAGTATGACATATCTAAGGGATACTTGTAAGTGGTTCTATATGCCCAAAGGATAGAGTCCAAGTGTTGGGACTAGTCTTTCTATCTAGCCTCACCAGCTTCTGCAAGATTGTCTTGATTTCTTTGCTTCATGCCATTAGTCTTAGGATGATAAGGAGGAGCAACTCGGTGTTCGAGGTCATACTCTTTCGTTAATTTTCCGACGTCTTTGTATGTGAAGTGACTACCCCCATCTGATAAGAGAATCTTTAATATCCTAAACCGCAAGATGATGTTCTCTCATAGGAATTGGCACACAGTGCAACTATTAACGGCTTGGGCAGGGATAGCTTCTACCCAACGACTTTATAATCAATGGCACGAAGCTAAACTCCATGATTGTTAGGAAAGGGCCCCATGAAATCAATGCCCCAAGCATCAAATACATCTGAAATCTGAATGGATTTCAGGGGCATAGAGTCTTTGGCTGTAAGGGTTCCTCCAATTTTCTGATAGTCAGCGAACACTTTAACATTTTTTGTTGCATCCTTGAATAGTGTCGGCCACCAGAGGCCACACCACATTACTTTCACAGTTTCACTATCGTTCTATCTCCAGAGTGGTGTCCACCAAATTTGAGCGAACGACAATGCTCGAGGACACTATAATGCTCCTCCAGAGGGATACACCGGTGCCAAATGCTATCTGCTCCTTCCTAGAATAAGAGCGGATCTTCCCTTATTAGAAATGAATTGTAGACAAGAACTTGTCCTTCTTGATCTTCGTCCAATCTTGTGGGACTACACTAGAGATGAGGTAGTTCACAACATCAACATACCAAGGGAGGGAATCCAAGACAAGAATCAACTCGTCAGGATAGGTGTCGGTGACGGGTGCACTGCTCAATGGAGTTTGTTGATCTTCAATTCTAGAGAGGTGATCTGCTACCTCGTTCTGAACTCCAAGCTTGTCCTTGATTTCCAAATCGAATTTTTGAAAGAGAGGGATCCATCTAATCAACCTTGGCTTCATATACTTCTTAAGTTGTAGGTACTATATAGTAGAGTGGTCAGTATAAATTGTGACAGATCCAAATAGATAAGATCTGAACTTCTGAAGGGTGAAAACCACAACCATCAACTCTTTACCTGTAACAATATAGTTTCTATGCGCTTCATCTAATGCCTTGCTGGAGTAGAGAACGATTGACGAATCTGTGATTCATCACTCTTAAAGTTGAAAATAGAGCCTTCTTCTCGAGTATTTAGCAGCATATTTCCCTTTATCTTGCACAAATAGCATTCATGCATAAATCCGCAATACATGTATTTTATCATTCATAATTGCATTAAGTAAGAAGCCAATTCATTTGTAAAATCCACTTGTAAAATACTCCCAATAATTCACCTAATTATCTATATTTTATATCCCCTCTATAATAAAATAACACCTTCTTTATGCTGTGTATATTACTAGTTAATAATATAAGGAAGAAGGCCAAAAATTCCTATCCTGTAAATTGCCTAATAAAGCTCCAAACCCAGTTGGAGAACCTAGACCTTAGAATGCCAATATCCCTCTCATACAACCTCCGAATTAGGTCTACTCACCTTCAGATTAATACACATCCAGAGACCTTTAAAATGAGACCAATTTCATTCAATTCGGAGCTCGTATGCAAAACTTGGGTTTTTGGGCCCCTTTGTATACTATATGTATGTATATTTGTACTCTTGTATTTTTGTATCATATTTGACCTCATCATCATCTTTGGTCAACATGAAACTTGTATATCACATCGAGATCTACAACTTTCATGTTTAGCATTTTTCCAAATTCGATCTCCATCTCTCTCTAAATCCAATTTCTTTTCCAACCATTCAGAGTAGGCCACGTGGCGCCCTATGATTGCGCCACGTAGCCCGCCCCATCACGCACCACGCATCCTTTCTCCACCACCGTCCGATCACGCCCTTTCTCTCCTGATCTGGACCATCCAAACCACGAAGCTTCTCCACCGTTCGATCGAACCCTGGACTCAATCTAGACTGCTCGCCAGCACTGCGCCCTCCTTGCGCCATGTGGCGACGTCTACGCCCTCCGATCTTTGCCAGAAGCTCTCGATCCTGGCCATTCACCTCGCTTTGGATCTCCACCGTTCGATTAAACCCCAGGGCCTCATCTCCGCCGCACGCTAGTGCCCAGACCCACGCCCGCCACGTGGTGTGCCATGCACCCTTGATCTCTCCCCCGCCGATCCAATCTCAGCCGCATCATTCCGCCCTTCTCATGAACGTTGGATCACTCGATCCAACGGTCAAGACATCGTCTCCTACCTCCCGATTGGCCCGCACCCCACATCGCCCACCTCGCGCGTGTGCCGCCCCCTTTCTATTTTCAACCCCACTCCGGTCACCATCTTCGCCCACCGTCACCACCGCTGCGTACCCCACTCTTACCTCATCCTCGCCGAGCTCCTCAACCACCATGACCTCCACCTATGTCGCCCCACGACCTCCATCAACTCTACCACTTCGTCACCTACACTGTCACCTTCCATCTTTAAATACACCCCCACCGTCGACCGTCAGCCCGATCCGTCATCACAGAGAGAATCCCCGAGCTCCAACCTTCATCTTGGTGACAACGATTTGAGGAGACATTGAGTGACGACCGAGATCCATCTCCGGCGAGATCCATGGTCATCTCTCACCTTGCCGCAGCCTCCTCCATGAGCTGCACGAGCTCAGGACCTTCTACCGGCCTTCGAGCGACGACCAGGAGCACGACTTCGAGCTCCAATGCCCAAGTAGACACCTCCATCTCCCTCACGATCTTCTTCTTCTTTTTCTTGCTTTTTCTCCTATTTTATTTGCCGCCCCCGATCAACTTCATGCTTCTCTAACCATCCTCCGAGCTTTTCCTCGGAGCTGGCATCTTCGCACACGCCTTCATCTTCTCCGACGACACACTCCACCTCACGTCGACGCAAGCTCTGCCATCTTGGCGGAGCACCATCACCGGACCACCTCATCGCTTCTCAGGCCTCTAACCGCACTCACGGTCATCCCACGAACACATTCGCACACCTCGACTATTCAATTAATCCCCTCCAGGTACTTTATCATTGACTGGTCGGAACTTCGTCGGAACTCCTACGAGCTTCTTCACCTCCGCTCTCCAGAGCAGTCAAACTACCCCTGAGACCTCCAGCGGATCCCCGATGCCTCCACGATTCTTCCCACCAACTTGGGAGCCGCCGACGATCTTCTCCGACGACCAGAGGAGGAGACAGAGCCAGAGCCCCTTCACCGGAGCTCAACCACCTCCACTGCAGTAGGCGGCGGACCAATTGAGGATGAAGAGCAGTAACTGTCCGATCCCCTTGATCGGACAGTCTGGAGGAAGCCACGTCGCCTTCGTTCCGCAGCCATAGGATCAGGAGGATCCTACGCACCTGATCGTGCCACGTCGCCACTCGCCAGGGCTTCAAGGGCCATTGGATTCATCCTTATCCAACGGCTCTTGATCGTCCACGACATCATTTGCATCAAGCTCCAG
Source organism: Ottelia alismoides (assembly GCA_037367405.1). Lineage (NCBI taxonomy): Eukaryota > Viridiplantae > Streptophyta > Magnoliopsida > Alismatales > Hydrocharitaceae > Ottelia > Ottelia alismoides. The sequence continues at coordinate 197,284 of JAZKJV010003453.1, read as the reverse complement.
CGACTGTTGGATTGAACTTGATCCAATGGGTTGCAGCACGCCACGTCGCCAACAATCCATAGCCTTTGGATCATCACTTGATCCACGGTCCATAGCGCACCGCGAAGCCCCTCCGAGCCTCTTCACCGACCATTAAGCTCGGAGCCCCGAAGCGAGCCGAGCCTCCATCCGAGCCGAGTCTGAACCTCCAGAGCCCCCGAGCCTCGGTTCGAGCCTGGGACCCCATGTGGTTTTCACGTGTGGCCTGGGTATTTTGCATTGAGGCCCCTAAAGGTTTTGGAAATTGCATTCTAGTCCCTACTAGGAGACCCCACGTGAGGCGCACATGTTCTGTGGGTATTTTGCATACATACCCCCTTTATTATTGGTAATTGCATATTAGTCCATGTCAGCATGTTTAATTTTTAGCAATTTTATTTCCTTTAATTACAGTTAGGCCCTTATCTTTGCACGCATCTTTAGGCATTCATTTTAAATCATTTTTCAAGTTTGAAAATTGCATTGTGTAGCTTAATTTGTCCTCTTTCATATGTGACATTTGTCATATTTTTGTGGTAGCAGTGGAATTTATTATTAATTAATTGGTGGAATTTTGTCATATTTTGCCCATTTATGCCTTTTAATTTGTAGTAAATTCTCTGTGGCTCCAAAAATCCTCATAAAATCACAATAGACTTAGGATAATTAAATTTACATTTTTCCAAGAAATCAAATGCTTTACACGCACCTCGAGGCCTGAATAAATCATTTTGTGATTTCCTTAATTAATTTTAGTAGGTCGATTTCACATAGAAATTTAGGTTTATTAATTTTCATGGATTCTTCACACTTAGATCTATCTAGGATAATTTTTATATATGAAAATATTGTGATGTGGTATTTATTAAAATTAATTTGGTTAAAATCACCTTACATTCATTTTTTAATTCATAGTAAATTCATCTAGTGTCAGAAAATTCTAAAAAAATAGCCTAGCTTAATTTTCATCCATTCCACCATCTAGCCAAGTTTCACAATTTTTGGACTTGATTTGATCACTTATCTGATTCAACTTGTAAATTGGCTTGATTGTGCACGTGTATTTTCTTTCTTGCATAAATTATATTGAAAAAGACCAAAAAAATATCACCTAAAAATCCGGCCTTGGAAATTTGCTTAAAATCTACTTAAGGAGACAACTGCCTCCCTGAGTTCGACCTTGAGCTTACCCAAGTAAAAAAATTGCCGCTCGCGATTAAATCATCCTTAATTAAAAGTGGTTTTTGATTAGCTCTTATTACTTGACTACAACAAACGACACGACAATTAATTTGACCATTAATTTGATTAAATTAATAAGGGTTGTAATATGTTCTTCAAAACGGCACCATTGTTGGGGAGGCACGACTTAGGTTAATTTGTAGTTAATTTTTGAGTGTTTGATTTTCCATCCCCGGCTAGTCTGACCCCCGGTTTTCTTGTGAATATTTTTCTGTCCTTTAATTTTGTATTTTTGTGTCGTTCTCTATCTGACCTCAACTTGTTTTTATGCGAGGAACGTGAGGAGTCGAAGCCGCTTCGAGGAACCTACATTTTTCATTTCTCTATCTGACCCTAACTTTTTAAGTGATTTGAGAGGACTTGTATTTTTCATTTCTTTATTTTTTTGCATTATTTCCAGCGGTTCCCGTTTGGGTTCTCGCATGTGTAAACATAGTGGAACCGTGTCCCCGTGTGCTGTGTGGATTGAATTTTTAGATTAGGCTTGCATTAGCGGCTCCTCGAGCCACTCCAGGATTTGCTTGTGCTCGTAAATCTTTAGGACCACACAATACACTTAAAAGACGCACCTAGACCGTAGATCTAGTCAAATCAACCTGTGCTTCACTCGCTAATAGAACTGCTTGTCTAGGAGCGGATTTTTATCGTCTGCATTTTCATGTAGTATAAAAGTTTTCAATTATGTTTTGCATCCTGCATAAAGCGAAGGGATCATTGTAAGTACTCTTCACTCAGCATATGCATCATTGATTTTCGTGCATCGACTTTTCTCGATTTTTCTCTCTTGGTTTTCAAACTTAAGTAAAAGGAAATTAGGACTGAATGATAGACATGCTGTGTGGATTGGACTAAACCAGTGATAACTTAACTTAAAATCGGGACTGCTAACATTATTGACCAAAAAATTCAATAAAATCGGAAATTCTGCTTGCGGGAGATTAATCCCTGACCTTGTTTTCAGGCTGAGTGAGGGTACTTGAGTATGTGTGAACACCTTAAGGAAGAGCCCAAATCCTCGCCTTACATATCACGTTCTGACTGATCCTAGAAAATATCACAAGTTGAATTATTCAGGTTCACTGACTAGTACCAAGTAGCCTCAGCCTGTCTCAGGTAAATAGGGGTGAAATTGTGGTACTTCGCAACAAGTTGACAGTAACCCCCCGGGGTTAAGTTCTGACCTTGTCAGCCTCCTCCTGCTTACAGGTAGATAGGGGCAGGTCTTTAAATCCATCAACTTGGGATAGGAGCGAAGAAAGGAAGGACCGACGGTATCTTAGGAGACATTAAACAGGGAAGATGCATCCGGCTTTGAGCCGACTTCCCTATAGGTCACGTAACTCCTTGCTATCTTGCTTGAAAAATCACACAAGAAATCAACCGGATTAATTGAACTCGATTTCGAGATCCCTCACACCCAGGGTGGTTACTCTCAAACCAACCCTTTCCTCTCCTCTAAGATTACAGAGGAAGACCATCGCCTCGGTAAGAATCCCTTCCTTGATTTGTCCTCTAACCCAGACCATGTTTCTTCCTTAGGACCAGAGGACACAATGCTCTAAAGAGGAGGAGAACAGAGAGGACCCAATGATTCAAGTCTTAGCCCACATGGCTAAAGCTAAACAACATAACGCAGAATTAACGGCTAGATTGGGAAAGTTGATTGAAGCTTAAGGAGTATACAGACCGATGGTGGATGCCTATAATCCAACAGAGAACGAGATACACAGTTGACTAGCACCCGAGGTTCCCACTGAAGCATTCAAAGTGAAACCCCACTTCCTAAGCTTGATGTCGAAGTTCAATGGAAATGCGAACGAAGAACCATATACTTTCCTCAGAGACTTCGAGCTGGTTTGCAATAACCTTAGTCACCTTAGGGTTGGACAGGATTATATCAGACTGAAGGTCACCCCTTTTGCCTTAGGAGATAAGGCAACACATTGGCTGAAGAACCTAGGGGTTTGTGTACAACCTGAATGCAGTTCAAGGACCTTTTCCTGAAAAAGTTCTACCCACTTAATAGGACTAATCAAATGAGAACAAAGATCGCAAGCTTTTCCCAGGGACCCAGCGAACCATTCCATGAAGCCTGGGATAGGTTTATTGACCTCTTTCAGAAATGCCCGTGCCATGGCATTTCAAAGGCGATCTTAGTCCAGACCGTGTTTTGTGGCATGACGCCAGAGATGCAGGGGTTAGTCAGTGCCACCTGTGGAGGAAGTTATCCAAACAAGAATGAAAATATTGTATGGAAAATCTTGGAACAGATGGCAGAAACAGGCAGGTAGCAGGCCACCGGGGCCTATCAGTTGTCTCCTTCGAGCCTCACCAATGAGACAACCCGGAGGACTGTAACGAATCTGATGGATGACATTATCCTTAGCATGGGGATAATCACGGAAAAGTTAACCATGGTCGAGCAGATTCATAAGAGGGTCACTGACCTTGAGTCTCTCTCGAAATTACCGAAGCAAGTGGAGGAACTTACTGAGAGGGTAGCTAAGATAAAGCTACCTGCCCCTTCTACACCACCTGTACCTGTACACCGAGTCCATCTTGTACAGGAACATGCACCAGGGCTTCAGAGTAGCTGGGTCGAGGAGCATACTTACACTCAGCAGGACCAGCACACACCCCCACAAGTGGAGATATGATACGAGGAGCCTCTGCAGGTGTTCGAGATCAATGGGCTATGGTACAACCATGACCCCATCGACAGACAGTCGGGGATAGGGAACGGTCAGCCTCACCGACCTTCCCTAGCTTACCAGGAAAACGACTCCATCCCCGCACCGCGCTTTGTTCAGTCTAGGCCCGAATGAGGTTACCAGCCTCAGCAGCACCAGCAACAGCAGCGCACATTCCACTCGGGCTAGCAGGGCCCGTCACCGTCCCATCAGCAACACCAATATCGGCATGGCCAGTAGGGCCAGTATAGGACCTCATCTTCAAGTCAGCATCAACCTGCCCAGCCCACCGAATTGGAGTCCCTCACCTTGGCGATCCATACCCTGACGGATAGGGTCCAACATATCTAGAATGACTATCTGGATATGAGAACTGATCTAAACCGCATTTATCGTACCCAGGTCCAGCAGATGGCGCCAAAGACCCCAATTCCTGCCCAAGTTCAGGCCAACCTCAACAACTTGACTCAAGTCCAGAACTGACCACGAGATCATGTATACTATTCAGATAATTCTTTATCTCAACATGAGATCCTTTCGTACGATAATGTAAACCATATGTCCCTCAGGAGCGGAAAGACCGTGATAGTACCAGATCGGGCACAGGCACAGGAGGAAGAAGCCGCCAAGTCTCTACCTGAGGAGAACTTGGAGGCAGAGGAGGAGCAGCACCACCATCACTACCACCGGTAGAAGAAGAGGACTTCTGAGTCTCGAAGAAGCAAGGGAACCGCACCAGCAGGGAGTCCACAGAAACCGATGAAGAGCCCACACCTTCATCTGAGGAGGATGTTCCAGCAGTCGCGGAGGATGCATCACCGGTTTCGCAGCAGCAGTTTTCTTTTTGTCATAGTCAGAGTCCAAGTCAGTTTCAGAGTCTGAGTCTTGTACAAAAATCAGTTCCAGTAATGAATGAAAATCTTTCAGTTTCAGAATATGATTTGGAGTCAATAATCCCTTTCCCCTAAGCTCTCAAGGGTGGAAAGAAGAAAACTAAAAAAATCCAAAAAGATGACCCTGAGATGGCAGAGTTTTGTAACAAACATATCAAGGTCACAATCCCCTTTGACAAGTATGTGGAAATGACACCTGCATTTCAAAAATACCTTAAGGTGAGATGCACACCTACTAGGGTTAGCAGGAAAACCAAAAGTCGTGTTGAGAAACACGTCCTGTCAGTAGCCACGACTTGTGCAATAAAGAACTCGTTTCCAAGGAAACGAAGAGACATGGGTGCACATTATGTGGTGAGTCATGTTGATGACACTGCATTTGCATGCACTCTCCTAGACAATGGATCCTCCATCAACTTAATGCCTACAACCCTCTATGAGCGGCTTAATCTTGGACCTCTTAGGAAATCCAGAGCTCTCCTTTAGTTCGCTGATAAATCAACCAAGAGGTCCCAAGGAGAATTGAGGAATGTTGTCATTAAAGTCGAGGGTCAGGAATACATGGTGGACTTCACCATCCTTGATATGGAAACCCCTCGTAATTGGAGAGATTCCCAGATCATACTAGGAAGGCCCTTCCTCAGAACAACAGGGGCCTTGTTTGATTATAAAATTGGGAAGATCCAGTTCCAAACTCCAGGAGGAGACGAGGAAATTGAGATGAAGCAAACCAGATGGCAGAGACCTGATTCTGAATCCAGCATTGAATACTCTTCATCCGAAGCAGACTGCAACCATGTAGATACAGTTGGGCCATGGAGACAGAACCCAGCCAGCACCGATGAGTCCCTCCCCTCCGGAGATGATCTTGTGCATGAGTCAGTTTGCAAGGTCTTTAGAAACGAGTACAGCTCAGAACCTGCATCCCCCTACATCTTCGATGACTTAAAGGCCTAGCTGGGTCTGTCATTCCTTCCCTTTTTAGGATAATCAGAAGATGAGGATGACGAGTCGGACGTGGCTTTTGCCGATTACTAGAAAACCTTTGATAATCCGACTCCAGATCCGAATGAATTGGTGGCAGTAATTGCAGAGACATATCCAACCACTTTCAACACTAAACTAGATTCGATTGAGCCAGACTTTTTAGATGATCTGAGCTCAAACCTTTACTCACAACACTCAAATATGCCTTCCTTGCGGGTCATGAGAAGAAATATCCGGTCATCATCAGTTCGCGATTGACCGAGGAGCATGAATCTCGCTTGCTAGAGATCGTGAAAAAAAATCGCAAGGCGATAGGCTGGAGCATTTCCGATCTCCACAGGATAAATCCCGTTCTATTTTGGCACCATATCTACTTGGAGAATGAAGCTAAACCCTCTCGTGAATTCCAACGTCGTTTGAATCCAAATTTACGAGAGGTAGTGAAGAAGGAGATAGAGAAATAGTGCAACGCAGGTTTCATTTATCCCATCTCTGACTGTAAATGGGTGGCCCCGATCCATGTTGTCCCGAAAAAGTAGGGAATTCAGATGACCACCAATGAGGACGGAGAGGAGATCGTGATACGAGTACCCACATCGTGGCGTGTCTGTGTGGATTACAGACACATGAATGCTACGACGAAGAAGGATCATTTCCCCCTACCATTCATTGATCAGATCCTAGAGAGACTAGCGGGGAAAGAATTCTTCTGCTTCTTGGATGGGTTCTCGAGCTACAATCAAGTAGCCATAGCTCCAGAGGACCAGGAAAAGACTACGTTCACATGCCCCTTCGGTACCTATGCTTTCAGGCGCATGCCCTTTGGGTTATGCAATGCTCCAGGTACTTTTCAAAGGTGCATGATTGCTGTGTTTGCCGAAATGGTCAGCGAATTCCTAGAAGCCTTCATGGATGACTTCTCGGTCCACGGTGATTCCTTTGATTCTTGTCTTAGGAATCTGGACCGAGTCCTCAAACACTGTTGTGAGGTTAATCTAGTGCTCTCCTGGGAGAAAAGTCACTTCATGGTGATGGAGGGCATTGTGTTGGGGCATGTCATTTCCAAGAGAGGAATGAAGGTTGACCCTGCCAAGGTGGATGTGATTAGACGACTCCAGCCACCAACCAACGTTAAGCAGTGCGGTCGTTCCTCGAGCATGTCGGATTCTATCGGAGATTCATCAAGGATTTTTCTAGGATTGCCCGACCGCTAACTAAGCTTTTAGGCAAGGATATGGAGTTTATTGTTGATCACAAATGTCTTGAGGCCTTTAAGCTATTGCAAGGAATGATCATGGACGCCCCGATCCTACAAGCCCCAGATTGGTCTCTACCTATTGAGATCATGATGGACAGATCAGATTTTGCTGTTGGGGATATGTTAGGACAGAGGAGGGATGGCATCTCGTTTGCAATCCACTACGCAAGCAAAGTGCTTGATACCGCTCAGCGTAACTATACAGTTACGGAAAAGGAGATGCTTGCAGTAGTGTTCGCCTTGGACAAGTTCAGATCTCATTTAATTGGATCCAAGGTAATTGTGCACTGACCACACAGCACTATGATTACTTGATGGAAAAGAAGGACGTGAAGGCGCGTCTTCTTAGGTGGATTCTACTTATCCAGGAGTTTGATTTGGATATTCGTGATAAACCTGGAAAGAAGAACGTAGTAGCTGATCATCTCTCCCATCTCGAAGATCTTAATACTCTGAGGATTCAACTATTCGAGTCTCTTTCCTGACGAGTCGATTTTTATTGTCAACTCACTCCCATGGTATGCCAATATCGTGAACTATCTTGTCTCCAAGAAGGTTCCCGAAGATTGGCCCAAGAGCCACATTGACCGACTCAAGTCGGATGCTAGACACTACCATTGGGAGAATCCGATCCTTTTCTTTGAAGGACCGGATTGTGTCTGGAGATGGTGTATTCCTCAGGAGGAATACCAGAGTGTCCTTTCTTTATGACAAAGCTTAGAGGCAGGAGGACACCACTTCAGAAAGAGGACCGCATGGAAGGTACTCCAGTGTGGATTTTACTGGCCGACTCTGTTTCACGATGCCATCACCTTTGCAAAGTCGTGCCCAGTATACCAGATAATGGGAGGAACCGTTGGTCCCAAGGATGAGATGCCGATGCAGCATGTCATCATTTGTGATGTCTTTGACGCTTGGGGCATCGACTTCATGAGCCCATTCCCTGTTAGCCACGGATTTGAATACATCCTTCTTGCGGTAGATTACTTGTCCAGATGGGTGGAGGCTATCCCAACCCGAGCCGTAGACAACAGGACTGTCTGTAAATTCATCAGAGACCATATCATCTCTAAGTTAGGGATCCCCAAAATATTGATATCAGATGGGGGTAGTCACTTTGTAAACAGAGATGTGAAGAAACTCTTGAAGGACTACGGCATCGAACACCGTGTCGCTAGTTCTTACCACCCACATACTAATGGTATGGCTGAGGTGTCGAATAGGGAGGTGAAAACTATATTGCAGAAGCTTGTCCGCCCAGATAGGAAGGACTAGTCTTAGATCTTGGATCAAGTCCTATGGGCTTATAGGACAACTTACAAGACACCATTAGGAACATCCCCATTCCGAATGGTATTCAGAAAGCCGTGCCATTTTCTCGCAGAGTTAGTGCATAAATCAGAATGGGCAATCAAGAAGGTCAATTGGAACACACACCTAGGACAGAAGTAGAGAGAAATGAATCTGAATGAGCTTGTGGAAGTCAGAAACCACGCATACGACAACAGTTTGGTGTACAAGGACAAGGTGAAGCATTGGCATGATAGATATATCAGACGAAAGACCTTTGTTCCTGGACAGAAGGTATGGTTGTTTAATGCAAGGCTGAAAATCTTCCAAGGCAAGTTGAAGTCTAAGTGGACGGGCCCATTCATTGTCCGTGCGGTGCATGATAGTGGATGTGTCAAGATCTCAGATCTCACACCGACATTCCTAGTGAATGGACAACTGTTGAAGCACTTCATCGAAACCAATGAGCAGTTAATCCATGTTGAGGAGATTGAATTCATGTGCGAGACAGATTCAGCAGATACACATCGAGCCGCGCATGAGACCTTACAACAGTGAACTCTAGCCATCAGCAGCATCTGGAAAGATTCAGTCCGCGATCCTTGTACAGTTCCATCATTCCTGTAATTTCTGCCCCTCCCCCCCCCACCCCCGCGACTCTAATAACTCATACAGCTTCATCTATCTCCATCCACGACTATACTTAGGATGACCAAATCCTAAGTATAGGTGGGATGAGTCAACTGAGTCTGTTCATTGTACATCCTCCTGATCACATCGGTCCTCATACTCACTCCAGTCCTATACTTAGGCTGACCTGAGCCTAAGTATAGGGGGGACTAGTGCCCACCTTGTATATATTCATCCAGTTCTCCTCTTGACCTCGTCCGTCCCATTTTTGACCTTCTTCTATACTTAGGCTGCCATAGCCTAAGTATAGGGGGACATGATGTCTCCTTTACATTTTTACTTTTTTGCTCTCTTACGCTTAGCACGAGCTATGTCTTTTTCCTCGATTTTCGTGTTCTAAGGACATAGCACACGCTAAGTATAGGGGGGCGTGTATATATTACATATATACTTTACCCATAGCTCGTACTTTAACGTATTTCTTGTATATATTACGTAATAATTATGGGATGGCTAAAATTGGAGAAAATGTTTTGTAAAATACACTTGTATAATCTGTATAATACTCATAAAACACTTGTACCATAGGAGGTATACCAAATAATTAAAAAAAATGGAAAAAATCAAAGGCTTCTTATTTTTTCTTGCACATCATCTCTGCATTTGAAAAAGAAAAGAGTTGTGCATTGCATTCATCTACATCTCATTGACATATCTTGCATATGCAAAGTGAAAAGCTAGTGGGTTATGAACCAAGTTATGTGTATATGTTGAGGAGGGACTTGATTTGACCTTAATCCACCTAATTTTAGAGCAACCTTATAGGAACTGGAGTTAAGATTTCTCATGTCAAGTGACTTAATTCTTTGAGTCCGCAAGTCTATGTTCACATGTCATCTTGATTAGTCTAAGTAGAATATCTCATGCATACGCATGATTCTTTTCGATAATGACCTAACTCGGACAAGCACCATGCACGTAGCTCTTCATTGATGAGGTGATGAGGAGGTAGAATCCTTTAGCTTGGAGTAGCATACAGGTGGAAACATCTGTCCTCCTCTAGGGAGGGAAGTGCATCTCTACCTAGTCTGGTGGTGTTGACATCTAAGGACATGATGCTGTGGGTTGCAATAATGCTTCAAAAGAGGGATCGTCTACTGGCTCAAGAGGAAAAACTCCTGATGTACATGCTGCACCTTATATAGTTCGAAATTTTTTTTGAAAAAACTTCAAAAAAATCATACAGGTCCAAGTGAAAATAAAATACCTGTCGGAGTATGTATATTAGCAAAGAAATGCAGCTGGATGACTTGGCTACACTGGTCAAGCATCCGGGGATAGGTAGCTACACTGGCTATCATCCATTCTTCTCTCTACCCCCTCCTCTTGAGCTGGTCGCACTTGAACTTAGAAGGGAATACCCCGCTCCTCGAGGAAATAGTTACTGGACCGGGTAACTAGAGTTACCTTTTAGAGGAGGCTGTTTCTGAGCCATTTCTGATGTGGAGAGTTACATTTCACTTACACAGTACAAGTAAGAATCATAGTCATCAGAAATTTACGTCTGAGGATTTGTTCTGACCTGACTATTGAGGAGTCTTGAATAGAAGAGTTGTGGAACTTGAAGTCTGTTAGGTCTTAATTTCAGATCCCAATGAGGTTCCACCACACAATTAATCCAAAGGTCGAGTCAAGCTCCATTTTCAACTTTTATTCATGACTTTGGTATGGAACCCAAAATCATTTCACTCTTGCATTTCATTTTAGTTGCTCGGGCACGAGCAAGGTTTAAGTATAGGGGGTTGATGAATCTGTGATTCATTACTCTTAAAGTTGAAAATAGAGCTTTGTTCCCGAGTATTTAGCAGCATATTTCCCTTTATGTAAGAACGATATAGGGCACTTTGTCTTTCCTTTGTCCTAACATATCCCCAACTACAAAATCTGACACATTTATCATGATTTTGAAGGGTAGAGACCAATATGGAGGTTGTAGGATGGGATCTTGAGTGATTTGATTCTTAAGTTGATTGAAAGACAAGAGAATCTATTGATTAACATTAAACTCGATCTCCTTACACAGTAATTCAATTAGAGGTCGAGCGATGCAGTTGAAATCTTTTGAATCGTCTGTAGAAACCTACATGCCCCAGAAATGACATCACATATCTAACATTCTGAGGTGGCTTGAGATTGACGATCACATCCACCTTCGCCAGGTCGACTTCTATGCCACACTTGGAAATGACGTGCCCAACATGATTCCTTCGGTGACCATGAAGTGGATCTTTTCTCAAGACAGTAAGAGATTGACTTCTCAACATTTCTGAAGTACTATGTCTAGGTTCTCAAGATAAGAATCAAAGCTATCACCATAGAAGAGAAGTCAGCCATAAACACCTTGAGAAAACTTCCAACCATATCAGAGAAAACTTCAAGCATGCTCCTCTGGAATGTGGCAGGTGCATTGCACAAAATGAATGGCATTCTCCTGAGAGTGTATGTGCTGAACAGGTAAGTGAAAGTAATTTTCTCCTTGTCTACTGGGGCGATTGCCACCTGGTTGTACCCGGAATACCCATCCAAAAAGTAGAAGAACTCCATGTTGGCCATCATTTCTAGAACTTGATCAATAAATGGCAAAGAGAAGCGGTCCTCGGAGTAGAAATCTCCTATCCTCTTTCATTTGTAACCACGGTGAGCCTTGATTTCTTTGGAATTACATGTAGGAGACTCAACCACTTTGAATTGGAGATGAGGTAAATGAAGCTTGCGTCACACCACTTCATGATTTCCTTCATGAAAACGTCCTGCAAGTTAGGGTTCAGACTTCTCTAAAATTATCGGTATAGCTTGGCATCATCTTCCAAATAGATATAGTGTGAACACAGAGCAGGATTTATCCCATGGAGGTCTGATACGTGCCAACCAAATGCCTTGCAGTTTTTCTCTAGAACCTCGAGCAGTCGAGATTCCTGATCCGAGGTCAGCCTGCTGTTGATGATGACTGAAGACATGTTTTCTACACCCGCAAGGAAAGCATACTTGAAGCTAATCGAAAGTGGCTTAAAATATGGTTCTAATCTAGCATGCTTCTCAGTCACTTCAGAAAATGAACTGGTAGGTGGAAGATCTACCATGATTTGGAGGTGTTGCTCACCTCGGTCACTGGTTGCTCTACTGACAATGTGCCGAACAAATCATCAATGAATACTTCATGTTTGAACTGGCATGAATCTTTTCAATAAAAAAGAGACATTAGCAACTGAGAAATCAGTATCTCAGTCGAAATCGAACCATGTTTCGACTGTGCTTTGTAGTTCCTCCTCAAGAGTAAGAATTTTCAGGGTCCATGTGTCAAACAAAGATAATTCTATATCTCATATTTCCGTAATAATGTCACCGTATGCTTCAGATAGTGTCACTTGACCTTCATTAGACATGACTTTTGGGTCATTGACCATATCCACTATTACTTTGTTGTTGCTCGAGCAAACCCGGACCCATAGTCAACAATGACCTCTACAATTTGAAGGAAAGACTGAAAAAGAATAATCGGGGTTTGGAGTAATAGTGCATAAGATCCCATATCAAGGACTACAAAATCAACAGAAAACTACATGTCGTGCACTGTTAAGACAAGGTCCTCCAATAAATCTAGTGGTCGCTTGATCAATCGATCAACGAACTGAAGGATCATGTGTGTCAGCTTGATCGAACCCAGACCAAATTCTGTGAGCAATGGGCCAAGCATGAGGTTGATTGAAGAGCCGCTATCAAGGAGGGTTTGCTCCAAGATTTGATCAAAAATCTCACATCTAGTTAAAGGTTCTCCTTTATCTGGCTTCTTTTATGGGAGATTCTGATGGCTGCAACTGTGGCCATGGTGAGGACGTGCTTTTCAATTAGCTGGCGTATGTTATTGTGGTTCGACCAATGCTTGTTCGCACATGCTTCCTTCAAGCCCTTCTTCATAACGGCCATATATTCCATGGCTTTTATCAAAGGCAATTCCACAATCAAGTTTTTAATAATCTCCCCAACACCAGGTCAGATAATGCATTTTTTCTTTTGCAATTTTTTGGAATTTTCAATTGCATCTGGAAACGAAATATGTATAGAACTAAAATCAAAAGTATTGTTCTTATTACATTATAATTCATGTCCACAATATTTTGTACAACCGTCCTGCAAAAAGGTGTACTATCTTGAGCAAGGGGTGGATTTCCAAAAGGTGTGGTCTCTACATCGACTGGCGCTGGGTCGGCTGCTAGAGCTGGCTCCTCCACGACTAGCATGGCTTCACTTCGACTGCGATCTTTTTTTGGTATTTTTCATTTTTCTGATTTTTTTGTTCTTTTTGCTGGGGATGGTGGTGAGGAGCTGGCATGGCTCCGTGATGAATCCTCATTCATCACTCTTTATTCTTTTATTTTAGCTAAAAATCTTTGAAAACACCATGTAGATACTTGTAAATACAATAAGTTATCAAATAGGCATGCTTGTGTAATTATCAATAATTAGCATGTTATATGAAAAAATAAAAGAATAAAGAAATAAAGAAAAAGAAGGAAATATTTAGAATAAATATTGAGTGACATGAACCCAAGAGAGGGCCCAATATGGGCCTGATCGCAAAATAAAACAAGTAGAGAGAGATAGGGCCATTCAACATCATGTATATATTCCTTCTTATGTATATATTTTATTTTTCATAAAACAAAAATAGAAATTTTTTTCTAATACTTTGTAAATATTTCTTAAAATAAAATAAAAATAATAAAAATAAAATTGAAATCAAATAATTTCTCTCTCACCCTTGTATATACCATGTACATATGTACCTATATCTATTTATTTCACCCTTATAAATAAATAACAAAAATCAAATAAAATTTATTTTATATCCCAAATTTTATGTTGTAAATAAATAAAATATAAAATTGGGGTATTTATACAAAAATAAGAAAAAAATAAAAGTATAAAATACATAGGTAATTTATACCTATATATAAAATAATATAATGTATATGACATAATTTATTTTTCAAAAAAATGAATAAAAATAACTAAAATAGTTTGAAAATAAATAAACATTTTTTATTTTTTAAATATTTTTAAATAAAATCATTTGCTTTTTATTTTTAATTTACAAATCTTTTTGACATGGATTATTCTGATTGGTCCATGGGGGATTGTTGACCCCCGGTCAACTCTCCCCCTCGGATCCCTTCTTCGCTGATCCTGCTCACCGGCCCGATTTCTCCTAATTCTCTGGAGCGGATCCAACCTCCTTTCACCCTGATTCCTGCGCCCATCTCTTCCTCACGGATCATACAACCTCACAGATCCCTAGGAGGGATCGGATCAGCATCGAATTGCACGCCCATGCCCGGTCTTCATCGTCACCTGAGAGGCATATAAAATCTCCATTTTCACCCCCAGCTCCTCAGCTCGCGTTGCAAGCCCTAACTCTACCCTAGAGAGACTCCCCTCGGTGACAACGACCGGAACCCCTCTTTGGTGGCCGGATTAGGCGCATGTAGCCGTTGCTCGACGAACATGGCCAGAGCGCCGCCACGTATGAGCCTCCCAGCCCTCCGCAGCTCGGTGAGGCGACGACCCCCTTCGCCGCACCCTCCTAGAGCTCAGGATTGATTTGCGATCATCAGGTATCCATTTCATCGATCCTAGTTCTATCTATCTTCGATTCTGTCATCGTTCCTTCGCTGGCTCCGCCCTAGTGGCCGGAGCTCCATCGACCACTTTCATCCGTATAGATCAACGCGACGTCCCATCGTCACCCTCCTTCCATAGCCTTATCATCTCGATCTTGGCTATCCGAGCCAAGATCGAGCAAGGTTCCTTCTGCTGCCTCCGTCGGATCCCCCCATCACCGTTCCCCGTCGCTTCACTTAGCTTCTTATCCAATAACCCCCGCTGGAGTTGCCCTCCGAGCGTTAGTTTTCATCTGCAGGTCCAGAAGTGTACGAGTACCCCCCAGATCGTCTTCAACCATCCTTGCCGGAGTCGTCCCAGGTAGCACCACCCGTCCCGGAGATCTAACCGTTGGGAACTCTATCAGCCACCGCCATCTGACACGGAGAGGCGTCGTGGAGCGAACCCCTCCTCCTAATCGTCTATCAGCCATCCAGAGAGCCCCCAGTTCACCGGTGAAATTCGCCATGGAGGTGCTCATCCAGCGACTCCTCCACCGTTGGATCGTACTTCGTCTCCAGATTCCATTACCACCGTCCGTGGTCTGCTCCTGTCAGGCCGTTAGATAGCAGATCTAACGGCCACGTACCCCCCACGTGCGCCATCTCGTCAGGACCGTCAGATCTACTAGGCGTCAGCATCTCCACCGTACGTCCGCAGCCACTGACCGCCTGCCACCTGTCACCCACGTGACCAGTACGCACCTGGCTGGGTTATTTGCACTGCACCCCCTGCAGTTCCTTTCTGTTCTAGTTTAGTCTATTAAATAAATCACACTATGTGGACTTTTTGCATATTAGCACCTGTTGTTTTTCTTATTTGCACTTTAGTCCTCCCTTTGTGGCTGCACATGCTTCGTCACATGCATATCTAGAACAATTGCATGTACGCCCTTGGGATTAATGAGTGTTATGATTTGATTATATAGTTTTTTATATTTGCAGTTATACCCTTGTGCGTGGTTTTTTTGGACATGTGCTGGAATTGATGTGAAATTTACTGTAGGCCCCTCGGACTTTTAAAGCTTGATACTATTTAGTCCTGGAAATTAGTTTTTCTTGCAGAATGGTCCTTGTGTGCTGTGCATGTTTGATTGGTTGAATAAAATAGCAATTTAGCTCCAAATCTCCTGAAATTTGGACACCGGCCCCTGCCCCTGTGTAAAAATTTCACTGAATTTTAGGACACATTTTGTTTTGATTTTCTTTTTTAAAAAATTCAAAAACCTCTTATTTTGCTCCTGTTTGGATTTAAAAATCAATTAAAAATATAAAAAAGACTCTAAAAATTCTAAAAAAAATACTTTTAGCTTGTTTTGTTGTATTCTTGATTCTGTGCAATTTTTGTATTATTTGGATTTATAAAAACCGTAAAAAATGAACAACACTAAAAAAACTCATAAAAATTCCTAAAAATTCTTAAAAAAAATAAAAAAATTTACTATCATAAAATTACCACTAGAATTTTATATGCTATTTATTTATTTTTAAATAGCCTTTAGATTCTGGCTGCACATTGGTTTTCATTTTTTGCTTTATTTCATTTTTAGAAAATTTATAAAAAATCATAAAAATTTCAGAAAAATAACAAAAACATCTGAATATTTATAAAATTCAAAAATATTTTTATTTAAATTTTTTGACTCTTTTTGTGGTGTTATATAATTCCTTGATTGTGACTTTTTAGCCTTCTTAAATATTTTTCTTAATATAAAAAAATTACAAAAAAATAAAAATATAAAAACTCACCAAAAATATTCTTTTACTTTATTTTTGATTCTCGACTAATTCGTAGGCATTTCGCCAATCCGTGCTCCTTGAGTTCGACCCTGGTAGCTATACCAGGTTAAATAAAATAGCGAGACCGTTATTTGACCTTGATTGATTGATTTCTTTATTTGGGGGTCTTCTAGTTTCTTGTTGAGTCCGACTCGAGAGGTTGAGGTTGCAATGACCATTGATACCTTCTCACCTTAGCCACTCAGTTTTTCGGCTCATCAAAATGGCGTCGTTGCCGGGGAGCACAGCTTAGTGGTAGTTTTCTTTTTCGTTCGCAGCTTTTTCGGAGCTTTTTCTTTCTTTTGTGGTTTTCACGGCTTTTTCGTTTTCTTTTATTTTTCTTTATTTGTTTTCTTTTTCTTTTATTTTTGTTTGTTTTTATTTCTTTTTATTTTATTTGTGTTTATTTTTATTTTTCATTTAATTTTGGATTTTATTTTATTTTTTTAGCATTATTATAATAATTGTTGGACTGACACTCTTGTTTACTTTTCTTGCGAGGGCCTAAGGACCGAGGCGGCTTTCTTCAGGAAGCCGACGCAACCGTGGGAATCGGAGGCGGCTCCTTTCTGCATAGAGCCGCAGGAGAGTGCAGGAGAGGCGAGCAATAGTTAGGGAGTGTTAGAGTAGATTTAGTTTAGTTTCATTTTCAGCCTGATTATTATTGTAATAATACAGGGACATACTCAGACTTAGACTTTGTGGTGATTGATCGAGGTCTGTTTTGCCCAGCACCAATGTACTCGGGGGACCTCTCTACGGTTTTTCGCTGGTTTTCAGTTTTTACGGCTTTTTATTTTATTTTGTTTCTCGAGGATTTGGCCTTAGCTTAGGAATTTTGTTACCTTGTGACGTAATTGATTAGGGAAAACCTTAATTAGACTGCATGTTCCTATAGACCGTTTAATTGAACCTTAATTAATTAATTAATAAATAACGCTAACCTGGTCACTCGAGGGGTCGCGTGCCGCTAGAGGTCGTATACAGTGCTAGTAGGATCCGTTGTGGTGGACACCGATCGGCATCAGAGACCGGACCCCGACCCCTCCCGTTGACCCGTTAGCTCCTGTTCTTCACGTATAGAAATTCCTGTTAAGGTTGTTTTCCTCGCTGCATCATTTAGATTAGTTTATTTTCTATCTTTCAATTATGCGTGGATCATTTTGCATGTGGAGAGCTGGAGGAATTTTACGCATTCTTACCCTGCATGCATCATTGATTTCATCACGCATCGACTTTTTCGTCTTCTCCACCCATTTTCTGGACTTAATAAAATCAGGAGAACCGAAAAATTTGTTAGGCCTTTGTTTTATTTGAAAATACCTAAAAAGTGAAATCATAAAATTGGGACTGTTTAAGCAAACTTGACTTAAAAATCACCTCACCAAAAAATTTTTGCATTGGGAGAGCAATCCCCTCATTGGATGGTTTGGTTGGGCGAGAGAGTGAAACACACAATAGGCTAGAGCCATATCCGACCCCTTTTTAGACTACTGATTTTGAGCTAGTCGTTCTCCAGTGAGGATCGCTCCGATCTTCGGTAAAGCAGGCCGTGATATCCTTAACATAGCAAGCCGATCAGGTAGCCGATAAACAGTCCGCGGCTTGTACTGACTGGGAAAGATCTAGTTTGGAATCGGGACAGTCTCCTGGAGGTGTTGGATTCCTAACAGCTCGTTAATCGCTCTGATAGACTGTCTTATCACTAAAATAAAAAAGACAAGATAAAATTCGAACTCTTATGGTCATTAGCTCTGTATTGCGTTGGTGAATTGGGGGTATTGCTTGCCTGATCCTGTTTGATTTCCAGATCTCATCCGCCTTACTCTCCAGATCGAGATGATGGGCCGGAGGTCCCTTAGGCAGCCTCTGGCTGCACTGCTTTCGAGCACTCCGGCCCGCTCATCTAGGTTGGCTCGTGAGAGCTGAGACCCGCTCTCCGAACCCGAGTTCGACTCCATCCTGTCCCCCCCCCCTCCCGACCACCCTTCTACTACAAGTCTTGAGGTGCCAGATTAGAGTGATCAGAGAGAGCAGCAACCAGTTGATTTATCAGCACTTGAGTTTGGGTCTTTTGCCTTTGCAGAGACCATGGCCAGCAGCGAGGACCGCACCGATGGCCCTATACCAGAGCAGACATATGTTTTGGACCAGCGTGTGATCAACAACACCCTATTAGCTTCCTTAGAGACGATGCAGAGGCGGATTCGAGACCAGGGAGCTTTCATGGTCGATATGCGCCAAGAGATGGAGCAGATGAGAGCAGATAGAGAGCAGCGCAGACCCGGTGGAGGAGACATTCCTGAGGGAGAGCAGCCAGCCCAGCCAGCAGCAGGAGAACGCCCGATGAGGGAGTTGCACAACCCAGGTGCAACTCTGACACATAGATGGATCGTGTTGCCGGCCATAGCAGGAGACTTCAAGTTCCCGCCACAAATGATTCAACTCCTTCCTCGTTTTCACGTACTCGCCACCGAGGAGCCACATCTTCATCTCCAGGAATTAGAGATGATCTGCAGTATTGTCCACGATCACAGCGTGGATGAGCACACCATCAAGATGATGGTATTCTATTTCTCCCTCGTTGATAGAGCAGCCAACTGGCTGAAGGACCTCAGGAGATTGTGACGACATGGGAGCAGCTCCGGAATGAGTATCTCAACAAGTACTATCCACTCGGCCGGACCGATGCAGCCAGGGCCCTTATTAGCAACTTCCCCATGCTCCCCAACAAGCAGTTTCACGAGGCACGGGATCGCTTCAAGGAGCTTACAGACCGATGCCCGCATCATGACATCTCGAAGGCGAACCTAGTTCAGAGCTTTTTCTGCGGGCTTACACCAGAGCTGCAGGGGTTGGTGAATGCATCCTGTGGAGGATCGTATTTTTCCAAGGATGAGGACTAGGTCTGGGCCATTTACGAGGAGATGGCCGAGAACTACATTGTCATGTCTCAGACCCGCCTCTACACACAGGGAAAGCCCCAGCCACAGGCGTGTCCTATCAGAGGATAGCACGGGTCGATGTCGGTCCCTCTACTTCGTCAGCAGCAGCAGCACAAGCATAGTCGACAGCCGCCGACATGGGCATCATCAGCGAGAAGCTGGACCGGATCGAGTTGATAGAGAAGAAGCAGTGCCAGGGGATGTCACAGATAGATCAGATGGCACAGATGCTGAGTGACCTAAAGACATAGATTATGTGTCTTTAGGAGGCACAGTCGGCTTCTCAGCCCCGTCTTAGGTCACGGACAGACCCAGGCAGCAACAGCAGCAGCATGACCCAGCCCTCTGCCAGTACCGACATGTCTATCATGTTCAAGCAGAGCCATATTAGTAGTAGCCGCAGCAGCAGTACATGCAGCCGCCACCATCTCAGGACAGCCAGATGGTGGTGTATCAGCATGACCAGCCCCTGGCAGTACTCCCCCCACCCACCTACGAGCATGAGCCGTTGATGGATGTCAACGGGATATGGTACGACTGACCCCAGCCCGGTATCCAACGAGACCATCCCAGATTCCGTTGGTCGGCCGGAGGCACCAGTTCCCAGCAGTAGCCTCCAGTTCAAGGTGGCCAATACGGCCAGCAGCACTAGCAGCCTCAGTTCCCGTCACACCAATAGCCATCACAGCAGCAGCAGCATGGTTCTCGTCCCTACCAGCAGGGACAGTCTTGGAGGCAGCCTCAGCAGTATCACTCCCAACAGTATCAACCCCCTTATCTCTCACACCAGCATCAGCAACCTCATTACCAGCGAGGCCACCCGCCAAGTTCTCATGGGCCTGCCAATGAGAACCCTGCCTTAGATTACCTAGCCCGCCTCATCTCTGATCAGCAAGCTACTTTCAGACAGGAGATGGATGAGTTTAGATAGGAGACGAGAGAGATAGTAAAGGGGAAGGCCGCCATCCCTGCACAGATAGAGCCGAACCCGAACAACCTCAAGAGGAAGTCTGAGCAGGTAGAGTTCACAGAGACTACCACTCCTAGTGATTCCCTTGGTGATATTACTGTATACATGTTTGATGTTGATTTTATTACACTTAGGAGTGGTTGGATGACAGCAGGCGGCGCCTCGTCTGAGCGACGACATCACGCCACTTCAGGAGCGCTAGACGAGGAGGAGAGCGGGGCTGATGCCGCTCATGATCATGATGATGACGGTGGTGCTGACGCCACCAAGGACGTTGATCCAACTGACGATACTGATGTCATCACTTCACCAGATGGAGGAGGTGGTGCTGATGCCACCAGACCAGTTGCTGAGCTAGAGCGCGATACTGATGCTGCTACTCCAGATTCCCAGGGTGGTGCTGAGGCCACCATTTCTTGTTCTATTCCTGTTGTTTTCCTTCAGTTCATGTATCTCAGGACACTTTTGTGAATAAAGGAAAGGGTTTGTTATTTACGAGTCCATCTGTGATACTTGATGTTGATTGTATGGATTCTACTTTGCTTGAGCAGCACCCGATCCTAGTCCTTCATCTGATAAGGACCTAGCCATCCCCTTTCCCCAAGCACTCTGCTTGGCTAAGGGGACCAAAAAAGATCCAAAAAAGTCCCACCACCTAGAGTTCAGCCATCAGATGATGGACCGATTTTATATACAACTGACTCTACAGGAGGCCTTGGAGCACATACCTCTCTTCTAGAGATCCCTCAGAGACAGGACCACCATTCGGAAGAAGAGGCGGAACCACCAGTCACAGATCCATGTGCTCATTCGCGCCAACATGCTTTACGATCCAGAACCATCTGCCAGCCAAGAGGCCAGATGCAGGAGCCCCTATGTTAGATGCCACATCCATGAGCAGAGGTTCGATCGTGCTCTATTAGATAGCGGTTCTTCGATCAACCTACTTCCGGTAGCCCTACTCGACCGATTCGAGTTGGGCCCTCTACGACAGAGTAGGATGGTCCTTCAGTTTGCTGATCGATCTGTTAAGAGGCCAAAGGGGTTGTTGAAGGACGTTGACTTCACGATTCAGGGCCTGAAATTTCCCGTGGACTTCGTTGTGTTGGACATGGAGATCCTTGAGTCCGTGACCAATACCCCCATCATTTTAGGATGTCCGTTCTTGGCCACAGCCAAGGCAGTGTCTGATCATGATAGCGGGAAGGTATACTTTTGCGTCAAGGGAGAGAGTATACAAATAGAGACGATCAAGGAGACTAGAGCCAGAGATTCAACTTGCTCAGAGCTGCCTTCAAATTCAGAGTAGATGACAGAGGCAGGGCGAGACATCCACCAGGTCTGTGATTTTGTGATTACAAATGACAAGGAATTATGGGCAGATCCAGTTGCACATGCCATCCTCTCACCTTCAAAGTCCACTAATGCACAGATGCTAGCAGAGGATCGCTTGGAGAGCACATTCTTGGTCCAGGATACATTTCAGGCAGCAGAGCAAGTTCCCGATCGTGAGGCAGATTCTTCTTTTGATTCAGATTCATATCCCTCAGAGTCAGATATAGATTGGGCAGAGTTTGATGATTTGATTCCTTGTCTGACTTCCACAGAGCCACTAGCTATGGTGGAGACCAATTCCATGCAGAGCAGAGACACACCACCCGAGCAGTCTTCACTATATTCATAGTTTCAGCGAGAGTTCTCTTTCTCCCGTGCAGATTTGGTCGCATTCACTCAGACGTTTCAAAGGACAGATCCGCCAGCACCAAGTTGTCCAGAGCTGAAGCCTTTGCCTTCATCGTTGAAGTATAGGTTCCTTGCGGGTGAGCATGAGATGTACCCAGTCATTATCTCAGCGGATTTAACTGGAGAGCAAGAATCCCGTCTGATGGGGGTTGTTTAAAAGAACCGCAAGGCGATAGGATGGAGCGTAGCCGATCTCCAGGGGATAAGTTCGGCCTTGTACTCCCACCATATCTATCTCAAGGAGGACGCGAAGTCGTTGCATGAGTTCCAGCGAAGGATGAACCCGAACCTTTGAGATGTTGTTATGAAGGAGATCTCGAAATGGTGGAGCGCCGATTTTATCTACCCCATCTCCGACTCCAAGTGGGTCAGTCCATTGCATGTGGTGCCCAAGAAGACGGACATCACCACAGTTGTTAGTGAGTCTGGAGAGTAGATTGCTACCTTGGTACCCACTTCTTAGCGGGTCTGTGTGGACTACAAACGATTGAACCAGGCCACCAAGAAGTATCATTTCCCGTTGCGTTTTATTGATCAGATTATAGAGAGGTTAGCCAGGAAGATTCACTACTACTTTTTGGATGGGTACTCCGGATACAATCAGGTGGCCATTGCGCCTGAGGACCAAGACAAGACCACATTTACCTGTCTCTTTGGGACATATGCTTTCAGACGGATGCCCTTTGGTCTATGTAACGCCCCGGCGACATTCTAAAGGTGCATGTTGTCCATCATTTTGGACATGGTGGGTGAGTGCTTGGATGTCTTCATGGATGACTTTTCGGTCTGCGGTGATGGGTTTGATGTTTGTCTTGACTGCCTAGACCGCATCCTCTAGCGATGCATTGAGGTCCATCTTGTGCTTTCATGGGAGAAGAGTCACTTGATGGTGACTCAAGGGATGGTGCATGGTCATATCATCTCCAATAGGGGCATGGAGTTTGATCTGGCCAAGGTGGATATCATTAGGAAACTCACTCCACCGTCCAACTTGCGGCAGTTACGGTCTTTTCTGGGGCACGTTGGTTTCTACCGACGATTCATTCATGATTTCAGCAGGATTGTCCGGCCGTTGAATGATTTGCTGATGAAAGACACCGAGTTCATTGTGGATGATAAGTGTCTAGCATCATTTGAGACTCTCAAGAGTCTAGCTGTAGAGGCTCCTATCCTCCAGCCGCCTGATTGGTCTCTCCCATTCGAGATTATGACGGATGCCTCCGATTTTGCTGTAGGGGTTGTGCTGGGACAGAGGAGGGATGTAGTGCCATTTGCTATACACTATGCTAGTCGGACTTTGGACATCGCTCGGTGGAACTACACCGTTACTGAGAAGGAGTTGCTAGCCGTATTGTTCGCCCTAGATAAGTTCGGATCGTACATCATTGGATCTAAGGTGACCATCTATACTTATCATACCGCCATCAGGTACCTCATGGCAAAGAAGGATGCCAAAGCCAGATTGACCAGATGGATCCTTCTACTCCAGGAGTTTGATATAGAGATTAAGGATAATCCTGGAGTCAAGAATGTGGTGGCGGATCATCTCTCCCGATTGTAGTTTCTTGAGGATTCTGAGCAGACTGAGCCTATTTTTGAGACCTTCCAGATGAGGCGATCCTTGCTATCGCCTCTCTCTTGTGGTACGCCGATATTGTGAACTATCTTGTTGCCAAGAAAGTTCCACAAGATTGGCCCAGGTAGCGACTTGAGACCTTCCTCACGAAGGCCAAGTTCTACCATTGGGAGCATCCGGTCCTTTATCATGAAGGAGGGGATAGCATCTGGCGTCGGTGCATTCCTCAGGAGGAGCATCATAGAATCCTCACATGTTGTCACAAGCTTGAGGCAGGAGGACATCACTCTGGGAGGAGAACGGCACAGAAAGTGCTCCAATCCGACCTACGGTGGCCTACCCTCTTCAAGGACTCTGATGAGTTCGTGAAGAGGTGTGATGACTGTCAGAGGATGGGCACTTGTGGACACCGTGATATGATGCCGATGCATCCCATTCATTTCTGTGAGGTTTTTGACGCATGGGGCATCGATTTCATGGGTCCATTCCCTAAGAGTTGGGGATTTGAGTACATTCTGTTGGTAATGGATTATGTTAGTTGTTGGATTGAGGCCATCCCCGCCCGAACCGCAGATGCTAGGACTGTTTGCCAATTTTTGAGGAAGAATATCATTTCACGGTTTGGGGTGCCTAGAGTTTTGATATCTGATGGGGGGTCTCATTTCGTCAGCGACAAGGTAAAGGTCCTTGCTACCGAGTTCAGCATAGACCATCGAGTAGCCACACCATATCATCCTCAGACCAATGGTCTTGCTGAAGTGTCGAACATGGAGATCAAGACTATTCTGCAGAAGGTCGTCCGCCCTGACCGAAAGGATTGGTCACAGCTTTTGGACTCGGTCTTGTGGGCATATCGGACGTCCTTCAAGACATCTTTGGGTACATCTCCCTTTCGCCTTGTTTATGGCAAGCCCTGTCATTTACCTGTTGAGCTGAGACATAGGTCACTTTGGGCAATCACTGATATACTTCTAAATCCAGTGAGTGTAGGAGATCAGAGGAGGGAAGAGTTGGCATCCCTAGAGGAGCTTTGTGATACAGCCTAGTCGAGCAGCCTACAGTACAAGGAGAGAGTGAAGGAGTGGCATGATTCTCATATCAGCCACAAGCAGTTTGAGCCAGGACAGAGAGAATGGTTGTTTGATGCCATGCTTCGTTTATTTCCAGGGAAGTTGCAAAGCAAATGGAAGGGACCCTATCTGGTCCGAAAGATACACGACAACGGAAGCATCGACATATCTGAGTTGTCATCTAAGACTACCTTTCGTGTCAACGGGCAGCGACTCAAACCATATCTAGATCATGAGCTGCTGGTCGTTGACGTTGCCCCTTTTCATTTTGCGTGAGATGTGGTCTTTTGACTCACATCTATTGCATCTCACACCTGATTATCATTGTTCTTCCGACTTGTATAGATCCAGATGTCCATATCACACTATTCCTCAGTCCAACACCCCATTTGCATCTTTGATTATGTTATACTTAGGGTGCACTTTACCCTAAGTATAGGGGGTGTGAGACTTTTGAGTTTCTTTTGATTCTTTTCTATCTCTGTTTTGCTGCCTTTACTTAGGGATATTTTACCCTAAGTATAGGGGAGGTAGACCATGTACATTCTCCACTCGGATTTCCCTTTGTGTACAGCATGTACTTAGGATTACTTGATCCTAAATATAGGTGGAGACCTTGAGATCCTTTTCATTTCTATTCTTTCATTCGTCTTTGTATATATCCTTTCTTTTCACTTCCCTATACTAAGCACGAGTTATGTCTTCTTCATCGCTCTTGATTCACTCTGAGGACATCGTTCGAGCTAAGTATAAGGGGGTGTCGTATATATTTCATATATACTTTAGCCATAACTCGTACTTTGTGTGAGTGTGTAAGTAAATAAAAATGTCTAGAAACCCTTAAAATCCATAAAAATTAAAAATTTGTCTTGTAAATACATTTCTGTATTGCACATACATAGCTATGTACAAAATTATTTTTGTAAAAATGTTTGTAAAAATCTTTTTTGTAAATATTTTGTAAATATTTTCATATCAAAATTATGTATATAGTACAAAGTTTTTGTACAATGTTTTGAAAAATAAAAGTTTGCAAAAACCTTGTGTAAATTTGTGTAAATATTTTGCAAAACTTCGCATTCATGCATACATCCATGTTTTCAAACATTTTTCAAAAATTTCGCATCTTTTTTAAAATTTTGTAAAAATTGCATCTTTGTAAATATTTGTATAGTTTTTCTGAATCATAGTTGACATTTAAACTAGCCTTGAATTAAATTGAAAAATGGAGCTTGGTTAAGATATCCACCTAATTCTAAGAGGAACCTTATAGGGCTTAGGGTTGAGACTTTTCAGGTCCATGGTGACTTAATTATTTGAGTCCACTAGGTTATGATCATATGTCATCTTGATAAGCCTAGAACACTTAACAACGCACACTTGACTCTCACAGACAATGGCTTTACTTGGACCAATACTTTACACCTAGCTCTCTACGGATGAGGTGGTGAGGAGGCAGTCTTCTTTGACTTGGGGTAGCATATGAGGGTAGTACTTCTGGGCGGAACCTCTCTTCTTCTTATAGTGAAGGAAGTGCGTCTCAACTTGGTCTGGTAGCCGTGAGGTCTAACGACAGGAGTTGTGGGTTGCAATAACGCTTCAAAAGAGGGATAGTCTACTGGCTCAAGAGGAAAAACTCCTTATGTATATATGCTGCACTTTGTAGATATGTTGTACATATGGCAAAAAATGCAAAAAGAAAAGAATAACTCCAAAAAAAGTGTTGGGTCTGAGAGAAAATGATAATCCCACCGAAGTGTATGTAGTCAAATAAAGCAAAGCTTATGATTCCATGCCCATCTCATGAAGCTTGCAGCAGGGAGACTTAGCTACACTGGTTGAGCTCCCAAGGATACATGGCTACACTGGCCATGGTCCATTCTCTTCTTCCTCCTCTTCTTGAGCCGGTTGAACTTGAACTTAGAAGGGAATACTCCTCTCCTCGAGGAAAGAGTTGCCATACGAGGGTATTAGAGTTACCTTATTGGGGAGGGTTGTCACTTTGCTATTTCTGAGGTGGAGAGCTACCATCACTTACACAGTACAAGAAAAGATTCATGGTCATCAGTGTTTGTGTATGTAGACTTGTTCTGATCTGGATTGTTGAGGAGTCTTGACTATAGATTAGTGGAACTTAGAGGCTGTTATTTTTAAACCTAAGTCCAAATAAGGCTCCGATAAATTAATAATCTAAAGATCTGACTGAGCTCCATACTTCAATTTAATGAAAACAAGTTTAATAATCATCATTGATTCATCTTTCTTCCCTTCTTTTTCTTTTCCTTTTTCTTTTTCACTTCTTTTTCAAATAAGTGTTTGCTAAGGGACTAGCAAAAGTAAAGTATAGAGGAGTGATGATTCCTCATTCATCACTCTTTATTCTTTCATTTTAGCTAAAAATCTTTGCAAAACACCGTGTAGATGCTTGTAAATACAATAAGTTATCAAATAGACATGCTTGTGTAATTATCAATAATTAGCATGTTTTTGTGCAAAAATAAAAGTGTAAAGAAATAAAGAAAAAGAAGGAAATATTTAGAATAAATATTGAGTGACCTGAACCCAAGAGAGGGCCAAATATGGGCCTGATCGCAAAATAAAACAAGTAGAGAGAGATAGGGTCATTCAACATCATGTATATATTCCTTCTTATGTATTATTTTATTTTTCTTAAAAACAAAAATAGAAATGTGTTTCTAATACTTTATAATTTTTTTTAAAAATAAAATAAAAATCATAAAAATAAAATTAAAATCAAATAATTTCTCTCTCACCCTTGTATAAGACATGTACATATGTACCTATATCTATTTATTTCACCCTTGTAAATAAATAAAAAAAATCAAATAAAAATTATTTTATATCCCAAATATTATGTTGTAAATAAATAAAATATAAAATTCGGGTATTTATACAAAAATAAGAAAATAAAAGTATAAAATATATAGGTATTTTATACATGTATATAAAATAATATAATGCATATGACATAGTTTATTTTTCAAAAAAATGAATAAAAATCACTAAAAATAGTTTGAAAATAAATAAACATTTTTTATTTTGTAAATATTTTTATATAAAATCAATTGCTATTTTTTTTAATTTACAAATCTCTTTGAAAAGTATTATTCTGATTGGTCCACGGGGGATTGTTGACCCCTGGTCAGCTCTCCGCCTCGGATCCCTTCTTCGTGGAAACTGCTCACCGGCCCGATTTCTTCCAATTCTCTGGAGCGGATCCAACCTTCTTTCACCCTGATTATTGCGCCCATCTCTTCCTCGTGGATCATACACCCTCACGGATCCTTAGGAGGGATCAGATCAGCATCGGATTGCACGCCCGTGCCCGGTCTTCATCATCACCTAGGATGCATATAAAATCTCCATTTTCAACCCCCAGCTCCTCAGCTCGCGCCGCAAGCACTAACTCTAACCTAGAGAGACTCCCCTCGGTGATAGGGACCACAACCCCTCTTTGGTGGTTGGATTAGGCGCATGTAGCCGTTGCTCGACGAACGTGGCCGGAGCGCTGCCATGTACGAGCCTCCCAGCCTGCCACAGCTCGGTCGAGGCGACGACCCCCTTCGCCGCACCCTCTTGGAGCTCAGGATTGATTTGCGATCTTTAGGTATCCATTTCATCGATCCTAGTTCTATCTATCTTCGATTCCGTCATCGTTCCTCCGTCGACTCTGCCCTAGTGGCCGGAGCTCAATCGACCACTTTCATCCGTATAGATCGACGCGTCGTCCCATCGTCACCCTCCTTCCATAGCCAGATCATCTCGATCTTGGCTATCTGAGCAAGATCGAGCTAGGTTCCTTCCGCCGCCTCCGCCGGAAACCCCCTTCATCGTTCCCCATCGCTTCACTTAGCTTCTTATCCAATAACCCCCATCGGAGTTACCCTCCAAGCGTTATCTTTCATCTGCAGGTCTAGGAGCATACGAGTACCCCCCAGATTGCCTTCAACCATCCTCACTGCCACCCGATGCAGAGAGGCGTCGCGGAGCGAACCCCTCCTCCTGATCGTCCATCAGCCGTCCGGAGAGCCCCCAGTTCGTCGCGAACTCATCCAGCGACCTCCTCCACCGTCGGATCGCACTTCGTCTCTAGATTTCATCACCACCGTCCGTGGTATGCTCCTGTCAGGCCGTTAGATAGCATATCTAACGGCCACGTACCCCCCATGTGCGCCATCTCGTCAAGACCGTCAGATCTACTAGGCGTCAGCATCTCCACCGTACATTCGCAGCCACTGACTGCCTGTCATCTGTCACCCATGTGACCAGCACGCACCCGGCTAGGTAATTTGCGTCGCAACCCCCTGCAGATCCTTTCTATTCTAGTTTAGTCTATTAAATAAATCGCACTCTATGGACTTTTTGCATATTAACACCTGTTGTTTTTATTATTTGCACTTTAGTCCTCCTTTTGTGGTCGCACGTGCTTCATCACGTGCATATCAGGAACCATTGCAAGTACGCCCTTGGGATTAATGAGTGTTATGCTTT
Source organism: Ottelia alismoides (assembly GCA_037367405.1). Classification (NCBI taxonomy): domain Eukaryota; kingdom Viridiplantae; phylum Streptophyta; class Magnoliopsida; order Alismatales; family Hydrocharitaceae; genus Ottelia; species Ottelia alismoides. The sequence goes on along the minus strand of JAZKJV010003453.1, from coordinate 167,964 downwards.
GATTATATAGTTTTTTATATTTGCACTTATACCCCTGTGCGTGGTTTTTTGAACATGTGCTGGAATTGATGTGAAATTTACAGTAGGCCCCTCAGACTTTTAAAGCTTGTTACTATTTAGTCCTGGAAATTAGTCTTTCTTGCAGAATGGTCCCTGTGTGCTGTGCATGTTTGATTGGTTGAATAAAATAGCAATTTAGCTCCAAATATTTTGAAATTCGGACACGTGGCCCCTACCACTGTGTAAAAATTTCACTAAATTTTTGGATCCATTTTGTTTTGATTTTCTATTTTTAAAAATTCATAAACCTCTTATTTTGCTCCTGTTTGAATTTAAAAATCAACAAAAAATATTAAAAGACTCTAAAAATTCTAAAATAATTAGTATTAACTTGTTTTGTTGATTCTTGATTCCGTGACATTTTTTGTGTTATTTGGATTTATAAAAACCCTCAAAATTGAAAAACACTAAAAAAACTCATAAAGATTCCTAAAAATTCTTAAAAAATAAAAAAAATATAATTTCTTTTCCATTAGTTAGGCTTTTATTTTTACTTCATCATAAAATTGCCCTTGGATTTTTATAGGCTATTTATTTATTTTTAAATAGCCTTTAGATTCTGGCTGCACATTGGTTTTCATTTTTTGCTTTATTTTATTTTTAGAAAATTAACTAAAAATCATAAAAATCTGAGAAAAATACCAAAAACATCTGAATATTTATAAACGACAAAATATTATTATTTTATTTTTTTGACTCTTTTTGTGGTGTTAAATAATTCCTTGATTGTGACTTTTTAGCCTTCTTTAATATTTTTCTTAATATAATAAAATTACAAAAAAATTAAAAATATAAAAACTTACCAAAAATATTCTTTTTCTTTATTTTTATTCTCGGCTACTTCGTAGGCATTTCGCCAATCCGTGCTCCTTGAGTTCGACCCTAGTAGCTATACCACATTAAATAAAATAGCGAGACCGCTATTTGACCTTGATTGATTGATTTCTTTAGTTGGTGGTCTTCTTGTTTCTTGTTGAGTCTGACTCGAGAGGTTGAGTGATGAATCCACATTTCATCATCTTTATTCTATCATTTTGGCACCAAAAACCCTAGCAAATGCCTATAAATAGCATTAAAATCATCATCTTAGCATTCATGCATGTGCACTCAGTTAGTGTATAAAATACTGTAATTAAGGCCAAAATTATAGAATAAATAAAGAAAAGAAAAAGAATAAAATATTGTAAATATTTTATGACCCAAAACCCCCGAGACCTAGGCATCGTGATGAATAGGTCGACAAGGAATAAAGTAGGGGGAGATAAGGTCCAAAATACAGATGAAAGACCTATATTTTCTATTCATTCTCTATTCATTTTGGGACCTATTTTTGTTTCCACATTTTATACATCAAATAAAGAAATTTTGTACATGAAAGTTGTAGCTAATTTTATAAAGAAAAATACAAAATTGATTTCACGGAAAAAGAATGTACAGATAAAAAGTTATGGTCTGAATAAAAATCCAGAACCCCAACTTCCCAGACCCGTATCTCACAAATAAAAACTCCAAATACAGCATACTCACCTTTAATTGTATATAGAAGAAAATAAGCTAATTAATAGTGGTGGATTCGCATTTGGCGGAGCTACGGTTTGAAAGTTGAGTTTTGGACCCCCGTTGTATACCTGTACTGAATAAAATATTCAATTTATTCTTTATTCATTTTTTATTCATTTTTTATATTTTTATAATTATGTAAATATTACTTGTAATATATATGTGTACTAAAATCAGAATAAAATACAAAGGAAAAATAAAAATAAAAATACTTGTATAAAGGATACATAGGTATACTACATATACATATACCTGTACAAAACACTCTTAGAATTTATTAATCATACATAATAAATCAGAAAATTAAAATAAAAATATATTTATATGTATAAAAGTATTTTATAATTTTACAAAATAAGAAACAAATATAATAAAATTAAAATATACAAAATAAAAATAAAAAGATGCAATATGTAGGTATTATACCTATATAAGGTTAAAAAGGTAACTTATAAAAATATACCTCATAAAATTAATTAAAATTCATAATAAAATACTACATAAAATTTCAAGCATTTTTTATTTTATAACTTTTATTAAATTCGGCCTTTTTTCTATTTCTTATTGAATTTATAATGTATTTACTAGGGATTTTTCCTGATTGGTCCACGTGGACCAATCAGGAGACCGTCCCATTTGACCCCGGTCAACTGGTCGTCCTTCCCCATGTGCGACGTCAGAGGCTTGGTTTTTGAGCCGATTTCTTGGCTTTTTCCCAGCCAACCCTTTCACTATTTTGCCTCACACCCTTCTACAATCTCCTTCCCCTACCAACCACCTTGCCCGCCTTATGATTTCCTTGGAGATTGCATCACTGAATCGCTCCAGAATCGTTGGTCTTTGGACCCCTGCAACCTCGGGTCAACCCACTTAAAACCAACCCCTCACCTTTCGATTCGAATACCTTCGGTCCACCCCTCGCGCCTCTTTCGTGCTCCAGAGCTACCTGGAGGTGACAGCTCCGACGTGGGCTCTTCAGCCAAGGCAGCCGAGGTCAGAGGCGTCTCCACCACCTCCCGCAACTCCGGCGGTTGAGGTAACCTACCCTCCGGTCTACACCGTCGAGGAAGCCCTTTCCCCCTTTTATTTTCCGCTCATCCGCTTAGTTTCAGGCTTAGGATCATTAGCCCTAAAGAAATTTCAAGTTCCGTTTACTCCTTCGCCAAATCACATCCCTTCGCCGGAGCGCACTTCCGGCCACCGATTGCCACTCTGCCTCTCGCGTTGATTAGGTCCACTTAGGGTCCAGGCAATTTGCCCTGGACCTCTTGACTAGTTTTGCAGGGTCGAAGAACGTTGACTCGCGCCTGGGCGCGTTTTTGATGCTCGCCAGAGCTCAGCCGAGCTCTCCAGCTCCGCCGACCACCTGTGAGCGTCACGGCCATCGCCGTGCACTTTTGGTGCCCCCAGGAGAAAGAGAAGGCCCCCAGGAAGCTCCAGCCCGATTTTGAAGCCAAGAAGCCCGCCGGAGACGGAGCTTGACCTCGGAGAACCTCGGCTCGCCGGAGTTCATCGTTGTTCTTGCTCCGGCCTTCGCCACCGTTGGATCGAGGTGGAGTTCCAGATCGCGCATCGACCGTCAGATCTTCTGCGACCAGCCACCGTTGGATCTCTTTCTGAGATCTAATCTCAGACGTCGAAGCGAACCGTCATCGGCCGTCCCCATGCTGCCACGTGGATAAGTGGCACGTTCCCTGCCGCTGGATCGCGCTCAGCTGCCAGCCGTTGGATTCGCGCCACGCGTCATCTGCGGATCGTCCCAGCGAGGGTATTTTGCATCCCAACCCTCGCACGTTTTGTATTTATATTTTAGCACTGAAACTTTCGTCTGTAGTGTTAACATTTGGTAATATTTGCATGTGAACCCCTACCTTTGTTTTATTCGCACTTAGGTCCTTCGCCACGTCACCTCACGTGCCTGTGCACGTGAGGGGGTGGGCATTTTGCAAGGATACCCTCGGTCATTTGTGTATTTCGTTTTAGTACTAAAACTTTCGTATCACGTGTAAACTTTTTTGATATTTTGCATGTAGGCCCCCAGGGTTTTGAGATATTACATTTCAGTCCTCGCCAGGCGTGTGCAAGTCACGCGCCCTGGTGGGAAAATTTCCAAGAGACCCAGGCGGTTTTTGTAATTAGTTTTTGAAGCTATAAATTGAATATTCAGTGTATATTTTTGTGGAAAATTGCATGTATGCCCTTGGATGTTTGAGAAATTGCATAAATACCCCTACCAGGCCTGTGTGTTGATTAGATGCTTGTTGTATTTATTTAACCTATCATCTTAAGTCCAAAAATTCCACAAAAATAGGGTTTAGTTCCTGGACACGTGTACTTCCACGCTATCATTTTAGTTTTTGATTTTATTTTATTTTCATATTTATTAAAAATCAAAAACAAGCTTTTTCTCTACTGTCTAGCTTAGAAAATGCCAAAAAAATATTAAAACAATTCCAAAAATTCTAAAAAATTCACCTAGTGTCCATTTTATCCTCTATTAGTGTCAGTCCAAAAATCATTAAAAATCTCAAAAGAAAAACACTAAAAATTTAAAAACACTCAAAAACTTCAAAAAAATATATAAAATCAAGGAAAACTCTAAAAAATACAAACCCAGGTTCTGTGTGTTCCTTATTTTGTTCCTTTTATTTGAAAATTATTGTGAAAAATTTTGAGTACTGGTTGCTATTTTTAAACCCTATTTTATTCACAGCCAGCCCTTGTTTCACTGTTTTGAGTTATTTCAGTAATTAAAATTACCAAAAACACCTTGAAAAATCCCCAAAAATCACAAAAACAGTAAAAAATCCTAAAAATACTAAAAATAATTTATTTCTGAATTTTTGGTAATTTTTACTTAGTCTTATAAATATTTTACCTTGTCTTTTATTCCATTGTCTTTAAATTCCAATATTGAAAAAGACAAAGAAAAAAATATAAAATATAAAATTATAAAAATCAGAAAATTAAAAATCGAAATACAAAATTAAAAATTAAATAAAAAAATTTAAAATTAAAAACCCACAAAAATTTCCTTTGCTTGTTTGCTTAGTGTAGACACATCACACACATTCACTTGAGCACATTTGCTTGAACTACCCTGCTTGCTCCCTGTGTTCGAACTCTCTACATACTTGCACCTATACATCTTTTATGTAGAGTTAAAAATAAATTTGACTCCACACTTGCTTGTCATTATTTGATACTTGATTGTGGGTTCATTGTTGATTAAATACGGGATTCACTTGTGTGTCGCCACAGCGACCGTTGTCTCCACCTTGTGTGAGACGCCAATTTTGACCGCAACGAATTCCCTGTTTATCAAATGGCGCCGTTGCCGAGGAACAACAGCGAGTAGTTTATATTTTGCTTGTGTTGATTGTCTACCATAGCTCTAGTTTTTATCTCTTACATTGGTGATATTAATTGACTGAGTTATCTGACCATTTCTTCTCTTGTCTTCTTGCGAGGGACCGCGGAGCAAGGCGGATCGCCTAGGTGACCCGGAGCAACCTTGGGACGCGGAGCCGGCTATTCTTAGCCAAGCCGGCAGGAGAGAGCGAGAAGAGTGAGAGAGAGTGATTAGTTAGCTTTTCTTTTATCTTTGTGAGAGAGTGATTTGTTGAATTGTAATAATACAGGTACACTTGGACTCTCTGGACACTTGGACACTACCGGGCCTAATTTTCGGGTGTTTGTTCACCCGGGGGCTCACCGCAGTTTTGATCGTGTTTTCATCGCTTGTCATTTTCCGGTTTTGATTTCATTTTTTCTTTCTTTTGTGGATTGAGCTCTTAGATTAGGTCCTGCTTGATTCGATTAGCCTAGGTCCAAACACCCTAATAACTCTTGCATGTTCCTATAGATCGTTGTTGGACTTAGACTAATTAAACAGTTGGCTAGTAGCTTCCGATCCACGCGCCGCGAGCTCACACCCGAACAAGCGCTTTCTCCTAACTCAAATGTGTTGAGCAGAGGAGGGATGAGCCTAGACCGGACACTCGGATTAGGAGTTAATAGTTAGCTTGTGGTTCTTCACGCTAGCAGTTGCCTGTTCTAGGACGATTTCCACTTGCATATCGCCATATAGCATAGGTTTATAAATTCTGCTTTGCATCCCGCATGGAGAGAGCTGGGATTCGCTGTAAGTCTTCTTACTTTGCATGCATCATCTAGGCACAAAGGTGAGATTTCCACCTTGGTGTCGACTTGCATGGCTTTTCCGACTCTATTCTTCCTCTGTTTTTGGAACAAAGTAGGATAAAGGAAAAATACAAAAACCGTTAGGCGCTTGTTTGAATTTACTCAAAAGAAGCGATAACACCAAAAAAATTAAAAAAGGAACTGCTAAAGAAAACTTGACCAAAATAAAATCTATAATTGGATTCATTGCTTGGGGTGAGTAATACCCTCACTTGTATTCATGTTGCATGGGAAGGTCTCCTTCCAAGTGAGGTGAGCGCTTCGTAAGGATTAGAGCCCAAAACCCAACTTGTGGCTGCCTTGTGTATCGCCTGGATTTCCGAAGTATTGGCGCTACTATCGTACGTAGTCGAGTAGGACTTGGTCGCCATTGGTGACTCACTATTGTGTGAGCGCCGACCTTGTCCGAAGTACCGAGCTTAGGCCACGCCTTCACGGGTGTGTCTGTCTCACCGGCTGCGTCCGAGTAGGATCTTGCACGCTCACGGGTGATTCTGTTGCGCGCAAGGTCCGAAGTATCGGTTTCGCCTATCGGCTTCCTCCCTCTATTTCTTTGGCTGAGTAGGGATCCAGGAAGGGTTACAAGGACCTTAAAAAGCGCAAGTTACAGGTTACACAGGAGGAGGACAAGTACGGGGACACTTTCCCGGCAGTACTCTCGCTCATATAGGCGTAGCGTTCTAAGGACTCGTGACAAGATAAATACCTGAAAACAAGCTAAAATTGACAAGATAAAAGTCGAACCTTCACGGCTTCACGTGTTGAGTTGGTGAATTCACCCTTGCTTTGCGTTTGATTGCTAGATTTATTTAGGTCAAGATCAAAAACACCGCACAATTGTGCGCAATTTTGTTGCATCTCATTTCCTCTCCTTCTTCTCTTGCATTTTCCCTGCTCTTTCTGAATAATCAAGATGATGGGACGGAGATCTCTTAGGCCGACTCTGTCGGCACCGCTATCCAGCACTCCTCCTTATTCATCTAGGAATACCTCGGAGAGTCCGCTCTCCGAGCCCGAGTTTACATCCACCCTGTTCCCCCTCGACCACCCTTCCCATTCTCCTTCTCTCAGTCCAATTGTGTTAGAATTCAGTGCATCACAGAGTTCGGCTCATTCAACAGCACCTGAGATGGCCTCTTTTGCTTTTTCAGAAAATCCAGCAATGGCAGACAGAGGCGAGCACCCAGATGACCACGATCACCCTCCATTCATAATTGATCAGGTGGCCATCAACAATGCCTTGCTAGCGTCCCTGGAAAATATGCAGAGACAGATCCGTGATCAGGGAACATTCATGGGTGATCTGATGAGAGAAATAGCGCAGATGAGAGAGAACTGACCCGGTGGCGGTGGCGGAGGAGGAGGACCCGATGCAGGAGGAGGCGATCCAGACGCTGAGCGACCGCCACAAACTATCATGAGGGAACTGCACAACCCAGCTGCATCCCTCACTCACCGATGGATCAGACTCCCGCCAATCCACGGAGATTTCGAGCTTCGGCCCCACACGATCCAGCTGCTATCCAAGTTTCAAGGGTTGCCGACCCAAGAGCCGCACCTCCACCTCCAAGAATTTGAGATGATTTGCAGCACTATCCATGATCGACTGATGACCGAGGACACCATCAAGATGATCGCCTTCCCGTTCTCTTTGGTTGACAGAGCCGCATATTGGCTCAAACACCTTGGGCGATTCGTCGATACCTGGGCAGATCTCCGGACCGCATACCTAAAGAAGTACTACCCTCTCGGCCGGACCAACGCAGCTCGAGCCATGATCAGCAATTTCGTCATGATCCCAAATGAACAGTTCCATGAAGCATGGGATCGATTCAGAGAGCTCATCGACCGGTGTCCGCACCATGATATCTCCAAGCCCAATCTCGTACAGAGTTTCTTCTGTGGGCTGACACCGGAGCTGCAGGGGCTTGTGAACGCCTCTTGCGGTGGGTCCTATTTCTCCAAGGGAGAAGACGATGTATGGCCCATCTATGAAGGCATGGCAGAAAACTCCACAGTAATGACCCAGGCCCGAGTCTATACACAGCAGAAGCCCCCGCAAGGAGCGGGATCATTTCAGAGGATCGCCCGCATCGATGCCGGTCCCAAAACAACGTCGGTAGCCGCAGCCCAAGCCGAATCAGCAGCAGCCGACATGGGTATTATTAGTGAAAAGTTGGACCGTATGGAGATCCTCGAGAAGAAGCAGAACCAAGGTCTTGCTCAGATGGACCTTCTCACCAAAACCATGAGTGACCTGAAAACTCAAATCCTATGCATTCAGGAGGCACAAGCTCACTCCCAACAGCCTCCCAGGTCACGGGCTGACTCCGGCAGTAGCAGTTCCAACCAACCCTCTACCTCATACCGGCAGGTGAATCGTGTTCAGGCAGAGCCGGTTCCACTGCTACAGTACCATCCAGAGCAACCGCCATCTCAGGAGACGCAGATGGTGGTGTATCAGCCGGAGCAGCCACTGGCAGTTCTTCCTCCACCCTCTTTCGAGCAGGAACCGTTGATGGAAGTCAACGGGATTTGGTACGAACGGTACCCTCAGCCCGGGATTCGTCGGGATCACCCCGGATTCCATTGGGGCAACGGTGGCTCCTCCTCCCAGCAGCAGAATCCTGCCCAAGGACACCAGAACAGCCAGCCACAGCAGCATAACCAGCATCCCCAGTATGCCCAGCCGCAGCAATATCACAATGGTCCTCGTCCCGCCTATCAGGGACAACAGTGGAGGCAGCGCCAGCCGCCTCAGCAGTCTTATCACCAGCCTTCCCCCCAGTATCAGCAGCAACACCAGCAGCAGCAGCCCCATTTCCAGCAGGGACAGACATCCGGTTCTCAGGGTCCAGCCTATGAGAACCCAGCCCTCGATGATCTTGCCTGCTTGCTATCTGAACAGCGAGCATCTTTCAGGCAAGAAATGGATGAATTCCGGCAGGAGATGCGGGATATCATCAAAGGCAAAGCCGCCATACCCGCTCAGATCGAACCTAACCCTAATAATCTAAAAAGAAAATCTGAGCAGGTAGAGTTCACAGAGGATACCTCTCCTAGTGACTATTTGAGTGACATGTCTTATTCCTATTATGATGCTGATTTTGTTACTACTAGGAGCGGTAGGATGCCAGCCGGCGGCGTCTCTTCTGAGCGACAGCCAGATGCAGGATCAGGAGCGCCAGAGGAGCAGAGGAGCGGTGCGGATGCCGCCCATGATGATGTTGAAGACGGTGGTGCTGATGCCACCAATGATGGAGTCCAGGACGACGGTGCTGATGCCGTCGTGATACCAGATGCAGACGGTGGTGCTGATGCCACCATTTTGGATGCTGAACCAGAGCGCGGTGCTGATGCCGCGAAGACCGGTGCTAGTGGTGGTGCGGAGGCCACCACATCTACTTTTGTTGAGCCACCAACTGTGATGTTACCACATTTTGTACCTAGAGACTGTGGGAACAAAAACAAAAACAAAAATTTTAATAAAGGAAAGGTTTCTGTTCAAATTGCGGATCCATATGTGGTGAATGATGATAATTATATGGATTCTCCTTCTTCACAGGCACAGGGACCGATTCCTAGTCCTCCATCTGAGGAGGCCCCTACCATCCCCTTCCCTGAGGCACTCCGCCGAGCGAAGGGGAATAAAAAAGAAAATCCAAAAAAGAGCCAACAGGTAGAGTTCGACAACGAAATGATTGACAGATTTCATATTCAGCTGACTCTACGAGAAGCATTTGAGCATATCCCCTTCTTCAAGAAGAATTTGAAAGAAACAACTACTGTACGAAGGAAGAAGAGGTACAGAGATCAAATCCATATGCTCACTCATGACACTTGCTGCGCCATTCAGAACACATTGCCAGCCAAGCGACCCGATACAGGAGCTTCCTATGTCAGATGCGAGATCCAGGAGCAGCGGTTTGATCGTACTCTGTTAGACAGCGGGTCTTCGATCAACCTCCTTCCGGCAGCCTTACTCAAGCAGTTCGAGTTTGGCCCTCTTCTTCGAAGCAGAACGGTCCTTCAGTTTGCTGATAGGTCGATTAAGAGGCCGAAGGGGTTGTTGAAGGACGTGGTCGTTACCATTCAGGGCCTGAAATTCCCCGTGGACTTTGTTGTATTGGACATGGAGATCCCTGAGTCGGTAACTGATGCCCCCGTCATACTTGGACGCCCATTCTTGGCCACTGCCAAAGCGGTATCTGATCATGACAGTGGGACGGTATGTTTTCGCGTAGAGGGCGAAAGCATACAAATAGATACGATCGACCAGACCAGAGCCAGAGAGTTGGCGTGCTCAGAACAGTCCATCAAAGCCGAGCAGATGACAGAGGAAGAGCTAGACATCCACCAGTTTTGTGATTTTGAGATGACTGATGATGAATCCAACTGGAAAGATCCCGTAGCACCGACCCTCACCTTGCCTACAGATTCACTGTATCTCAAGCTCATGGCAGTCGAGAGCCGGGAGAGCACATCCCTGGATGAGGACATCTCTGAGGCTGACAGTGTTGTGATGAGTGGTGATGAGGAATTTCAATCATGCTCATCTTCTTCAGATCCCTTGGATTCAGATATTGATTGGGATGACTTTGATGATTATTTACCTTGTCTGATTCCTTCTGAGCCAGCAGCCATGACAGAGTGCGAGCTAGTGCAGTTTATTGATGATTCAGCAGGCCGCCCTTCGTCAGAAATTCATGCAGAGCGAGAGTTCTCCCATGCAGACCTGGTAGCATTTACACAGACATATCAGAAGCCAGATCTGCCGCCTCCCAGTTGTCCAGAACGGAAACCTCTGCCGCAGTCGATGACATACAGATTCCTTGCGGGTGAGCCAGAAATGTACCCAGTCATTATCTCAGCAGATTTGACTGGAGAACAAGAATCTCGTCTGATGGAGGTTCTTGAAAGAAACCGCAAGGCAATCGGTTGGAGTATAGCTGATCTCCAGGGGCTGAGCACAAATCTTTGCTCCCACCACATCTATCTTGAAGATAACGCTAAGCCGTCGCGTGAGTTCCAACGACGGCTGAACCCGAATCTTCGAGACGTAGTCATGAAAGAAATTTCAAGATGGTGGAGCACCGATTTTATCTATCCCATCTCCGACTCCAAATGGATAAGTCCGTTACATGTGGTACCTAAGAAGACGGGTATCACTACAGTTGTCAATGAGTCTGGAGAGGAGATCGCGACCAGAGTACCAACTTCTTGGAGGGTCTGTGTGGACTACAGACGATTGAATGAGGCCACCAAGAAGGATCACTTCCCGCTACCCTTCATTGATCAGATTATCGAGCGGTTAGCTAGGAAGAGTCATTACTGTTTCCTTGACGGGTACTCTGGATACAATCAGGTGGCCATTGCGCCCGAAGACCAGGAGAAAACGACATTCACCTGTCTGTTTGGGACTTATGCTTTCAGACGGATGCCCTTTGGTCTATGTAACGCTCCGACGACATTCCAAAGGTGCATGTTGTCCATATTCTCGAACATGGTGGGTGACTGTTTAGAGGTCTTCATGGATGACTTCTCGGTCTATGGCGACGGGTTCGATGCTTGTCTTGACTACCTAGACCGTGTGCTCAAGCGCTGCTGCATTGAGGTTAACCTTGTTTTATCCTGGGAGAAGAGTCATTTCATGATGACTCAGGGGACGGTCCTTGGTCATATCGTCTCCAACAGGGGCATGGAGGTCGATCCGGCTAAGGTGGATATCATCAGAAAACTCAATCCGCCATCCAACTTGCGTCAGTTACGGTCTTTTCTGGGGCATGTCGGTTTTTACCGACGGTTCATTCAGGACTTCAGTCGAATTGTCTGACCGCTTACTGACTTGCTCACCAAAGACACTGAGTTTATTGTTAATGATAAGTGTCTTGAATCTTTTGAGACTCTCAAGAATATGGTTGTTTCAGCTCCTGTCCTTCAGCCACCCGATTGGTCTCTTCCATTCGAGATCATGACGGATGCCTCAGATTTTGCCGTTGGGGCTGTGCTCGGACAAAGGAGGGATGGTTTACCCTTTGCCATTCACTACGCCAGCCGGACTTTGGATGCCGCGCAGCGAAATTACACAGTGACTGAGAAAGAGATGCTGGCCGTAGTGTTCGCTCTTGATAAGTATAGATCTTACATTCTCGGATCCAGAGTGACCATTTACACTGATCATACCGCCATCCGGTACTTAATGGCTAAGAAGGACGCCAAAGCACGTCTTACCAGATGGATCCTTCTACTCCAGGAATTTGATATTGAGATTAAGGACAAGCCTGGAGTCAAGAATGTGGTGGCGGATCATCTCTCCAGATTGGAGAATTTTGAGGAATCTGAGCCCAGCGCACCTATCACAGAGACATTTCCAGATGAGGCGATCTTGGCTGTCACCTCACTCCCGTGGTATGCTGACTTTGTAAACTATCTTGTTGCCAAGACAGTCCCTCAGGGTTGGCCTAGGCAGAAACTCGAGACCTTCCTGGCGAAGGCCAAGTTTTATCATTGGGAGGATCCCATCCTTTATCATGAAGGAGGGGACAGTATCTGGAGAAGGTGCATTCCTCAAGAAGAGCATCATAGCGTCCTGACATACTGCCACAAGCTTGAGGCAGGAGGACATCATTCTGGAAAAAGGACAGCACAGAAGGTGCTTCAATCCGGCCTATGGTGGCCTACTCTCTTCAAGGATTCCGATGAGTTCGTGAAGAGATGTACTGACTGTCAGAAAATGGTAACCTGCGGACAGAGAGACATGATGCCCATGCAACCCATTCACTTTTATGAGGTTTTTGATGCATGGGGGATTGATTTCATGGGCCCAGTTCCTAAAAGTCAGGGATTCGAGCATATTTTGCTCGTTGTGGATTATGACAGCCGATGGGTTGAGGCCATCCCTGCCCGAGCCGCAGATGCTAAAACCGTTTGCAAATTTTTGAGGAAAAATATCATTTCACGGTTCGGGGTACCTAGAGTCTTGATTTCAGACGGGGGGTGTCATTTCATCAATGACAAAGTCAGGGCCCTTGCAGACGAGTTCGGCATTGATCATCGGGTTGCCACTCCATATCACCCTCAGACTAATGGTCTTGTCGAAGTATCGAATAGGGAAATAAAGACTATCTTGCAGAAAGTTGTCCGCCCAGACCGAAAGGATTGGTCACAGCTTTTGGACTCGGTCTTGTGGGCTTATCGGACATCTTTCAAGAATCCATTGGGGACATCTCCCTTTCGTCTCGTCTATGGCAAGCCGTGCCATTTGCCAGTGGAGATCAAGCATAAATCTTTTTGGGCAGTTACTGAGTTGCTTCTAGATCCCGAGAGTATAGGAGAACAGAGAAGAGCTGAATTGGCAGCCCTGGAAGAATTGAGAGACACAGCCTTTTCCAACAGCCTACAGTACAAGGAAAAAGTTAAGACATGGCACGACTCGCATATCAGCCATAAACAGTTTGAACCAGATCAGAAAGTATGGCTGTTTGATTCCAGGCTGAAATTATTCCCAGGGAAGTTGCAGAGCAAGTGGAAAGGACCGTATGTGGTCAGGAAGGTACATGACAATGGCAGCATCGACATATCCGAACCGTCATCTTCCTCTACCTTCCGCGTCAATGGTCAACGCCTGAAACTATATCTTGATCATGATCCGCCGACCATTGACGTTGCCCCCATTCTTCTGGTATGAGATGTGTCCTTTGATTATGATCATCTGCATCTCATATATGGTAATCAACTCTATTCCCCGCTGTACAGATCCATCTGTTCATATCACTTTCATCTGTTGATCTATTTTCTTCTTTTCTTCTTTTCTTCTTTTCCATTTCTATCTTCTTCATCTATCAAAAAGGTGCCGCCCTTGTAGACAGTTTTCCATACTTAGGACGTACTTTGTCCTAAGTATAGGGGGGTTGGCACCCCGAGTTCCTTTCATTTTCATTTCAATCCTCTCCATTGTCTCTTCTTCTTGTCTATACTTAGGGCTATCTTACCCTAAGTATAGGGGGAGACAATCTGAGTACGATCTGTTCATTCCCACCCTTGACCCTCCCTGCTTTGTGTGCAGTCTGCTATACTTAGGATTATTTGATCCTAAGTATAGGGGGGACGGTCAACTTCTCATTCGTTGATTGCTTCATTAGTTTGTGTTCTTTAGACTTGTCTATACTTAGTACGAGTTATGTCTTCTCTTCTCTCTCCGATCTATGAGGACATAGCTCAAGCTAAGTATAGGGGGGTCGTATATACTACGTATATACTTTAGCCATAACTCGTACTTTCGTATTTTCTTAATAATATGGCTAATCATTCTTCAAAATTCATTAAAATCCTTAATAAAAAGATGTGGTTATTCCTCAGATTATTTTTGTATTTACTGATTAATAAATCAGGTGAAAATGTTTTTTGCAAAATGTTTGAAAAATAGTTTGAAAATCTTTGTGAACATCTATTGAAAACTATTTTGAAAGTATTTTATTACATGTTTTCAACCTGTGTGAAATTGTGTGGTTTGTAAAATTTCTTTTCTTTGTGTGAAATAAAATGCTTAAAAAATGATTTGCAAATGGTTTGAAAAAATGGTTGCAAAAATGATTTGTAAAAATCTATATATACTGTTTTGAAAAACCTTTGCAAAATGATTTTCAAATGTGTGTACATGATTGCAAAAATGTTTGTAAAAACTATTTTGGACTATAGTTTTTAAAAATTGTGTGAAAAGCTTGTGTCAAATAAGTTTGAGGAATATACACACCACACCAAAATCCACTATATATGTACATATGTATAAAATTTACCACTTACCCTGTAAATCCTGAAAATCCACTTCTTGTAAATATAAGAAGCACTCCCGTGTAAATATTTTAACCTAGATTTCAGCCAAAACTTTTCTTTTCAAAAATCCCCAAAATATTTGCAAAATTAAAATCCAAAAATATTTGAAAAATCTTTTTGAAAAAGACAAAAAAATACATATGCATCATCGTCATCTTTTCAAAAATCCATAAAAAGTTAAAAATCTTGAAAATTGCATCACAAAAATATTTTCTGCATTCTGCATTGCATTGCATGGCATTCGCATTTTTCGGATTGAGTTTGATAGTTGAACAAATCTAAGTAAAATCCGAAGATTGGAGCTTGATTGGACCTTAAAATCTACCTAATAACAGGAACCTTATAGGAACTGGGTTTGAGGTACTTCAGGTCTAGTTGACTTAATTCTTTGAGGATCACGGGACTTGGTTCAATGGATTCTTGACTGCCTAAGTAGAGTATTTCGGAGCACACGCACGATTCTTGTTGATAATGACCTAACTTGGACACCTGCACCTTTCGCATGGCTCAACTCAGTTGGAGTGGTGAGGGGATTGGATTTGCCGGTATGAGACGCACACAAGTGGAAACATTTGTCCTCCTCTAGGGAGGGAAGTGCACCCCAACCCGTCCAGTGATTAGGAAGTCTAAAGACAGGAGGCTGTGGGTTGCGATAAAGCTTCAAAAGAGGGATAGTCTACTAGCTCAAGAGGAAAAACTCCTTATGTAAATGCTGCTGTGAATAGTATTTCAAAAAAAATGTGTTCAGGCATGTACAAAAATAAAAAGCCTGCAAGTACAAAGTCAATAAGCAAGCTTGAGTTCCAAAGTCAAATATGTGAGCCTGCAGCAGGATGACTTGACTACACTGGTCTTGCATCCCAGGATAGGTAGCTACACTGGCTACCGTCCATTCTTCTCTTCACCCCCTCTTCTTGAGCTGGTTGCCACTTGAACTTAGAAGGGAATACCCCGCTCCTCGAGGATGGAGTCATTGGATTGGGGAATCATTGGGTTGTCGTACTGGAGAAGTCAGTTTCTTTGTCATTCTAGTTGGGGAGAGCCACCATCACTTACATTGTACAAGTCAGATTCATAGTCGTAAGAGTTTGCGTATGAGTTGAAGTATTTCTGACCTGGCTATTGAGGAGACTTGGACAGAGTTTTGGGATTCTCAAGGGCTGTTGGATTTCAGACACGGTTCTCAATAAGGTTCCGCCCGCACTAAAATTCTAAAGGTCCGACTTAAGCTCCAAACTTTGATTTTGTAAAGACAAGTTTGATAATCAGATAAAATCCAAGTTCTTCTTTTTCTTTTCTTTCTTTTCTTTTTGCACTTATTGCATAAGTGTTTGCTAGGGACTAGCAAAGGTAAAGTATAGGGGGATGATGAATCCACATTTCATCATCTTTATTCTATCATTTTGGCACCAAAAACCCTAGCAAATGCCTATAAATAGCATTAAAATCATCATCTTAGCATTCATGTATGTGCACTCAGTTAGTGTATAAAATACTGTAATTAAGGCCAAAATTATAGAATAAATAAAGAAAAGAAAAAGAATAAAATATTGTAAATATTTTATGACCCGAAACCCCCGAGACCTAGGTATCGTGATGAATAGGTCGACAAGGAATAAAGTAGGGGGAGATAAGGTCCAAAATACAGATGAAAGACCTATATTTTCTATTCATTCTCTATTCATTTTGGGACCTATTTTTGGTTCCACTTTTTATACATCAAATAAAGAAATTTTGTACATGAAAGTTGTAGCTAATTTTATAAAGAAAAATACAAAATTGATTTCACAGAAAAGAATGTACAGATAAAAAGTTATGGTCTGAATAAAAATCCAGAACCCCAACTTCCCAGACCCGTATCTCACAAATAAAAACTCCAAATACAGCATACTCACCTTTAATTGTATATAGAAGAAAATAAGCTAATTAATAGTGGTGGATTCGCATTTGGCGGAGCTACGGTTTGAAAGTTGAGTTTTGGACCCCCGTTGTATACCTGTACTGAATAAAATATTCAATTTATTCTTTATTCATTATTTATTCATTTTTTATATTTTTATAATTATGTAAATATTACTTGTAATATATATGTGTACTAAAATCAGAATAAAATACAAAGGAAAAATAAAAATAAAAATACTTGTATAAAGGATACATAGGTATACTGCATATACATATACATGTACAAAACACTCTTAGAATTTATTAATCATACATAATAAATCAGAAAAGTAAAATAAAAATATATTTATATGTATAAAAGTATTTTATAATTTTATAAAATAAGAAACAAACATAATAAAATTAAAATATACAAAATAAAAATAAAAAGATGCAATATGTAGGTATTATACCTATATAAGGTTAAAAAGGTAACTTATAAAAATATACCTCATAAAATTAATTACAATTCATAATAAAATACTACATAAAATTTCAAGCATTTTTTATTTTATAACTTTTATTAAATTCGGCCTTTTTTATATTTCTTATTGAATTTATAATGTATTTACTAGGGATTTTTCCTGATTGGTCCACGTGGACCAATCAGGAGACGGTCCCAGTTGACCCCGGTCAACTGGCCGTCCTTCCCCATGTGCGACGTCAGAGGCTTGGTTTTTGAGTCGATTTCTTGGCTTTTTCCCAGCCAACCCTTTCACTATTTTGCCTCACACCCTTCTGCAATCTCCTTCCCCTACTAACCACCTTGCCCGCCTTATGATTTCCTTGGAGATTGCATCACTGAATCGCTCCAGAATCGTTGGTCTTTGGACCCCTGCAACCTCGGGTCAACCCACTTAAAACCAACCCCTCACCTTTCGATTCGAATTCGAACACCTTCGGTCCACCCCTCGCGCCTCTTTCGTGCTCCAGAGCTACCTGGAGGTGACAGCTCCGACGTGGGCTCTTCAGCCAAGGCAGCCGAGGTCGGAGGCGTCTCCATCACCTCCCGCAACTCCGGCGGTTGAGGTAACCTACCCTCCGGTCTACACCGTCGAGGAAGCCCTTTCCCCCTTTTATTTTCCGTTCATCCGCTTAGTCTCAGGCTTAGGATCATTAGCCCTAAAGAAATTTCGAGTTCCGTTTACTCCTTCGCCAAATCACATCCCTTCGCCGGAGCGCACTTCCGGCCACCGATTGCCACTCCGCCTTTCGCGTCGATTAGGTCCACTTAGGGTCCAGGCAATTTGCCCTGGACCTCTTGACTAGTTTTGCAGGGTCGAAGAACGTTGACTCGCGCCTGGGCGCGTTTTTGATGCTCGCCGGAGCTCAGCCGAGCTCCAGCTCCGCCGACCACCTGTGAGCGTCACGGCCATCGCCGTGCACTTTTGGTGCCCCCAGGAGAAAGAGAAGGCCCCCAGGAAGCTCCAGCCCGATTTTGAAGCCAAGAAGCCCGCCGGAGACGGAGCTTGACCTCGGAGAACCTCGGCTCGCCGGAGTTCATCGTTGTTCTTGCTCCGGCCTTCGCCACCGTTGGATCGAGGTGGAGTTCCGGATCGCGCATCGACCGTCAGATCTTCCGCGACTAGCCACCGTTGGATCTCTTTCTGAGATCTAATCTCAGACGTCGAAGCGAACCGTCATCGTCCGTCCCCATGCTGCCACGTGGATAAGTGGCACGTTCCCTGCCGCTGGATCGCGCTCAGCTGCCAGCCGTTGGATTCGCGCCACGCGTCATCTGCGGATCGTCCCAGCGAGGGTATTTTGCATCCCAACCCTCGCACGTTTTGTATTTATATTTTAGCACTGAAACTTTCATCTGTAGTGTTAACATTTGGTAATATTTGCATGTGAACCCCTACCTTTGTTTTATTCGCACTTAGGTCCTTCGCCACGTCACCTCACGTGCCTGTGCACGTGAGGCGGTGGGCATTTTGCAAGGATACCCTCGGTCATTTGTGTATTTCGTTTTAGTACTAAAACTTTCGTATCATGTGTAAACTTTTTGGATATTTTGTATGTAGGCCCCAGGGTTTTGAGATATTACATTTCAGTCCTCGCCAGGCGCGTGCAAGTCACGCGCCCTGGTGGGAAAATTTCCAAGAGACCCAGGCGGTTTTTGTAATTAGTTTTTGAAGCTAAATTGAATATTCAGTGTATATTTTTGTGGAAAATTGCATGTATGCCCTTGGATGTTTGAGAAATTGCATAAATACCCCTGCCAGGCCTGTGTGTTGATTGGATGCTTGTTGTATTTATTTAACCTATCATCTTAAGTCCAAAAATTCCACAAAAATAGGGTTTAGTTCTTGGACACGTGTACTTCCACGCTATCATTTTAGTTTTTGATATTATTTTATTTTTATATTTATTAAAAATAAAAAACAAGCTTTTTCTCTACTGTCTAGCTTAGAAAATGTCAAAAAAATATTAAAACAATTCCAAAAATTCTAAAAAATTCACCTAGCGTCCATTTTATCCTCTATTAGTGTCAGTCCAAAAATCATTAAAAATCTCAAAAGAAAAATAGTAAAAATTTAAAAACACTCAAAAACTTCAAAAAAATATATAAAATCAAGGAAAACTCTAAAAAATACAAACCCAGGTTCTGTGTGTTCCTTATTTTGTTCCTTTTATTTGAAAATTATTATGAAAAATTTTGATACTGGTTGCTATTTTTAAACCCTATTTTATTCACAACCAGCCCTTGTTTCACTGTTTTGAGTTATTTCAGTAATTAAAATTACCGAAAACACCTTGAAAAATCCCCCAAAAATCACAAAAACAGTAAAAAATCCTAAAAATACTAAAAATAATTTATTTCTGAATTTTTGGTAATTTTTACTTAGTCTTATAAATATTTTACCTTGTCTTTTATTCCATTGTCTTTAAATTCCAATATTGAAAAAGACAAAGAAAAAAATATAAAATATAAAATTATAAAAATCAGAAAATTAAAAATCGAAATACAAAATTAAAAATTAAATAAAAAAATTTTTAAAATTAAAAACCCACAAAAATTTCCTTTGCTTGTTTGCTTAGTGTAGACACATCACACACATTCACTTGAGCACATTTGCTTGAACTACCCTGCTTGCTCCCTGTGTTCGAACTCTCTACATACTTGCACCTATACATCTTTTATGTAGAGTTAAAAATAAATTTGACTCCACACTTGCTTGTCATTATTTGATACTTGATTGTGGGTTCATTGTTGATTAAATACGGGATTCACTTGTGAGTCGCCACAGCGACGGTTGTCTCCGCCTTGTGTGAGACGCCAATTTTGACCGCAACGAATTCCCTGTTTATCATTGAGGTCGCAACGACCATTGATTCCTTCTCACCTTAGCCACTCAGTTTTTCGGCTCATCACTCCTCCTCCTCCTTCTTCCTCTCCCAGACATGTGGATGGCATGGCTGATGTAGAATATGATGATTCACCAGATGAAGCTTTATTCTTCCCTATGACAGTGGTAAACGAATAAACCCTTTACTAGTCGGGCCCAACAGTCGAGGCTTGGGTTCACAGGAACTGCCTCGGGAGATTCAGCGTGCTGATCATGTTGTGGCTGATGGTGTAGAGGCTGAGATGGGTGTTGCTGATATTGTCACTGGGGAGAAGGAAGTCGGTTCTATTGGTAGTAAGGAGGAGGATATTGTTTGTGAGGTGCATTTGCGTACGGATGATACGGTTGGTGCTGGCGGTACTATGGCTGCCGGTACTGTTGGTTCTATCTCTAACTAGGATGATACTGTATAGACTTGTGGTACTGAGGCTAAGAGGATTGGACAAATCTCCGTCCTTGATGCTGAGGGAATGGATGAGGGTTTGTAGGTTGGCCTTGCCGAGCTCCGCCTAGACAGGCCAACTGCTGGTCATTATACCAAACTCCATTCACCACTTGAATGAGAGGCAGTGGAGGGGACAATGGTTTGTAAGAAGATTGGGGTTCTGGTTGGTATACCACCAAATGCTGTTGATGCGGTGCCTAGTCGGGAGTCCACACGTAATACACGTGTTGGATCGACGGCTGATGTGGACTGGGTTGAGGTTGATGTTGCATGGGCTACTCTTTTTTCTTCTCAGCTGGAGTCTTGGATGGTGGATTCGTCGACTGGCATGCATTGATGGTACTCACCAACAACTACAGTTGCTTGGTGATCTGATCTAACTTGTCCATATGTTATGTCCTTATTTCGATCACTGCTCGTTTATCCAAATATTGTGGTTGTTTCTCAATGATGTCTATTTTGGACAGATGACCCCCGATGATGCAGAGATTGGATCTTTCATCTCTGTCTGCTTCCTGGGATGCCGCCATACGGACAAACTTGCGTAGGATCTGAGGTTACCTTTAGTAAGTACGGGATGAAGAGACGGGGGCCTCTCCTTTAATAATTTCCTCGAAAATATACTAGACGACATCTTCATCCTTGTTAAAAGGGGATCCACCATAGGCGACGTCTACTAGCCTCCGACTCTCTCTAATCAATCCCCTGAAGAAGTGTTGGACCAAGTTGGTCTTTGATAGAGCATGGTGGGACATTTCTCCTGCATATCCTTGAATCGCTCCCAGGCTTCATGAATAGAGACTCGTGGGTATCTTAGGATAAGCTGCTAATCTGGGCTCACATATGGTTGAGCCGACCGAAAGGGTAAAACTTGTGGAGGAATGTAGACTTAAGATCCTCCTAGGTCGTCATGACCTTCCCTAAATGGTTGACCAAGTACAGGGCCTTATCTTGGAGACTGAATGGAAACACAGTCATATTAACTACGCCTAATGGAATGTTAGGGTAGTGTGTGGTTCCACAGATGTAGACAAATGTTGCAGGTGAATGTAGGGTTCCTCATTGGTGTTCCCATGAAAGGTGGGAATAAAAGCACAAACTGAGGTTTGATCTCAAAGTGAGCATGCACCGGGGGATGCAAATCCACTCGATCATATGGTCGTCTCTAGGATTATAAGTTTATTTTAGCATGAACTTAGGAACTTCATGTCCTTATTTTTCCTCTCGATCATCATGGGGTGGTTTCTCATCTCTTCCTCCTACTCCTCCTTGTATATTCCTCAAAGCATTCAGAATGTCTTGGAATGCAGTTTGGGATAGTGACTTCTCAATTAGCTGCTACTTGATGGCTTGGATGGAAGTAAGCAACTAAGCATTCACTAAATTCTGATCGGGCACTGGGCCTTACTCTGTCTAGGATGGCAATTGTCCTCATCCTTTTCTTTTTTTGCCTAGAGCCATCTCTGGGTCTGAGTCTGATGTAATGAACTCCAGATTGGGATTCAGGACTGACTTCTATCTATAATGCAAGAGGAATCCCAATTAGACCACTGTGAAATTGAATACTAGCTGAAGTAATGAATATGAGATTAAGGTCAATCCTAGAAAGTTGTTAATGGAGTAAAAGATGTAGACTGAAATCAACTTCCATTCACATCGGGCAGAAATGGGACAAGAGTGGTCCTGATTTATTAAGAAATAGAAAGAGAGTGAAAAGAAGATGAGGAGTCTGGAGATCGCTTCGCAAGGTCCGAACCGGGTTCGGGAATCACCCTGAATTATTGATGATGTCGAGTCCATGGAATTGATGTAGGTGCCGGCAGAGTCCCAATTGGACCATCCAAGGATCGATATCGAGGAGGAAAAAAAAGATAATGCAGGAGGAAGGATATCATGGTCAACGAGGAATAAAAGGAATGTAAAATAGTAGAAAGGCTTGAAACGATCATGGGGTCAAAGAGAAAACATATATAATAAATGTTTACTCAAGTACATGGGACTTGATCTTTGAACCTTAATCTAGATCCATACAATGCACAATACAAAATTAGGTTAACCAAATCTACACATGTGAAACCACAAAGGATCAACTATTTTTATGTTTTCATTTTTAGAGATGTTATTTCAGGCATATCTTTTTACAAATCCTTAGATGCTAACCCTATAGGAGCGAGAGTACTATCGGAAAAGTATCATGTACTTGTCCTCCTCCTTTGTAACCTATAGTCTGCACTTTTTGAGGTCATTATAACCCTTCATGGATCCCTACTCAGTCAAAGAATGAGAGTGAGGAAGCATATAGGAGAAACAACTCCTTCGAACCATTCTTGCAACGGAATCACCCGTGAGCGTGCAATGCCCTACTCGGACGCAAGACGATGAGACAAACACACCCGTGAGGGCATGACCTAAGCTCAGCAATTTAGACAAGGTTGACGTTCTACACAAGATGAGAACATCATAGTTGACCAGGTCCTACTCATCCACATACGATAAAAGTGCCAATACTTCGGAAATACAGGAGATACACAAGGTAATTACATATTGGGTTTGGTCATTAGTGGGTCATGTCTCGCTCATGGGAGGTATTTTGGTCCCCTCCTGATGTCCCTAAAGACAATGAGGGATTTATGAACCCAAACAATGCAATCCATTACAGATTTTAATTAAGGTCAAACTTTATTTAGCAGTCTCCTTGTTTTAATTTTTGGTTTTCACTTTTTTGGATATTTTGCATACAAGTGCCTAATGATTTTGTGAATTTTCATTTATGTCCTAGGTGCTCAAAATCAGAGAAAGATAGCAAAAAAGTTGTGCAAGTAGATTCAATGATAGAAATCTTACCATAGAATCTAATGATGCATGCTGAGTTAGAGGACTTACAATGCTTCCCAGCTCTCTCCATGTGGTATGGAAAATAAAATTTTTAAACCTATGTACATGGCAATATGCAATCGACAAAATCACCCTAAGCATAAATTGATATTAGTGGTGAAGAACCAAATGTCAATTACTTAGATATGAACCCGAGAGACAACGGGTCCTACTAGCATTGTATGATGCCTCTCTCGACATGTGGGTTCAAGTCTAAATAGTTGACAATTATTAATTTGACTAGATCCAAACGTAAAAAACTATAGGAACATGTTTCTTTTTAGGTTTTGGACTTAATTATCATTACAAGCAGTCCTTAAATATGGGGTTTCATGCACACATAAAAAATAAAAATAAAGGTGGAAAATTCAAAACATCAGAAAAAATAAAAATAAAGAGAAAAATAGGAAGAAATAAAGTGAGAAGACGAAGAAAACTCGAAGAAAACCATGAGGACCCCCTGAGTGAACAAAACTTGGTAAAATAGGTCCTAGAGTCTAATATCCAAGTCTTTGTGTTATTACAAATAATAATGAATAATAAATCACAAATAAAATAAAATCCTAAGCTAAGATCTTTGTTAAGTATTCTCCTTGTTATGCTTGCTGCCTCTCCTACTAGTGAGGGCGAGAAGGCTAGTCTCCACCAAACTTGGTTGCACAACCTCCTAAAAAGTCATCCTCGTGTGGCAGACCCTCGCATCAAACACAACAAAGACATGCATTAGCAAAGATAATCAAATAATGTGTTCGAATAAATAAAAGCTAAAATATGTGCAAGTCAGAAAAAGGATAGAAAATATGTACAACAAAATAAAAGAAAAGAAAACTATGTACAAATTAGTCTACAACACATTGCTTCCAGGCAATAGCGCCATTTTATAGATCTCATATTCTGCGAGGGTCTAAGATATCCTCACAGAGTGCGAGAATATACTGTCGATGAGGCGACCACTCACAAAATTCAAGCTCAATTAGCAAGTACCCAAAACATATGAATAATCAATGAATAATAAAAATGTGAAGTACAATTTATTTTACTCTACAAACAGAGGAATATAATGTGTAAGCATGTAGAGGTCAAACCACCGAGAGCAAACATAGTAGTCTAATGATGATTTCTAATCAAAATAAATTATGTACACAAGTGTCCACTTAGTCTTTTTGTGTGAGTTTTTGGTTTTACAAATTCATTTGATATATATATATATATATATAATTTTCTCATTGTTAATTTCTTTTTCCTTTTTTTAGTTTTAATATTACACATAGTTATATAGATATATGTAACAAGATATGAATATAGATATATAAGATAATATATATATATAATATATAGTTTATATTTATATTATATATAATAAATATATAAAATCTAAAAATATCCTAAGTTAAAGATTTTTTATTTTTTTAAAGGTATTAAAAATATTTATACCATATTTATATTAATAATAATATAAAGTATATATAAGTATATATAGTTATATAATACAATATGGGGTATTATAATTATAAATATAGCTAAAATAGTCGATTTGCAAAATAAAATATGTTTCTATTTTTATATTTTCTACTGTTTTTGTGATTTTCAGGTTTTTTGCTAATTTTTTGTATTTTTAAAGTCCAAACTGTACAAAATTAGGGACTTAATAAATAGGACAAATTATTTGGAATTTAAAAATAATAAATAGAATCAAAATTTTCCAAAACTATTTTTTAAAAAAATATATAATATAAAGAAATTTATAAAAGACAAGCTAATATTTTTGGAATTTTTTAAAAATTTTTATATTTTTATAGGATTTTGGATCTTTTTAATTTTCAATGATTTTCTTTTTCTATTTTTAGGGATTTTTGATATGAGGGTAAAATGTAGTAATAAACTAATACTATTTTTTTGGAATTTTAGTTATTGTTTTATATTTTTTTGGATTTTTAAACGCAAATAGAGACAAAATGTGCTCTTTTTTATTTTTAATAAATAGGCAAAGTGCATAAAATATAAATTAATTTTATAGCGCGAAAGAGCATGCATCCATGTACCTTATCCTATTTTTCCATAATAATCAGAGCACGTATGATATTTATAAAAATTAAGCACTCATGCACAAAAATGTTTAAGCTAGAGCAAACATATTTTCTTTTAAAATATAAGGTAGGGGTTTACATGAAAATTTCCCAAAAGATTACAATTGAAATTTAAATTTAATGACTAGTTTACAATTACAAAAATCAGAGATGTTCCCCTGTAATTTGGCCACCTCACGTGGCCGCCCACGTGAGGTTAGCTGACACAAACCGAAATATAAATCTCTAATAGCTTGAGGGCCTACTTGCAATTATATAAATATTTTTACAACTACAAAAAATATTTACATGATTAAAAATAAAATAAAATAAAATGAGGGGTGTGATGTGCAATTTACCCCCTTAATCGGCAGAAGGGAACGATCAAGAGCGCGCCACGTGGTAGCACTTAGGCAGATTGTGTAGCTCTGACCTGCATCGGTTTGCCTCGGATTGAAAGTTCTGGATTAGACCTGACAGCGTCCCATGATCGAACGAAGAGGGACTATCTGGAATAATGGGGAAGAACACTTCCCCGTTGTACTTTCATATTCAAATGCTCTGAGCTCCACAAACGAATCGCTTCTCCGACAAGCCCAGGAGGTTCCTCGGCTGCTTCCGTGCATGCTAGTACTAACCAATCATGTCTAGATCCCAATGCAAGGGATTTGGTTGTCCTCACTCCAATGGCCTGACGGCTTAAAATGGCTTCGATTCTTCTCTCCAAGGCTTCATCTCGACATGGTGACGTACAAAAGATGAAGTAGGGCTCAAGGCGATCCTCCTCGACCCGGATTGAAGCTGAATAGCATGGGAAATGGGAGAAATGGAGGTGGCTCCAGCGTATGGAAGAGGGGGAGTCATGATCCACTAATCTGTGCAAGATCATCGGTGCAAATGGGTGGAGGAGATGAAGAATGCATCGAGGAACGAAGTGAGGGTGTTAGGGAGGTCAGACACTGTCGGAAGCACGGTAGAACATAGTTGCTCTGGCGATCGAAGGATTGAAACTACAACTAATATAGAGATCTAATTGCGAAATAAAATGTACGAATGGAAAACCTATAACTAAATGTACGTAGTAATGGATAAAAAGGGCATAGCTCATACCTAGAATCCAAGGAGTAGAGTCCTCGCTGGAGCGACGCCTTGGACCACCTCCTATCCTCCTCACACTGCCTCGAACATTTGGGGATGCTCTCTCTGTCACCAGGAACACACATACGGCAAGGGGATTCAGGGCTTGAAGAGGGATCAAATGGAGAAAGGAGGCGAGGAGGGTTATTTATAAACAGAGATGATGGTCCTTATTACCAGTGATTTCTTGAGAATCGATGGTTTGTACAAAAGATTTTAGGATTAGAAATGTATTAGGAATTATTGACGATAGGTTTGTGTGTGGAATTAGGTCGATTAGAGTGATAGGTAGGCCGATAAAAAAGGGAGAAGACCGGCGGTTGACAAGTCTGACACGCTTGTAAGAGAGAGGGGGGTAGTTCACCCAGGTCAACTAGGGTTTGGTTCTGGTTGGTTCACATGGACCAATTAGAAAAATCCGAGGATGAAATGCTTTATTAAATAGATAAAAAATAATAAACAATTATATTAATTTTTTATAAAAACATAAAAAAATGTTTCTTATTTTATGTTGCAATTAATCTATATTTTTATTTTTTTTCGAGATGACTTGTTACAAGTTATTATTTACATGTAAATTATAGGTATATTTACCTATATCGGTCATTTTATTTTTATTTTTTATTTAGAATTTATTATTTTGTGCACACAATTTATATATTTATAACATATTTTAATATACATTAGTATATTTTTATTGCATTTTTATGAGATTATTTGTATACTTAAATGAATATATGTATTTATTACATATGTATAAGTACAAATAATTCTTCTATATATTTTATATACTTATTTATTTTAATTTATCTTTAATGGTTTTATTTTACTCTAAATATATAAATATACTATAATTTATATTTGAAAAATTATAAAATATAAAATAATGAAAAATATAAAGAATAATTAAAATGGGTATTTTATTCAGGAATATTGTTCAATATGGGTCCAAAACCTAACTTTTACATCTTAACTCCAAATTAAGTGAAACCACCTTCATTAAATAGCCAATAAAAAGTTATATATAATTAAAGTGATGTTAATGCATTTTGAGTTCATATGGAAAAGATATTGGTCTGGGAATTTTGGGTTTTGACTTTTTATTTTGAATGTAGAATGTACAATTTGTATTATTTTTATGTAAAATAAATTTTGTATTTTTCTATGTTTTTTTATTGTTTAAAAATTAAAGGAAAGTTTTACAAAGTAGCTGTGAGACATGTTATGCTCTATGGATCTGAATGTTGGTCTGTGAACCATAGACATGTGCAGAGAATGGATGTAGCAGAAATGAAAATGCTAAGGTGGATGTGTAGAAACACACATAAAGATCAGATCTGGAATGATGCAATTAGAAAGAAAGTTGGCGTGGCTCCGATCGTGGATAAGATGCGAGAAAACTGCTTAAGATGGTTTGGCCATTTGCAAAGAAGGTCAGTTGTTGCACCAGTTAGGAGATGCGAGTGTTGGGATGTTGAGCCGGCTAAGAGAGGACGAGGACGGTCCAAGAAGTGTTGGAAAGAGACTATACGAAGGGATCTTAGTTTTTTGGATATAACCTCGAGATTGACCCAAGATAGATCTGAATGGAGGCGAAGAATCCATGTAGCCTTCCCTACTTAGGTGTGGGAAAAGGCTCTGTTGTTGTTCTTACGATTTTTCTATGTATTTTATCTAAAAATTCATGTATAAAGTTTATTGATTTGATGTATAAAAATAATTAAATAAAATAGGTCCCAAAAGTGATTTATTGATGAATTAAAACTAAGGTTTTCGATGTGATTTCTATGCAACTCATCTACCATGTCTCCCCCTACTTTATTCCTTTTCGACTAAGTCATCATGATGACTGAGTCTCGAGGGCTAGGGTCATTCAATGTCCTTGGCACCTCATTCTTTTTCTTTTTTTTCATTATTCATTTATTTTGGTATTAATTACAGTATTTTATACAATATTTATACAGTAAATAATATATGTTAATTTATGTAAAATAATGATATTTACATGTATTTAGATAGGGTTGAAATGCCAAAATGAAATAATAAGGTGATTAAATGGGTATTCATCAGTACCATGTGTGTGAATTGTGTTAGCTCTTCCAATACAAGTAGCTGAACTATCTGGTTGTCTCCTTCTCTGGTAACTCATCCTTAGGGAGATGAATATTTCCTTCTAAGTGCAGGTGTATACCAATGCACAATGAAGTAGGGAGAAATAGAAGAAAGAGAAAAGAAGGGGAAATCGACCAGTGTAGCCTAATTTCCTTGTGAAGCTCGACTGGTGTAACCAAGTCTTCGCCAAGAGGCAGGCCTTTTCTAAAGCTCAAAGTTTTGAATTTTTTAGTGCATGCTTCTTTTGGATATTTCTTTATTTTTGGTATTACCCTGCATTCTTGTTTTACCTCAACAGATATAGAATCATTTGTTCAACCCATGTTTGGGGTCTTGGAAAAAATATTCTTGTATACCATTTCTCATTCGAAGCTTTATTTCAATCCACTCTCTAGTTGTTAGATGTCCATGCTACCGGAGAAATAATAGGTTGAAGTACCACTTTCAACAATCCTCAAGAATGATTCCTGAGCCAACCTTGACGAAGCAGCCTAGTCTCATCCAGACTTAGACTATGAGATCTTTCAAAAACCCATTTTGATTGAGCTAAATTCTGAGTGTGATGTTTCAAGTCAAACCATCGTCTCAAGAATCATACAGATGACATGAAGGGTTCTAGTTAGACACATTGAATTGACTAATGAACCCAGTCTTAAAGACCCTAAAGAACAAAGTCATAATGACCCGAAGCATCTCAATTCTAGTCCTTAACAAGTTCCTCTAAAATTAGGTAGATTAAGGTCTAAATCAAAATCCATTCTTTGGATTTTATTCATACTTGTTCGATTGTCAAAATCATTCAGGAAAATAATTATGCAATGCAAGAAAATATTTTTGTGAATATATTTTTTGGTTTTGAACTTTTTATGGCATTTTTTAAAGATTTTGAATAATTTTGTGGGATTTTTGAAAACTTTTTTCAAAATTTTAGGTATTTTGGGTTTTTGCAGATTTTTATAGAGTTTTCTAAAAAGAAAAAGAAACAGAATTAATGTGTTAGTGCAGATTTCATGAGTATATTCTGTACACTTGATTTGTTATATACCCTTACCCAATGTATTAGCCATATATATTAAAAATATAAAAGTACGAGTTATGGCTAAAGTAAATACAATGTATATATGACTCCTCATATTTAATTTGAACTCTGACCTCATAGTGATCAAGGATAAAAAGGAAGACATAACTCATGCTGAGTAAATGAAAAGTCTAATACAAATAACTCAATGAAAGAAAAGAAGTCAGTCGGCCTCCCTATACTTAGGATTAACTAATCCTAAGTACAATAGACTCTTCTCAAAATGGGGATGATCGAGGGTTAGAATGTACGAAATCATCAGCTCGGCATGTCTCCCCCTATACTTAGGGTAAAAAATCCTTAAGTATAGACAGAACATCAACAAATTTGAAGATAGGCGAGGGTTCAAAGAATGAACACCTGGCTCAGTCATCCCCACTATACTTATGATGAAGCATACCCTAAGTTTAGCGATGATGAAATGGATGACTGAATACACGGAAAAATAGAACAGAGAGGAAAAGAAATGAAAAGAAGAAAAGAATAAAAGGAATAAAATAAAATGAAAAGATGTTTTTTGTTGTTTATATTGTTCTTATCTGTCTACATCTAGAGGCTCTTCTTGATAAATGCCTCAAACTGAATCAACAATGGACTTGAAGGTGTCGTGATCTAGATATGGTTCTAACAGATGTCCATTGACTAAAAAAGGTTGTGTATCTGATGCCAATCTTGATATCACAATGCAACCATTGTCACACACATTTTTGGCGATGAATGGTCCTAATCGTTTTCTCTCCAATTTACCTAGAAATAATTTTAACTTTGCATCAAACAACCATACCTTCTAGTTCGGATCAAAGATCTTTTGTCTGATATGCTTGTCATGACATAGCTTGACCTTTTCCTCGTACATTAGGAGGTTGTTGTATACGGAGTCTCTGAATTCTAGTAGGCAGTTTAGGTCCAATTTTCTGTTTTTTGTAGTTTTTTCTTTGTCCAGATTGCATACACTAATTTCCTGAAAGGATTTATGAATTAGTTCTACTGGGATATTTCAAGGCTTGCCGTAAACAAGGCAATAGGGAGACATGCCATGAGAAGACTTGAACGATGTCTGATAAGCCCAAAGAGTTGAGTTAAGTAATTGCAACCACTTCTTGCGATCAGGACATACAAATTTCAGCAAAATTATTTTGATCTCCCTGTTTGAACACTCAGCCAAGCCATTAGTCTGCAGGTGGTATGGAGATGTGACACGGTGTTCTATGTCGTACTCCTTAGTCAGCTTCTTGACCTCTTTGTTTATGAAGAGACTTCCCCCTTCTGATATCAATATTTTCAGAATCCCGAACTACGTAATGATGTTTTCTTTGAGGATCTGACAAATGGTTTTGAATGTCGGCGACTCAGGTAGGGATAGCCTCCACCCATCGACTAACATAATCAACAACCAACAAGATGTACTCATAGCCTTGACTATTCAGAAATGGGCCCATGAAATTGATCCCCCATGCATCAAAGATGTCTAAAATCTGAATATACTTAAGCGGCAAGGTATCTTGAGAATTTATTGTGCAGCCCATCTTCTGGCAGTCAGTACATCCTTTGACATATCCAGTAGCATCTTTGAAAAGAGTTGGCCACCGGAGGCCACTTTGAAGACCTATGGTTGTTTTTCTCTTTTCAGAATGGTTTCCACTAGATTCTAACTTATGATAGTGGTCCAGGACACTCATGTAGTCCTCCTCAGGAATGCATCTTTGCCATATGTAACCTACATCTTCACAGAATAGATATGGATATTCCACTGGTAAAAGTTTATGTTGGACATAAACTTGTTCACTTTCAGCTTTGGCCAATCTCGAGGAACTTCCTTGGAGACAAGGTAATTGATGATATTGGCATACCAGGGGAGAGTGGTGTCTAGAAATGTGGATTCATTTGGGAAGGTCTCTATGATTAAAATCAGGTCCTGCTCAGGAGTCTCAATTTCTGTTATTTTGGAAAGGCAATCTCCCATCACATTTTTGACTCCAGATTTGTTTCGTATCTCAAGGTCAAACTCTGAAGTAGAAGAATCCAGTGAAGTAAGCATGACTTAGCATCCTTCTTGCTTTGTAGGTACCGGACGACAGAATGATCGGGGTATACAATAACTTTATAGCCGAGAAGATGTGACTTGAATTTTTCCAGTGCAAACACAACAAGTAGCAGTTCCTTTTCTGTCACTATGTAATTACTCTAGGCATTATCAAGAGTTCAATTAGCGTAGTGAATAGCAAATGGCCATCCATCTAGTTGATGTCCCAACATAGCGCCGATGGCATAATCTGATGCATCCATCATGATCTCAAATGGAAGAGACCAGTTCGGTGGCTGTAGGACAGGAGCCTGAGTGACTATTTCTTTCAAATGGTAGAAGGCTTGGAGCACTCTGTCATCTATAATGAATTTAGTGTCCTTGCATAGTAGTTCTGTCAACGATCGGGCAATTTTGTTGAAACCTTTGACAAATCTTTGGTAGAAATTGACATGCCCCAAAAATGATCGGACTTGTTTTAATGAAGTAGGTGGCTCTAGTTTAGAGAACTTCCACCTTGGATGGATCGGCCCCCATGCCCTCGCTTGGAGACAACGTGTCCCAACACAATTCTTTCAGTCACCATAAAGTGACTCTTCTCCCATGAAAGCACCAGATTGACTTCATCGAATCTTTGAAGTACTCTATCTAAATATGATAAGCATTGATCAAAGCTATCACCGTAGATCAAAAAATCATCCATGAAGACCTCAAGGAAACATCCCACCATGTCTGCGAAAATGGCCAGCATACATCTCTAAAATATAGCGGAGGTGTTACACAGCTTGAACGACATGCATCCGAATGCATATGTCTGAAATGGACATGTAAAGGTCATCTTCTCTTAAAATTCAAGAGTTATAACAACTTGATTTTACCCATAGTACCCATCTAAGAAATAGAAATGTTCCTTTGCGCAAGTCTTTCAATAGTCGATCAATGAAAGGTAAAGGGAAATGTTCTATCTTGGTTGCAAGGTTTAGGAATCTATAATCCACATAGACGCATCAAGAAGTAGGTACTCTAGTCGGAATCTCCTATCCCTTGTCGTTCGTTACAATCGTGATCCCTGATTTCTTGGGAACAACATGTAACAGACTTACCCATTTTGAATATGAGATGGGATAGATAAATCCTGGATCGCACCACTTCATGATTTTTTTTATCATGACCTCTTGGAGGTCTGGTTCAGCCTACACTGAAACTCACAGGAAGGCCTGCAATCATCTTCTAAATAAATGTGGTGCAAGCATAATGAAGTGTTTATCCTATGAAGTTCTGAAATTTTCCAGCCTACGACATCGCGATTTCTTTCTAGAACCTCGAGCAACCGAGATTCTTGATTCGCGATGAACTGAGAATTGATGATGATTGGGAACATATTTTCCTCACCCGCAAGGAAGGTGTGCTTCATTGATGATGTTAATGGTTTTAGATCTAGAAGGGTTGGAGTCACCTTTGTGGATACTTCAGCAACTGTGACTGGTGTGAGCTCTCTCTGCACCATGCTGTCCACCTGGAGTAGTTCTAGATCTGAGTGGAAGACCTCTGAAACTTCTTCAAGAACTCAACATGTTTTGGCAGGGATGGATCATTCTCAATCAGTTCAGATCACAAATCAGCATGTACCTCATCTTAAGAATAGAAGGGAATTCGACTGTGCTCTTCAGGGGTTCCTCCTTGGAGAGGAACTTTTGTATTTCAATATTATTCAAAAATAAGGTCGTGTCTATGATCTCTACAAGAAAACCACAACCTTCTATTTCTTGTTCCATCTGCTTGCTCTCATCTAACACAGATTCTGCGAGTTTTAGCATTTGGATCGTTTCAATGAGAACCTTATCGCTACTTGTGCAGAAGATGATCTTTCTGGTGCCATAGTCAACTACTGCTTCAGCCGTTCGAAGGAATGACTGTCCCAATATGATAGAGGTGTGTAGAAGGGGTGCTGAGGTATCCATATCAAGCACAATGAAATCCATAGGGAAGTGCATCCCTTGGATAGTAACGATGACATCCTCCAAAATTATGCTTGGCCACTTTACTGATGTATTTGTGAACTGTAGAATCATTCTTGTAGCTTTAAGCAGTCCTAACCAAAATTCCTTGAGTAATGACGAAGACATCAGGTTAATCTATGGTCCACTACCTAGAAGAGTTTTTTCAAACTCCTGGTCAAACATCTCGCATCTGATGAGTGGAGCTCCCATATCCTTCTTCTTTCCAGGGAATTTGTTGATTGCATGAACAGTTGCCCTATTAATAATGTGTTTCTCAGATTTCTTGTGTTTGGTTTTACGGGTTTGACTCTTTGCAGTATATGCCTCTTTTAATACTTTCTTCATCGCTAGCATGTACGCCATGGCTTTCAAGAGTGGCATCTTCAGCATGACATTTTGCAGTAATTCCATGATGCCAGGATCAAACAAAATATTTTTCAATTTTTTATGGTTATTGATTTCAAAGCATCGTGAAATGGAATAGGAACATCATAATAAACTCATTTTCTAATAAAATATTCTTTTTATTTACAGGTGGATGATTACACATGGTACAACTATAAAAAATAAAAGGAAAAAAATACAGAAAATTCTATTGTGTCGGCTTGTACAGTATCAACTACTGGTGGTGTCTTTGCCTTGGCTGCATCGGCATGACCTTGGATGTTATTGCTTGATTCTTTTTTTCTTTTATTCACTTTTTAGATTTTCTGTTGTGGTAGTCGTGCTGGTGTTGCTCCTCTCTGCTCCTCATCGGATCCAGACTCCAGCGGGGGTTCAGCTGCATGTGATGAAGATTTGCCTACAGAAGCTTGACTCTTCCCCTTAACTGAAGCAAATGGCTAGTGTTCTACCGCTTCTGAGACATACAACACTAGATAATATAAAAGTAATTGATACCATAATCTGGAGTTGGCATGGCACTACATTCTACATGCTCCTTTCTTATGAAGTTGTTGGAGTTCGCCTCTACCTGCGTCAGGATAATTGTTTTGGCAAAAATGAGGTTGTCAATCTTGGTGCCTCATCTCCTTCATGTTATGTATAAGATGATACAAGTAGTCCATGGTAGTATACATCGAGGTGGCCTCTGAAGATTCAACAACCGATGAGGCTGGTAGTACTGTGACTGTGGTTGATACTGATGAGGTGGGAAAGATTGTTGCTGGTAACGAAGAGGGAAGGAGTAGTTCTGGTATTGAGCAGACGACTACTATTGATGGTATGATTGGCAGTATGTCGGCTGCTCCTTTTGCTTCTATCTCTAGTTATGACTTTATTGTGAAGACCGGTGATGCTGCTCTTGGAAATTTATTCCACCTTGTTGTGGAACTAATGGCCGAATAGAGGTACCTTGACCCTAATGTTGTCCACCAGGACGGGTCGGAGCTTGATCATTGCCCCACACAATATTCAATTCCTGGATCTATGGTGGTGGTGGTAGATAGAATGGCTCAGAATAAGTTTGGGGTGCCGAATGATAAACTACCATCTACTGTTGTGGCGCTGAAGTTCTCTAATCAGGTTTGTGTGCATAATATACATGCTGAACATACTTGCCCCTTGATTCTGCAGCTGAGATTGCTCCTTACATTTGGTAGAATATTCGACCAACTCCTTCATAGATTGGTAGGGATGGATCGTGCTCACTAGAAACTCAAGCTGCTTGAATATTTGATCGAGCTTGTCTAGTGACTTGGTTCATTGTTTGATCACATTGAGTTTCAAGGTCTTGTGATCGTTTCTTGATAATGCACGTCTTAGAGAGATGATTCTCAATTATGTTGTGGTTGGAACTCATCTGCCTCTCTTCTTCATGATACGCTACCGCATTGACAGACTTGTGTGCGATTGTGGGAGACTTTTGGAACACACGAGATGAAGATAGGGCTACAAAGCCCTCGACCATTTCTTCGGAGATTTGCCATATGACATCTTTGTCCTTGTTGAAGTGCAAACCTCCACATACGACATCAACAAGCTGTTTGCTTTCTTGGTGCAAGCCCCCAAAGAAGTTCCGTACCAAGCTGGTCTTCGATAAATCATGATGGGGGTACTTCTCCATGAGATCTTTGAATCTTTTCCATGCCTCGTGAAACGATTCGTGGGGCATTTGAGTGAAGTTGGAGACCAACTCTCTTATCTGACTATGATGATCCATGGGATAATATTCGTACAGTAAGACTGATTTCAACTCTTCCCAAGCCGTCACCACCTTCCCTAGATGATTGATCCAGTAAAGGACCTTGTCCTAAAGGCTTAAAGGGAAGACGATCATCTTTACTACCTCCAACGGGATGTTGGGGTAGTGCATGGTGCTGCATATCCTATTGAATTGTTGCAGGTGAATGTAAGGTTCTTCATTCGTGTTGCCATGGAAGATCGGCAACAGAGGGAGTAATGAAGGATTCGGCTCAAAATGTTAGTGGATCGTTGGGATTCTGATACACTCAATCATTTGGACAACATCAGGGTTATATGTTTCTTTCATAGTTTTCTTGGGCTTCCCTCCCTCTCATGCTCCTCCTATAGTGTTGTCATCATCATTTCCACCATGTTACTCTTCTTCATCTCCTCCTCGGCTTTCACAATCCCTCCTCATCTCCATTAACATTTCCTGAAACACAATCTAGGTGAGTGCATGGTCTGTTAGTTGTTGTTGGATTGCTTGAATTGATGCTAGCAACTATATGTTGACCTCATTCTGGTCCACTATCTCATCCAAAGTCGGTCCCTTGTCACGTCCCCGGGGAGCCATTCTAGTAGAGCTGTAACTCGGGCTCCTAATCGGGCAAAGAATCTGCATTGGAAAATAAGACCCGATCAATCCTTAGAAAAGAAGGAGCAAGTTCTAGATGAGAGTCTGTCTCGAATAACAGATGTTGATCAAATTAAAAATCAGTTACACAATTCACTCGACTAATTATTTCAGGTACAAATCACCTCTATTTTCAATAAAAGTCGGACGTAAGTTTAAGCACAATTAAACATACAATCCCTGAATTTTTGAGAATTTTTGGAGCAACATATACTGGCATGCGAATTTCAGAATGAAAATAGGTAAAATATAAGTGAATATTAGTCCACAATTTTAATAAATAATCTAAGCATCACAAAAATATAAACCAAAATTCAATTGATAGAAAATGATATGTTAATCATCATGCTATTTTTACCTTAGCAAAAATACACCATTTATATTTCCAAACAGTAGCTCAACGAAGGTATTTTATTGCAAATTCAATTTAGAAAGATTAAAAAGAAAAGGTGCAAACCGCGCTTTTACCCAAAACTGCAGGGGGCTTGTGCAATTTTCTCAAAAAGGAGGTGCTCTCACGTGAGGGCATTTAGACTCCCATTCTTCCTCTCTTGATCGTCGGTTCCAAGAAATGGAACCCCTACGGAGCACGGCCGCCCGCAGGCGGAGGGAGGTTGCTGGAGCGGAGGCCGCGTAGTGGAGGTGATTGGCTGCCAAGGCGGAGGTGCTGCCGGTGGGGCGCGAGAGAGCAGCCGCGATGTGGCCGCGCTTGAGGTGGCGCTAGAGGTGGAAAGCGGTTGGCGGCCACCTGCTGGGGGAGGAGGGGCCGTGCATGAGGGCGGCGCATGGACGGCGTCGAGTGGTGAGGCAGGTGGTCGTGGCGGTGGGGTCGCGCTGCTGCGTGCAGGTGAAGATTGGAGGCGCAAGGCCCTGGCGGATTGGTGCGGGCAGTTGTTGTTCTACTGCTGGGAAGTGGTGCATGGCCGCGGAAGGTGCTTGGCTATTGTAGGCAGGGCCGCGCATGGTTATGGGCGGCGGCGGCTGTGGATGGAAGTACGATTGCTGAACTGGTGGATTTGCTTTGTGGAGAACCTACAGAATATAGTGCTATAAGAGCACAAATGGTTTGGTGGTTGAGAGCATGAACCAGAGATTGGTGGGCGGAGGATTCTGTGCGTTCTAGGAGATCAGAATGGAGTTCAAGATGGACGAGGGTGATGAGAGAGAGAGATGGGAAGACGGAGGGAACTGATATTGGGGATGATCTGATGGTGGATCAGTTTTGTATTTGGGTGTAAGTTTCAGTGAAGAAGGTGTTGAGCAGTTTAGGGAGAAAACTAGATGAATAATAAGAGCAGAGAAAGAAACTAAATCAAAGCAAGAAGAGAAGATAAGGACGAACTTTACTTAAGATTCGGTGGAGTGAATGCCTGGGGAGGAGGCTCAAGGTGGAGCTACGATCATCCCTCAAGTCGTTAGCGAACGACGAGCTCGAGCAGTACGAGGAGGCGACTGCAACATAGGGCAAAATGCCAACAAATCTCACTGGAGAGGAGGCAGTCATCGTTCGACTACGGTTGTCTCGCTATCACCGATTCAACTAAGATGGCTCGTGTTCTCTCTCGCATAAAGAAGGATAAAGGAAAATGAGATGGAAAAGAGAATAAGAGGAAGAAGGTGAGGGAGTTAGAAAATAGGTGGAGTGGAGGTTGGAAAATTAATAATAGAGGAGGAGGAATGGAAGTTGGTGGAAAAAATAAAATAAAAAATATAAAAAAGTAGGCTACTTAAATAAAATAAAGAGAAAATAAAAGATGGAAAAATTAAAAAATCAACACAATATGTATAAAACACATTTTATTGATTTTCTTTTTTTTGCAATTTAATTAATATATATTTACAAAATAAAAATAAAAATAAAATAATGAATATAAAGTAATATATAAATATTTTTTTTGTAATTTTAAATATTAAAAAAATGAAATAAAAATCAAGAAAGAAAAAGTATGTACATTATATATAAATTCACAACACACTTTTTTCAACTGTAAAATAATTTAGTTTGATTTTTATAAATAAATACTTTATTAAAATATACAATAAAGAAATTAATAGAAAAATAAAGAATAAGAATGGGTTAAATTTGTACATAAAATGCTAGTGTCAAGTTAGTTCATATATACAATATATAATTAGGTTCAAAATTCGGCATTTCACAAACAAGCTTTGATTTTAATGAAATCTCTTTCATTATATATAATTTTATAACTTGAACTTTAAAAGTGAGTTTGTTGAATTTGGTGTTCATACGAAGTGAGAATTTAGATGAGAAGTTGGACTTTATGGTTTTTTCGGTTCAAGATCTAAAAGTATTTATTCAATGTGGAATTATTTTGTATTTTTGTATTTTTATATACATTTTTACAAACAAGATGGTAAAGAATTAATCTAAAAAGAATTAATATGAATTTATTAATAATCAAGGAAGTTTGTGCATTTACAAGATATTAATTACAAACAATTTTCAACACTTTATTTTTATTTTTTTATTTTTATTTTGAATAATTTGTGCACTTATTTACAAGCTGAATATACATTATTAGTCTATTTTTATTAAGAGTTGTATTTTGTTTATTTATTTAATTTAAGGACTTTTATTAGGTGATTTGTTCATGGAATGAAGCTAAGATTAATATATTAAGACAATGAATCACAGAATCATCACCCCCTATACTTATACTTTTCTAGTCCTCAAGCTAATAAAAAATGAATAAGTTCGATTAATCCCTGACTTTTATGTGAAAGTACAAGACATGATCCGTTAAGAACACTTGGTTTTAGTGATCCTAATTCTAAGATGAACCAAGCTCTAGTCAAAAGGTATCCAACTTCCCTAATCATCAAACTCTCTGTATGTGTGTGTATGTGTGTATATAGCATAAGGATATGACATTAAGTATGGACCGCAGTACAAGAGTAGAGTCAAAGTGTCACCCAAAGTTCCAGTCCAAGAGACTCTCTTAAGAACCCAATCCTCAACACTAAGGAACAAACCATTTCTTGCATCCGATTTGCCATCTCTTTAGCTGTTGGTCTTGAAAGGGAATATGAATGGCCAGTTGATGGAGGGCACATGATGGCATCTTATCTTCTCTCCATCGCATTGGAACAAGGATCCTTTCAAATGCCTTATTAGCTCAACACATTTATATTTTTGGAGTTGATCAGTGTGTCCGTCAAGAGATTGCTGAGTCTTCTGCACTTGTTTTCTTCGGAGTACACCGGGAGTGTCTCTTTTGAGTATCTATCATACCTAAAATGGCCAGACTTGTATCATTATACGATGTAGAGCCTTTTTTGGGTGCTATCTCGACTCATAAAAGCCTAAGATTGTTGTCCAAGTGGACACTTCGAAATGTCGGGAGCACTTGCCTTTGGTGGAAGCTCTTTGAATTTAATATTGTAGTGTGAGAGCTTTTCAACAATAACTTTCTTTCTTTTCTCTTTTTTTGGCTAGCTCCACTACTTTTACCAAGTTGGTGCATACTGATCAACATTTTATATTTCATCACACCCTGACACTTAGGTGAATATCAAGAGATAGCACGAGAACCATGTTCTTATACTGTCTAAAGTTTCTGACTCTCCAGTTTCATGAAGCCTTCATCATATTTATCCCGTCCTCGAGTAACATAAAATCATGTCCATATTCAAATCCCTCATCCCACTCCCTTAAGTGAAACCTCAACTCATCTCATCATAACTACAGTCGTGCCAGTGAGGTGTTGCTCATATTCTTTAAGGTAGAGATTATGTATGCAATATAGCATACATATCTTTCAAACTAGGGAAATGTGAATAATTAAGTCATACACCATAATGATTAAGGTTGGTTAACTCTAATATTAAGATCTTATAAATGAAGTGTTCTTGAACTTTATAAGTCTTGTATGAATGTGTAAGTGTCAGGGATATCTTCAACTCATTAGTAATTTTTCTGAAAAGTTTTTTAAAAAAAATTTGGAAAGAGAAGAAAAAATATTTTGAAAATTTTTTTTATTTTTTATTTATTTTTTTTAAATGGTTAAACCTATTTGAAAACACAAGTTAGTCTCATTTATGCCCTTCATTTTTGAAAGAATTTTGAAAACATTTTCCAAACCATGTCACAAAGATATAAATTTTCAAAATATTTTATAAATTATTTTCAAAAAAAGTCAAAACCCCTATTTTTCAAGCTAGTGTAAGATATTTTTCAAAAATAATGTCACATAGTTAGCAAAATTTTCAAATCATTTTACAATTTTTTTACACAAATCAGTTCAAAAGATACTTTACCCTAGCCACAAAAACTTTGAAAATTTTGAAAATATGAGCTATGGCTAAAGTATGCTGAAATATATATGGTATGTCCCCTACACTAGCTTGTGATATGTCCTCATAGCACTAATGATATGAAGCCATAGCTCATGCTTAATACATAGGGATATACGAGAACTGACTCAGATATCTCTCTATACTTAGGTTAAAAGTATCCTAAGTATAAGAAGAGGACTGAGAAGAGGGATCAATGAGTGAAGAAAAGAGAGGAATGAGGATGACAAGGACGTACACAAAAGAGCAGGGATCCACCTATACTTAGACTTTAAATAGCCTAAGTAAGATTAAGTATCTATAAGGGGGGGAACCTAGGATCCAAAAGAATGAACAAATCAAGTGTGTGAAAGAAAGAATAAATAAGAAGAAGGAAAGAAAAAATGATAGATGAATCTTCTCGGCTACTAAATCCGGATGTTGCAGCTTCATGAAGAGTATTCGGAAGTATATGTATTGTGCTTGCTCTGCATGAGGTTGGCGAACTCTACTTGGACTAACTGCTCTTTAAAATTTACGAAGTGATTAAATAGTTGTCCATTAACTAGATAGGAATGTGCACCATCTATGAGATCAGCTATCTCTACACTTCCATTGTTGTGTACTTCCTTAACAACCTAGGGGATTTGAGATTACTGTGGAACATTTTCAACTTCGCATTGAACAACCATACCTTTTGTTTATTGTCAAAGTTCTTGCCCCTAATGTGCTGATCATGCCATTTATTTCACATTGTCCTTATAAATCAAACTGTTGTCATACACTAGTTTTGGATTTCCACGATTTCATTCAAGTTCAAGTCACGACATAGCTTCCCTAGGTGACAACTCTATTTTAATTGCTTAATTGCCATTCTGACTTATGAATTAACTCCGCGGGAAAATACCATGACTTGCCATAGATCATACAGAAAGGTGAAATACCGAGTGGGATCTTGTAGGCAATCCTATACACCCACAGAACTTGGTCCAAGAGCTAGATTCAGTTCTTCCTATTTGATGAAACAACTTATAAAGAATTCTCTTTACCTCTTGATTTCAAACATCTTCCATGCCATTTGATTGTGGGTGGTAAGGACTACTCACTCTATGCTCAAATCCATAGTCCTTAGCTAAAGATCTGACATCTCTGTTAAGAAAGTGGCTACCTCCATCAGAA
This sequence comes from Ottelia alismoides, assembly GCA_037367405.1. Classification (NCBI taxonomy): domain Eukaryota; kingdom Viridiplantae; phylum Streptophyta; class Magnoliopsida; order Alismatales; family Hydrocharitaceae; genus Ottelia; species Ottelia alismoides. The sequence continues at coordinate 125,993 of JAZKJV010003453.1, read as the reverse complement.
GTCAACAGTTCTGGGACCCTGAACCTAGCAATGATATGATCCTTCAAAAACTTACAGACAGTCTTATTGTTTGTTACTCGGGTTGGGATAGCCTCTAGCCACTTAGACAAGTAGTCAAATGCCAACAAGATCTACTCATGTCCATGGCTATTGGGAAAGGATTCCATAAAATCTATGCCCCATGCATCAAAAACATCGCAGAAAATCACCGGTTGCATGGGGATCTCATCTCTTTATCCAAGAGTCCCTCCCATCCTCTGACAGTTCGAGCACGATCGTACAAAATCAAAGGCATCTCTAAACAGGGTTGGCCAATAAAATCTACGTTGGAGTACCTTGTGTGTGGTTCTCTTTTTGAAATGGTGTCCTTCAGCCTCAAGTGAATGACAATATGAGTGGACACTATGGTATTACTCCTGAGGAATACACCGTCTCCAGACACAATCCGATCCTTTAAAGAAAAGGAACGGGTCCTCCCAGTGGTATCTCCTCGAATCCGACTTCGATCGAGGAGATACTCCAGTTTTATACTTTATCTCCAACTCAAACACATGGAGTAATAAGATCCACCAAAGAAGAGGCACCTTCGCGTCTGTCTTTTCCATTAAGTACATGATTGTTGTGTGATTAATAAAGATTGTCACCTTACAACCCAAAACATAAGACCTGAACTTCTTTAGGGCTCATACTACTACGAGCATTTCCTTTTCAGTTACTATATAGTTTTTCTGTATAGGGTTCAAAACATTACTTGCATAGTGAATCCGCATACGGAATCCCTTCTCACCTCTGTCCTAAGACAACTCCTATAAAAAATCTGAAGCGTCAGTCATTATCTCAAAGGGAAGAGATCATTCAGGAGCTTGTAGGATCGGTGAGTCACAAATCTTTCTTTTCAAGCTCTCAAAAGCCTCAAGACACTTGTAATCTATAATGAACTCTGTGTCTTTTCCTAAGAGATAAGTCAGTGGGCGGTGAAAAATCATGAATGAATCTCCCATAGAATCCAACATGCCAAAAGAAAGACCTCACTAACTTTACGTTAGTTGGCGGATTAAGTTTCTCGATCACATCCACCTTGGCAGAGTCAACCTGCAATCCCTTTTTGGAGATGACGTGCCCAAACATGATACCCTGTGTCACCATGAAATGGCTTTTCTCCTAGGAGCGTACCAGATTCATCTCTCTACACCTCTTTAGAACCCGGTCCAAGTGCGCTAAACATGTATTAAAGGAATCACCATGGACCGAAAAGTCATCCGTGAAAATCTCCAGGAAATCTCCTACCATCTCCGGAAATGCGGTGATCATGCATCGCTAAAATGTGCCTAGGGCATTGTAGAGCACGAATGGCATGCGCCTGAAAGCATAAGTGCCAAATAGACATGTAAACATGGTCTTTTCCTGGTCCTCAAGAGCGATGGCTACTTGAGTGTACTCGAGTACCCGGTAAGAAAATAGAAGAACGCTTTCGCTAGTAGTCTCTCCAAAATCTGATCAATGAATGGCAAGGGAAAGTGGTCTTTCTTGGTCGCGACATTCAAGCGCCTGGATTCCACATACCTAATGAAACTCTATTTTATCACCTTTATTCTTTCATTTTGGCCTTTAAAACCAATATAAATGCATGTATATACCACTAATTTGTCAGAATAAACGCTCTATAAATTATACAAAATATTATATTAATTATTGTATAAATATTATACTTCTTGCCAAAATAAAAGAATAAAGAAAAGAAAAGAGAAAGAATGAGATGTCAAGTATACTGAATGACCCTAGCCCCCGAGATTCAGTCATCATGATGACTTAGTCAACAAGGAATAAAGTAGGAGGAGAAAGGGTAGATGAATTGTACAAAAACCACATCAAAAACCTCAGGTTTAATTCATAAATAAATTATTTTTAGGACCGATTTTATTCTTTATTATTTATACCCTCGGGTACAGATACTTTATGCATGCAAGATGTATATAAAAATACAAAAAAAATAGAAAATTTATGTCAAATTAAAATATTTACTCAGAAAAAGGCCAAAACCCAAACATCCCAGACCCATATCTTCTCTATATGAACTCAAGATCCATCAAAATCACCTTTAATTGTATATAACATTTTATTAGCTATTTAATGAAGGTGCTTTCACTAATTTAGAGTTAATATGTAAAAGTTAGATTTTGGACCCTTATTGTACAATATACCTGAATAAAATATTCATTTTATTTATTCTTTACATTTTTTACTAATCTACATTTTTATAATTTTGTAAATATTCTTTATAGTATATATACATATTTATAATGAAATAAAACCATTAAAAACAAATTAAAATAAACAAGTGTATAAATTATATTGATGAATTACCTATAGTTATACTTATATAATAATCACAACTATTTATTTAATTGTACACATTTATGTAAATTTAATTAAGTCATAAATATATAAAATATGGACATAAATTAATAAAATCTAAACTGAAATGTAAAAATAAAATATACAATTTATAGGTCAATATACCTATAACTATACATGCAATTATTAGCACATAACAAATTAACTTGTAAAAATTATTAAAATCAAAATGAAATTCTATAAAAAATAAGAAACACATTTTATGTTTGAACCTAAAAATAATTAAATCATTTACTATTTTTTATTCATTTAATAAGGGATTTTATGCTCGTTTCCTTGCTCGAATTTGGTCCCTTTTCAGACCCTAAATTCTTCTACCCTCAGGTAAGCGAGCAACCTGGTGGCAGCAGGCAGTCCCTTATAGTGTTGGAGCGAAGAAAGGATAAGACCATGGCGGAGCTCCGAATTGTCCTGCTACTTGGCGTGCATGACAAGTTCGAGCTGCGCTTCTTCAATTTCTAGTTAGATTTCTTTGCCGCCTTTCATTTTCTACATTTAGTTTTGCATTTAGGTGTTAATCTTTACGCTAGGGCTCCGGCTAGTTCACTGTGATTCAACTAGTCCCACTGCGCCAAACCATCCCATCTTATTCTTGCTTCGCTTATCCATATTTTCATCTCTCATATCCCCTTGATCCTTCTTGTCTCGAGGCATCGGTGCTCCCTCCGACGCCTTCGTCGAAACACCTCCACCTTCACCCATCTTGCCTTAAATCCCATCAATAACAGCCTAGGTCTGATCATTTGTACCTTCTGAAGCTTTTCATCTAACTTGCAGGTCTGGAGGCCCCTATCTTAGAGGTCTTCAAAGCATTAGAGTATAGCCAGACAGCCATGCACTCCATGCATCGAGCTACTGCGGACCATCGAGGCTGACCTGTAGAGAATCAGAGCAGCAAGTTCGGAGACAAGAGGCGTGTGCATCGTCGATCAAAAGCTCAGGAGCAACGGGGTTCCTCCTCTTTCTTCCAAGTTACTTTTGGGTTGTCTGACCAAAGCCCTCTGCCCAAGCAAGCAGCTATCATCTGATCGAAGCCCGATCCACCATTAGATCTTGCCCGGAGATCTAATCCTAGCCATTGTTATGCGAAACATCATCATGAAAGGAGGATGCGCCACACGTCAAGTGAAAAAACATACGTCGTCCGATCCGCGTCTGTTAGGGGGTAATTTGCATCTTCTCTCCCTTTTTTGTTTTATTGTTATCTAGTCCTATAAATATTTAAATCATTATATATTTCATGTAAAATTGCAAGGAGGTCCCTAGGATTATATTATTTTGCGTCTGGGTCCACGCCAGCTACGCTCACATTGTCCCCTACATGAGCTGCGCATTTTGTAAGGTACACCCCCAATTTTTTAATTGCAAATTAGTATATAAAAATTAAATTCTAGTTGTAAATTTTTTTGGGAAATTTACATGTAAACCCCTGCCTTATATTTTAATTACAATTATGTCCTCCCTAGTTTAAACATTTTTGTGGTCATTCTATATAATTAGTTTTGCATTTTAAACATTTGCCTACTTATTAAATCTGAAAAAGATACCATTCGGTCCAGTTTGAGTTTAAAAATCCAAAAAATTTTAAAACCATATTTAAAAATTCCAAAAAATCTGTATTTAATTATTACTATATTTTGTACCTCCGGATCAAAAATCCCTGAAAATAGAAAAAGAAAATTACTAAAAATTTAAAAGCTCCAAAATGCTTATAAAAATTATAAGAAATCTTAAAAATACCAGAAACATTCATTTATGTCTCTGAATTTCCTTTATATTATATATTATTTATTAAAAATAATTTTGGAAATTTTGACACTACTTAATATTTTTAAATTCCAAAATAATTGGCATATTTATTAAGTCCCTAATTTCGTATATTTTGGACTTTAAAATACCTAAAAATTAGCAAAAGTACTTGAAAAATATCAAAAATAGTAGAGAATATAAAAACTCAATAAAACATTTTGTGTGCATATTTTTATTATTTTTAGCTATATTTATAACTATGATACTACATATTGTATTATATACCTAAATATAATTTATAATAATATTAATTATTATAAGTAACTTATAAATATTTTTATACCTAAAAAATAAAAATAAAAAGTACCATACCTTAGGGTATTTTGTGATTTTTGTATATTTAATATATATATTATATGTAAATCTTATGTCATATATACATAATCTTATATTAATATATTCATTTACTATGATATATATATAATATAATATACTATTAAAATTAAAAAGAAATTGAAAATCAGAAAATAAAAAATAAAAAACATTTAAAAGTAAAAACGAAATAAAAATGTGTTAAACCAAAAATCCACACAAAAAACTAACTAGACACTTGTGTACATTATCTGCTTCGGTCAGAAATGATCATTAGGCTACCATGTTTTCTCTCAATGGTTCGACCTCCACGTACATACACTTAATACACCTTTGTTTGTGGAGTAAAATAAATCGTACTTCACATTTTTGCTATTCATTGATTATTCATTTGTTGTGGGTACTTGTTGCTTGAGTCGGGATCTTTTGTGGGACTCCATGAAAAAAATGACTTTGTCTTCGCCTTGAGAGGACATACTACGCCCGCGAAAGATCCCTACTCAATCAAATGGTACCATTGTCGGGGAGCAACGTGTTGTAGCCTAATCTATACATAGTTGTCTTTTCTTTTTAATTTATTTTCGTGTACATATTCTTCTACCTTTTTCTGACTTGTACATATTTCAGCTTTCATTTATGTGAACACATTATTTGGTTATCCATGCTAATACATCTCTTTATTGTGTTTGATAAAAGGGCCCACTACACGAGGATGACTTTTTAGGAGGTCGATATAGCCAAGTTTGGTGGAGACTGACCTTCTTGCCCTGACCAGTAGGAGAGCCAGTTAGCATAGTAAGGAGAATAATTAACATAGATCTTAGCTTAGGATTTTATTTTATTTTTGGTGAGAGAGTGATTTATTATTCATTATTATTTATAATAATACAGGGACTTGGACACTACACTCTAGGATCTATTTTACCAACTGTTCGTTCACTTAGGGGTCCTTGCAGATTTCTTAGAGTTTTCTTCTCCTTATCACTTTATTCCTCCCTGTTTTTCTCATTATTTTCATTTGTTTTCCGATGTTTTGAGTTTCTGCCTTTGTTTTTATTTGTTTTGTGTGCATAGTACCCTAGATTGTAAGGCTGCTTGTATCGGTAATTAGTCCAAACCCTAATAAGAATCATATTCCTATAGTCTTCAACGTTTGGATCTAGTCAAATTAATAATTGTTAACTATTTGGGCTTGAACCCACGTGCTGAGAGAGGCACCATACATCGTTAACATGACCCATTGTAGCGAGCACCGAGGTGTCTCCAAGACCATACTCTTGAGTTCATTTTTGAATAATTGACATGTGGTTCTACACGACTAGTAGCAGTTCATGCTTAGGGCATTTTTGAATAATTGACATGTGGTTCTTCACAACATTATGGCAGACATTGAGTCTTGGTGCTTCTATCATATGTGGACGAGTAGGATCTGGTCAACGATGATGTTCTCGCCATGTGTAGAACGTCGACCTTGTCTGAAGTACTGAGCTTAGGCCACGCCCTCATGGGTGTGTCTGTCTCATTGTCTCACGTTCAAGTATGGCCATGCATTCTCATGGGTGATTCTGTAGTGAGCTTGGTCTGAAGTAGTGGTTTCACCTATCGGCTTCCTCACTCTCATTTTTTGGCTGAGTAGGGATCCAGGAAGCGTTACAAGAACTCAAAAAGTGCATACTACTTGTTACAAAGGAGGAGGACAAGTATGTGATACTTTTCTGACATTACTCTCACTCGTATATGGTTAGCGTCTATGGACTTGCTAAAAGATATGCCTTAAATAACAACTCTAATAGTGAAAAGATAAAAATAGATGGTCCTTTACGTCTTCGCATGTGTAGAGTTAGTGAACCCAATTTCGTATTGTGCATTGTATGGATCTAGATTAAGGTTCAAAGATTAATTCCCTCACACTTGCACAAATTTTATCTTATGTGTTTCCTCTTTGACCCCATGCTCATTCCGAGCCTTTCTATTATTTTGCACTCCTTTTAAGTCTTGTTGACCATCATATCCTCCCTCCTGCATCAATCCTTCTCTTTCTCCACGATGTCAATCCATGGATGGTCCAGTTGGGACTCCGTCGACACCTACCTCGATTCCATAGACTCGACATTGTTAATAATTCGAGGTAATTCCCGAGATCCTGGTTCAGACCTTGTGAACCAATCTCCAGACTCCTCATCTTCTTTCCACTCTCTTTCTATTTTGTAATAAACCGAGGCCACTCTTGTCCCACTTCCGCCCGTTGTGAATGGAGGTCGATTTCAGTCTACATCTTTTTCTCCATTCACAACTATATGGGATTGACCCTAATCTCATATTCATCACTTTAGCTGGTATTCAGTTTCATAGTTGGTCTGATTGGGATACCTCTTGCATTGTAGATAGAAGTCAGATATGGATCCTAGTCTGGAGTTCATTTCATCAGACTCAGACCCAGAAATGGATCCTCCAGGCAGAAATGGAAAAGGAATGGGATAGCTGCCTCCCCAGATAGAGCAGGGCGTGACACCCAATCAGAATTAAGTGAATGCTCAACTACTCACGTCCATTCAAGCCATACAACAACATCTAATTGAGCAAGCACTGACCCAAACTGCATTTCAAGAGATGTTGAATGATTTAAGGAACATACCCAAAGGAGGAGGAAGAAAGGAGGAAATACCTCAAGACGACTGAGAGAAAGAAGGACCTGAGGTTCCTAAGCTCACACTAAAACAAACTTACAATCCTGGAGACAACCAAATGATCGAGTGGATTCGTATTCCACCGGTGCGTGCTCACTTTTAGCTCAAGCATCAGCTCCTTGATCTTCTTCCCACATTTCATGGAAACACTAATGAGGAGCCATACATCCACCTACAACAGTTTGCCTGCATGTGTAGAACAATGCACTACCCAAACATTTCATTACGTATAGTAAAGATGACTACGTATCCCTTCAGACTCTAAGATAAGGCCTTGTACTGGGTCAATGAAAAGTGTCCACACTACTCTTGTTAATTCAATCAAATTAATGGTCAAATTAATTAATTATCGTTCGTTGCAGTCAGATAATAAGAGCAGATCAAAAACCACTTATAATTAAAGCAAGTTAATCTCGAGCAGCAAATTTTTTTTACTTGGGCAAGCCCAAGGTCGAACTCAGGGAGGCAGTTGTCTCCTTAGGTAGATTTTTAGCAAAGTCCCAGGTTTGATTTTCAGGGAATAATTTTTTTGGTCTTTTTCGATTTTTTATGCAAGACACATGCAAAATCCAGCTAGTTTATAAGTTAATTCAGATAAGTGGTCAAATTAAGTCCAAAAATTATGAAACTTGGTCAGATGATGAAATGCAATGAAATTAAGGTCCTCTAAATTTTTTAGAATTTTCTGACACTAAATGAATTTATTGTGAATTAAAAAAGATGTAGAGTGCTTTTGACTAAATTAATTTTAATAAATATCAAATCACAATATTTTTGTAAATAAAAATTATCCTAGATAGTTCTGAAGGTGAGGAATCTAGGAAAATTATTAAACCTAAATTTATCTGTGAAATGATCCTATTAAAAATTAATTAAGGAAATCACTAAATGATTTATTAGGCCTCAAGATGCGTGCAATTGAGATGAAATTTTTATGCAATGTAAACCTAATTATCCTAGATCTAATGTGACTTTTTGGGTATTTTTGGAGTCACGGAGAAATTACTATCAATTAAGAGGCATAAATGGTCAAAATATAGCAAAATTCAACCAAATAATTAATAAAAAAATCCACTGATATTACAAAAATGTACCAAGTGTCATATTGGAAGATGACAATGTAAGCTACACAAGGCAATTTTCCAAATTGAAAAATGAGTTAAAATGAGTGCCTAAATATATGTGCAAAGACAAGGGTATAAATGTAATTAAAGGAATAAAAATTGATAAAAATAAAACATGATGATAGGGACGAATATGCAATTACCTATAATGTTGAGGGGGTGGATGCAATTTCTCCACAGAACACGTGCTCCTCACGTGGGATCTCCTAGCAGGGACTGAAATGCATATCTGGAAACCTCTAGGGGCCTCGATGCAATCTACCCAGGACGCACATGCAGATCACGTGGGGGTCCCAGGCTCGGTGGTCTTCGGAGGATCGGAGCGAGGCTCGGGTGGCTCTAGAGGTTCGGATCTGGCTCGGAGTAGCTTTGGGTGATCCGAGCCTAGTGGTCGGGGAGGAGGCTCGGATCGGGCGACGTGGCTCGACGTGGACCATGGGATCAAGGAGGATCCAACGGCAGCTGGTTGCGGGCGCGTGGCGTATCTGGATCCATTAGATCAAAGATCGATCCAACGGTGATGGGTCGCTCCTGAGACGAGGACGTGGTCGACCAGTGATCGTTGGATCTAGATTGATCCAACGACACCTAGAGCGCGGAGAGGCGATGACGTGACACGATCTGGACGTGTAGGATCTGCCTGATCCTACAGCTGCAAGACGTGGGCGATGTGGATGGCTCCTAACCATTCGATCAAGGGGATCGAATGACTGCTGGTTGTCTTCCCCAACAGTCCTCCGCCTCCTGCGGCGGAGAGGACTGGGCTCCGGCAAAGCTTACCTAGCTCCACCTCATCCTCCCATCATCGGTGAATGTTGCTGGAGGGTTTGGCATGGCTCAGAAGATTCGTGGAGGGGCGGTGGAACGTCCGGTGGTCTCAGGAGTGGAGGAGAGGCTCTAGAGCGCGGTGGCGGAGGAGCTCGGAAGCAGCTCCGACGAGCCTCCGACCAATCGAAATGGAAGTACCTGCAGGGGGATAAAATATAGCTGAAGCATGCGATGTGTCCGTGGAGTGGTCGGGAGTGGAATACGAGGCATGTGGTATAGTAAGGTGGTCCTGTGATCGAGCTCCGCCAAGGTGGCAGAGCTGGCGTTGGTGAGAGGTGAAGAACATCGTTGGAGATAACAAAGGGGCTCGCGAAGATCAGAGCTCACTTGCGGAGCTCGGAGGATGATTGGCAGAGCGGGATGATGCTCGTGCACCGTGATATCGGAGAAGGAGAAGGAAAAATAAGAAGAAGATCGGGGAAGAGACTGAGGGATCTACCTGGGATCAGAAGCTCGGAGGGAGCTTCCAGGTCATCGCTCGAAGGCCGGTAGGGAACCTGAGCTCGTGCAACGCCTTGGAGGAGCTGCGGCACGGCGGAGTTGGGCCGTGGATCTCACCGGAGGAGGTTCTCGGTCTTCTCTCAACCTTAGGTCAAATTGTTGTCACCAATCTGAAGGTGGGAGCTCGGAGATACTCTCCGTGGTGGCGTATGAGGGTGAAAGTGGCCGGAGGGAACTTATTGATAGGATGAAGGTGACGGCATGGATGGCGAAGAGGTGGAGTAGGTGGATGTTGTGGAGTGAGGTTGAGGGTCGTTGTGGAGATCGAGGGGGTTGGTGAAGATGAGGGACGTGTGGGCTATGTCGTGGTGGCGCTAGGGGTCGGAGATGATGGTCAGTGTGGATCCCAATATAGAAAGGGGGCGGCCCCTTGCGCACGGTGGAGGACGTGGGTGCGGGGTGTGCGGAGGTAGACGACGATCCCTTGGTCGTTGTATTAGGTGATCCAATGGCCCAGATGGAGGCACGGGTCGACGCTTGGGATCAGATCTAGGGCACGAAATCGAAGGGCTCCGAACGTGCCACGTGGCGGATGTAGGGCGAAGCACTAACGGGTGGCCCTGATGAGGTCTGGGGTTTGATCGGAGGGTGCAGACAACGTGTGAGATGGAGGGCCAAGATGCGATGCTTATGGCAATGATCGAAGGGCATGTAACGCACCTCGTGGCGTGGTGAGGATGCGGCACGAAGGGACGGGCGTGATTAGATCAGATCTACGATCGGATGGTGGAGAGCAAAGGCGGTGATGGACGGTGTAGATCAAGGCGCTCACAGCGAGATCGGATGGCGCACAGAGTGCCACGTGGTGGATTGTGGGCGAAGCGCTAGCAGATGGTGCGGATGAGAGCTGGGGATGATCAAACAGTGGAAAACCAAGGGTGTGTGTGGAAGTCACTGGGTCGTTGGATCTAGATTGAGATCCAATGGTCAGGGCTGCGGGCGGACCGGTCAAAGGGGTCGGGCCGCGTGGCGCAATCAGAGGGCGCCACGTGGCTAGCTCTGAGTGGCTAAGAAGAAAAATAAGATTAGAGGGAGAAGGAGGCCGAATTTGGAAAAACTCCAAACATTAAAGTTGTATATCTCGATGAGATCTACAAGTTCTATGTTGACCAAAAATGGAGATGTGGTCTAATGTGATACAAAAATACAAGAATACAAATATACATATGTATAGTATACAATGAGGCCCAAAAACCCAAGTTTTGCCTATGAGCTCCGAATTGAATGAAATTAGTCTCATTTTAAAGGTCTCTGGATGTGTATTCATCTGAAGGTGAGTATACCTAATTCCGAGTTTGTAAGAGAGAGATATTAGCATTCTAAGGTCCAGGGGGTTTGGGGCTTTATTGGGTATTTTACAAGACAGGAACTCTGGCCTTCTTCCCTATATTATTAACTAATGGTGTACACATTATAAGGAAGGTGTTATTTCACGTTGGAAGGAGTATAAAATATAAATAAATAGGTGGATATTTTACAAGTGGATTTTACACATGGATTGGCTTCTTATTTAAATGCAAATATGAATGCTAAAATGCATATCTTGTGGATTGATGCATGAATGCTATTTATGCAAGATAAAGAGAAATATGAAGCTAAATATCCAGCGACGAAGCTCTATTTTCAACTTTAAGAGTGATGAATCACAGATTCATCAACCCCCTATACTTAAACCTTACTCGTCCCTGAGCAACTAAAATGAAATGCAAAAGTGAAATGATTTTGGGTTCCATACCAAGGTCATGAACAAAAGTTGAAAATAGAGCTTGACTCAACCTTTGGATTAATTGTATGGCGGAACCTCATCGGGATATGAACTTAAGACCTAACAGACTTCAAGTTCCACAAGTCTAGTTAGAATATGGTGGACACTATTTTGGAAAGCAGAAATCAGCTAACGTGCTCCAATGCAGCCTCTGGTGGTCGACTTTTTTCAAAGATGCTACAATATATGTCAATAGATGTACTGACTTCTTGAATATGGGAAACACCATCATTTCTTAAGAAACCTTGCCACTCAAGTATATTCAAATCTCAGGTATCTTTGATGCATGGGGTATCAATTTCATGGTCACGTTTTCGAACAGTCAGGGTTTTGAGTACATCATGCTCAATGTCGATTACATCAATCGATGGGTGGAGGCTATCCCCGTTCGAGCCACCAACAATCGCACTGTCTATCGATTTCTTAAAAACATCATCATTGTGTGGTTGGGAATTCTAAAGATACTAATATAAGATGGGGGCATCCACTTTATCAGTAAAGAGGTTAAGAAGCTGACAAAGGAATACAACATTAAGCAAAGTGTCGCTTCTCCCTACAACGCAGACCAATGTCTTAGTAGAATGTTCAAGTTGGGAAATCAAGACAATCCTACAAAAACTTATGTGTCCTAACAGGAAGAACTGGTCACAATTGCTCGACTCGATTCTTTTGGCTTATAGAACGTCGTACAAGTCCCCTTTAGGCATGTCTCCCTATTGCCTAGTATATGAAAAGCCATATTATTTGCTCATAGAACTCATTCATAAATCATTATGGGTAGTTAATGTATGTAATCAAGATAGAGAAAAAGCTGGAAAGAACAGAAAACTTAAAAAAGAATCATTTGTTGGAATTCAAAGTCTCTGTGTACGACAATAGCCTTATGTACAAAGAAAAGGTCAAGCGTTGGCATGACAAAAATATTAGAAGAAAGACCTTTGAGCCAAACCATAAGGTGTGGTTGTTTGATGCAAAGTTGAAGTTATTTGCAAGCATACTGAAGAGCAAGTGGTCAGGATTGTTCATCGTGTAAAATGTGTGTGACAATGGTAACATAGTAATATCAGGCTTCTAATCTGATGCACAACCTTTTCTAGTCAACAGGAAACTATTAAAACCATATCTTGAGCATGACACTTTTTTGTGCAGTTCAGGTGATATATCAAAAAGAGCTCCCTAGTGCTGATGGATTAGACCGATAAAATCTCAAAAATATCATTTCCTTTTCTTTTTTTTCTTCTTTTCTTCTTTTCGTTTCTTTTTCTATTTTTCCATTTACTCTACCATTCCTTGCATCATTGTTATACATAGGATACACTTCAAACTAAGTATAGGGGGATGATTGACTCGGGTACTCATTCTTTGATCCCCTCAGTTGTATCCCAACTTGTTGATAAATCTTTTATATACTTAGGGCATCTTTACCCTAAGTATAGGGGAAGAGAGGCCAAGCCGATGATTTCATACATTCTAACCCTCGATCTTCCCCGCTTTATAAATAGTCTGCTATACTTAGGACTAGTTAATCCTAGGTAGAGGGGAGCGGTCGACTTCACATTCTTGGAGTCATTGTATTTTAGGTTTTTCTATACTTAGAACGAGTTAAGTATTGATTTTTGCTCTTTGACCACTATGAGGACATAGTTCAAGCTAAGTATAGTGGGTCATATACATGTATATATACGTTAGCCATAACTCGTACCTTTGTATTTTTAATAAATATGCTTAATATATTGGGTAAGGGTATATGACGAATCAATTGTAATGAATAGCACTCATACGAAATCTACACATACCACCAATACACTAACTCTTTTACTAACTCTTTTACCTTTTTCAAAAAAAACCATAAAAAACTGCAGAACTTTTTGAAAATCCTATAAAAAGTTCCAAATCAGAAAATGTTTTCATAAAATTATTCCCTTGCATTCAATTAGCATTTTTATGAATGTTTTTGATAACTAAACGACTCTAAAAAAACTGAAGATTAGAGCTTGGCCTAGACCTTAATCCATTTAATTTCAGAGGAACCTATTAAGGATTGGAATTGAGATGCTTCACGTCATTATGACTTAATCCTTTAGGTTCTATGAGATAGTGTTCATGAGTCAATTCAATGTGACTAACTAGAACCCTTCATGTCATCCATATGATTCTTGAGACAATGGGTTGACTCGAAACCTTGCACTCAACACTCAAAAAAGTGGGTAGTTGTTGTGATGTGATTGTATTGAAGTTTGGAATAGTGAGTAGAAGTTGAGTATTTTATGATTTTTAGATGATATAATGGTATAATATATATTTTTTTGATGGGAAGGAAGTGGGCTCCACTAGTGGGTTAGGAATGTGGAGTTTGGGGGGTAACCCGCCCAAATTGGGGGGGGGGGGGGGGGTAACCCTCCAACCGAACGAGCTCTTAGCTCAACCAAGATGAGTTGTTCAAAAATCTGGAAGTCTTAAGTCTAGACAATACTAGGTTGCTTCGTCAAGGGTGGCTTAGGAAATATTCTTGAAGATTACTGAAATTGGTACTTCAACCCACGGCTTCTCTAGTATCATGGACATCTAAAGACTGGAGATTGAATTGAATACAGCTTCGGATGAGGAATGGTCTGCTAGTACAATTTTTCTAAAACCCCAAAACATGGGAAGAAAAAAAGGCTCTAATTTCATCTGGGAAAAATAAGAATGTAGGGTAATGCCAAAATTAAAAAAATATTTAGAAGAAGCATATATACCAAAAATTCCAAAATTTCGAGCTTTAGAAAAGGCATGTGTCTTGGTGAAGACTTGGTCACACTGGTTGAGCTTCAGAAGGAATTTTGACTATACTGGTCAGTTTCCACTTCTTTTCCCTTTCTTCAAGCTCCTCCCTAATTCGTTGTGTACTAGCATTTACCTTAATTTAGAAGGAAATATTCATTCCCCCTAAGAAGAGTTACCATAGGATAAGACAACTGGATAGTTTAACTATTTGTTTGGGAAGAGCTAATACAATTCACATATATGGTATCTGTCTTTTCAAGGTCACAAGAGTATGCATATGAAAGGATGGTTCTGACCAGGCTGTTGAGTTACAAATCCTAACCAGAACATGGTTCCGAACACATTAATAATCTAAAAGTCTTAACTGAGCTCCAAACATTGATTTTTTAAAGAAAAGTTTAAAAATCATTATCATTCTACCTTTTTATTTTTCTTTTTTTATTTTCTCTTTTGCACCACTTATTCTCCTGATAGATGTTTACTAAGGATGATAAAAGGTAAGTATGGGGGTGATGAATACCCATTCATGCAACTATATTCCTTTATTTTGTCTTTAAAACCCTAAATAAATACATGTGAATATATCTAACTTGTATAAATTAACTTACTAACTATTGTTTGTAAAATAAATGAGTAAAGACAAGAAAATAAAAATAAAGGAAGTATTGTAAATACTGACTGACCCTAAACCCCGAGACTAGATCAATATTGACTTGGTCAACAAGGAATAAAGTAGGGGGAGATAGGGACAAAGAAATACATACAAAATAACACTGTCACCTGGAAACCCTAGGTGCCCAATACACTGCACATATAGCTCAAACTTACACTAATTTATACACACTCTTACACGCTTCAAATAAAGATTACATTATAGTACATAGAAAACTACAAAATAAATGCACATAAAATTAACACACAGTGTGACTAGGACACACAGATGAAAAGGTTGTAAATAGAATTTCATAGATCAATATCTTCTCCATATGAACTTAAAAATGACCAAACTCGCATTTAGTTTACTCCATATTAAATTATAAGATGGTTTCATAAAACTAGAGTCAAGATACAAAAGTTAGCTTTTTGGGACCAATTATGTACAAATAATAAAAATTATAAAAAACAAAATAAAATTCAAATACATAATATATAGGTATTCATATCTATAAATACACTTGTAAAAATTAACACCTAATAAATAGGTCGATAAAAACAAATAAAAATCACCTAAAATAGTACATCAAATAATAAATATTTTTCGTGTTTTAAGTTTTATTTAATAAAATCATTTTCTATTTTATTTTCCTTTTATTTCTATTTCTACTTTGTCTTCTTCTGGCTGATGTGGACCAATGAGAAACAAGTCTGAGTTGACTTCGGTCAACTCCCCGCCCTTCGTAGGCTAGCAACTGTCAGACGTTGAAAACCTCTTTTCTCCCTATTTCTCTATCCAATGTACACACCATTTGAGCTTGATTTCATCATGAAAGCTTCTCCTCAATCCACATACTTTCAAGCCAAGGTGATTCCTCGGTTGATGGAGTGTTGACTTGAGCAGAAATCCTAGATTTTTTGAACCCCTTCGTCGCGGTTATAAAATGAAGTCCATGACTTCAATTTGAATTTTAATCCCTCGTGAGTAGCTTTCGACCCCTTTAATCAAGTCCTGGTGCAACCCTTGGTGACAGGAAGTGGTTCCCTTCGATCCACAGCGAGGAAAAGGCAAACCGGAGGTGATTCGAGACTCATTGGAGCTCCACCGTGCGATCTTGGTTCTTATGCCCTCTAGGTCAGGTGAGCCCTTATTTCCGTAGTTTTCTTTCTACTTTTTCATTTTTAGTGTAACAGTAACTCTATAGTCCTTAGATTTAGCCTGAGTAATCGAAAAAATCCAAAAAAATAATAGTACGCTGGAGCCTCAAGCTCTAGCATTGTTCACCATCTTCTCGCTTTGTTTCAACCAACCTGGACCATCCACCTTCATTCCCCATCGCTTCTTTTACATTCGGACCCATTTCACACCCTAATACTATTAGGATTGGACCTAACCCAAGCTCCTCCGTCACCCTTCCCCTGAGCTCGCCACCCCATCCACTCCAATATGCACTACAGCTTTAAGAAGTGTCGAACAAGTCTCCCTTGGACCTCATAATCTTTTGGTGCAGGAAAGAGGATCTAAGTACTCCATCTAGGCGTAAAACACTTCAAGTAAAGCAGCTCCAGGCCTCCAGAATAGCTCAAGCCTCCTGGAACTCATCGATGAGTCTTGGATCTGAATGAAGGCACCAATAGATGCAGAGGAGACTAAGCTCCATTTTTCGCCCCTTGGGAGCTCTCCCGGTGGTTGGAACTAAGAGAAATCATGGATTTAAGGAGAATTGAGCCGCAGTTCTTAATTTTTCTTCGAGGCTCCTTCATAGTCGTCTGATCAAGTGCCTCCATTAGATTATCCGGCTATCGTTGGATGCCAAGCTCTGCAGCCACCCGATCAGATGCTGAGATCTAATCTAAGCCTTTCATCATCGAAGCGGTATGTGTGTTGTCAGTTGTCGATTGGCCATAAGTTAAATGTCCAGATCTGTTAGATCGAGCGCACTGAGGGTTTTTTTACACTCTAGACCCTCCGTCATTTTGTATTTACCACTCATTACTTAATCTTTCATTTGCAGTTTATATATATTTGTATTATTTATGCTAAGAACCTTAGACTTTACTACATTTGCACTTTAGTCCATTCCACATCACCTCACATGCATGTGCATGTGAGGGGGTAGGATTTTTGCGTGGACCCCCTTCGGTTGTTGTGTATTTATATTTGGTCATGAAACTTTGAATATTACTTGAAATATTTTTGATAAATTTGCATGCTTGGCCCTGTTGCTCTAAATATTTGCATTTATACCTTTACTAGTGTGGAATATATTTAATTACATGGAAAATTTTAACCTATGCCCTTGGATTTTGTTTAAGGGTTATTAGAAGCTCTAAAACTTTATTGAAATTGCAACTAGCT
Organism: Ottelia alismoides; assembly: GCA_037367405.1. Taxonomy (NCBI): domain Eukaryota; kingdom Viridiplantae; phylum Streptophyta; class Magnoliopsida; order Alismatales; family Hydrocharitaceae; genus Ottelia; species Ottelia alismoides. The sequence continues at coordinate 108,773 of JAZKJV010003453.1, read as the reverse complement.
CCCTATATTGTAGATTTAATTTTGTCTTTTTATTTAAATTATTAAAATTATCATCTCACCTGTAAAAATCATACGAAATTATTTGAAGTGCATGGAATCATATTGTATCACATATTTTTTTTAAGGTAATTAAATATTTTTTTCATATTTATTTACAATCAAAAATATTTCATTTTCTCTTTTTTAGCATTTAAAAATCCTTAAAAATTACAAAATGTTTTGAAAAGTTCCAAAAAAATCCTATCAAACTTTTCTTATATAGTTTTGGTCAAATATTTTTGTAAAATAATACTGAAAACTCCTAAAAAATGAAAACTGGAAAACCTTAAAAAAGTATTAAAAATCACAGAAAAATCACAAAAATACATTACAAATTTCTAATTTTTTTATATTAGCTAGTATCTAGGAAAATTGAAGTTGGGCTCAATCTGATTTGATGGATGTTTATTAAGACCATTTCTAGTTTCTTTGTTTATTGTTTTAATTATTTGTGTATTTCCTTTTTTAATAATACATTAAAAATCTAAAAAATTATTCAGAAATCACCAAAAATAGAGAATAATTTATAAAACACAAAATATTTTGATTCTGAATTTTTTGCTTTAATTATTGTATTTTAAAATTACAAAACATCTCTTCTTATTCCTTTTTCTATATATTATATCTATACATATATAGTATCTTATATTTTATCTTTAAATCAAAACTAAAAATTTGCAAAAATTAAAATCATAAAAATACATTTAAATTAAAGCCCACAGAACATTAAAAATTAAAATTACAAAAAATCCCTAAGTTGTTTATTTATTTTTGTTGCTCTATCTCTTGTACTCCTTTGTGGTTCGACCCCTAATGCTCGTTATTATACACATTCTTGTAGGGTATAATAAATTTTAGCTCACCTACATTTATTGCATAATCATTGTTTTGGGTTAATTGTTGATTGATTTGCCTGCGTTGAGTTTCGAGAGCCGAGAGAGGCGTTGATACAACGATTGCCGGATACAACTTGTCCGACATCGCAGGCCCTCTAAGACCAGACGTTCGGAGCCTAACTTGAGCACCTCATTAGAATCCTATGTCAGTGGAAGAATTAAAATTTAATGAAAAAGTTGATGAAGACCACTCTCTGGCTCGATGTTAAATAATGGGTTCTCTATCCAATGTGCTTCATAAAAACATGTGGACATGGAGGGTGCCCAGGATATAATGTTTAATCTGAAAGAGATATTCAATGATGTGAATTGTACACATTACAAAATAGTAAAAGATTAGATTCGCAGCAAGATGAAAGAAGGGACCCTAGTTAGACAACATGAAATCAAATTTTTCGGTTACCTCTCTGAGCTGGAGACCCTTGGGGCATATAGGTGAATGCAGATATGCGGTCTGACTTCATTCTGTTGCCTTTGCCCAAGTCTTTCAATAATTTTATGGTATCGTACCACATGATAAGCTGAGATCGACAAATGCCAAGCTCATATATTCATTGAACTCTGTAGAGGATGGCATAAAGAAGGATAATCCTACATGCAGTGCAATGGTTGCACATGTCAAAGGGAAGAGTGGTAAGAAGCATGGGTTCTGGAAGGTTCAGTCTAGAAGAATAAGAAGAAGAAGAATTAGAAGAGTCAAGTTGTTGGCTCATCCTCGCAGGCTTCCACACTCATGTCATCCAAGAAAGTCGATGTTTGTCATCATTGCAAGAAGTTGGGGCACTGTAAACGTAATTTTCCAAATTACTTGAAAACCCCTAAAAAGGGTAAAGGTATGCTCCAAAAAGTATAAATTCTACTTTATTATTGAAACTAAATTTCTCAAAGGGCAAGAAGGCCATTGGGTCATTGATTCTAGTGCTTCTATTCATGTATATAATTTGTTGCGTCTACTTTAGGAAACCAATAAAGCTTGAGGAAGGGAATATAGTCATCCGGATGGGATCTGATACAACTGTTGCAGTAGTCGCCATTAGTGATAAATCCCTGATTTATCATTACTATTTGTATTTATTATCCCTCTACCTTCAGTAATTCATAATAATAATTAACAATTAACTTAATTTAATAAATAACATAGTGTAATTAATTAACACTAATTATTGAATATAAATAAAACATTATTTAGCCTCTTATTTTATGTGTTTCATTCTTTATTAAAAATCAAATAAAAAGATATTTAATATTGTATATATATTTATATTTAATATTAATCATAAATCAAAAGTACAAAAAATAATAAAAGAATTAAAATAATTATTTTTAATACCATGAAAATATTGGTAAAAAAATAGTATGTGCAAATTTATTCTCTATTTGAGTTTTACATGAAAGTTGTAGATCTCAAAAATATCTTCAACTTTCATGTTGAGTGTTTTTTTATTTAGAATTAATTTATTATTTCTTTTCTATTTAACAGAATTATTTCTCTTTTTTAATTTCTTGATTGGGAGATGTGTCCTAATCACCACCTTCCACATCACCCGACCCTTACTTACCTGGCACCGCTTATCCCAACTGTTCGATCATTTCAATTAGACGTTACACATTCACTCAAGGCCACCTCTATCCACACACCTCTGATAATTGATTAGATGACATCTAATCCATACACCCGCATCCAAAAGGCATATGTCCTATATTGATTAGACGGTTGAGGCATCATTCTAACCTCCAGCCACCTCTTCCAAGAGGTGCTAATATATTCAACCGCCCAACTTCTCCAATTATCCCCAATCGCTTGTATCTTCCTCTGCCTTCGATTTCTTTATCGTCTTCTTACCCTAACTTCCATACTCCACGCTAACCTCTAAACTCCTAGAACCCTAACTCCTCCAAGAAACTGTGGTGGTTGAAGCCACCGCTTGGGAGCGAAACCTCTACCAACCTCCACCTTCAAATACCTAGTTACCCGCCAAAATTCTCACCGTCCACCTTTTTGAGAATTTACCCCTAGCTTTATTCCCCTCCTAGTGACAGAAGGAGGAGGAATTGAGTCATGATCATGGAGTTTAACTCCTGTGAGACCCATGTCTAAGTCAGACATGCCCGACTACCTCCATGGTCATTCGAGCTTCCTGGTATGCTGACCAAGTGAAGCAACGACCAGACCTCTGATGAGGCTCATCCCAAGCCTCTACTCTGCCGCATTCCCTCTGTTGATCTCCATGTATGCTCTCTCATTCTTTTTCATAGATTTCTCTTAATTAATTAAGCACACAATCATCCAAACCTTCAATTGAGCACATGTACACCTTCGTCGGACTTCCCCAATCCATGTGCACCATCTCTCTCACTTCTCCTTCTATCAGGACCTCCCCACAACCCATGCTTTCTTCTTCGACCTTGTTAGAGAAGAACCCACTAAGGGCTCCACCTTTTTTACTCAATAGACCTTCAATTAACCTCCAGTACGCATAAAAAGCTCCTGTTATGAACTCGCTAACCTCTATAGGTCACTACCTTCAATGGTCAGAGCTTCCAAGGTGTCTCCATTATAGAGGATTTCCACTAGTAAGCTGTCATCGATACAGTTGTTAAAAGACCCCTAGAGCTTCCACAACCTCCTAGGATCTTCAACGACCCTCTATGAAGCTTTGAGGACCTCCAAGTTACATAGAGGGATGAGGAGGAGCTCCAATATCGTCGTTAGAGCTCCACCCTTTTCATTGCAGCAAGGAAGAAGAGGATGCAGGATTGAAGAGTAAGTACCTTTTGATCCTTTGATCAAATGGCCCATGACTATTCCCAGCCTCCAAAGACAAAGCACTAGCCTTGGTGGGACCGAGACACCTTCTGAAGCATCGGGACCTGTCATATGGTCATGAACCTACAGTCGACCTCATGCCTCACTCCTAGCGTGTACATGTGTGCATGGTGCGTGCAGGCAGGGAAAATTGCAATTGAAGTCGCCCGAGTTCTCCGAATTGCACAAAGGCCCAGGGCACGTGTGCCTCATGCGCTCGAGTACTTTGCATGGGGGCCTGTTGACTACTCATATTTGCAATTATGCCCCCGTGCACTTGGATATTTACAGGAAATGCTCGTCAGGATTTCATATTTACACTCATGCCCTTGATAAGACCATTTTATGATGTCTATGTATATATTTTGCATGTTTTTATTTACACTTATGCCCCAGGACAATTTATTAACAACTTAAACATATGGACTCCTTTTTCAATGATTTTAATTTCATTATTTTTCTTATTTTATGCTCTACATAATGGAGTGAATTATTTAATGATTTGATACTTTAAACATGGCTATTTTATTTGATACATAATGTGTCATTTCACTTATCATTTAAATGCCAATTGCTTACACATAGCTTAATTTTGATGCCTCAAATGCAAATGAAATTGGATCTTAACTTGTTGCTCATATACCTGATCATTTAGGGGCATATTATTGTATGTAATTTTGTTTTGCATCGCGTTGCATTCTATTGCATGTTGTCTTTTATTTAACTTGCATGAAATGAAAATAAAATTCATTATGTTCATGCATCATATATTACATCATATTATTTGTGCATTGTTGACCTAGGTAGATAAATATATCACTTGATTTAGGTATTAGGACCTAATTAGCCATTAATGTAGCTCGTATCCTTGAGTATGACCCTGGACTTCTAAGGTTAAAACAAATTAATTTATTAAATGAAGCCCCCTCCCTACGAAGATATCTTGGGCTCAGTTTCTGATAGATCCTTGATCGATCGTGCTACAACTTAGTCGGTTAGCGATTACATATTTCATATACACTTTAGCCACATCTTATATTTAATTTTTTTTTAACTTTTTGGGATAAGGTAATTAATGAATATCCATTCGTTTACCTTTATTCCGTTGTTTTGTCCTTAAATCCCTAGATAAATGCACGTAAATATGGCCAACTTTTATAAATTAACACTCGGACCTTTGTCTATAAATAGTTCTTAAATACATGTATTTAAATACTAAATAAATGAATAAAAAAAAGGAAAATAAAGGAAGTATTGTTAATGTTAACTAGTCCTAAACCTCGAGACTAAGTCAATATTGACTTGGTCGACAAAAAATAAAGTAGGGGAAGATAAGGGCAAACAAATACAGACAAAATAACACTATCACCTAGAAACACTAGGTGACCAGTACACTGTATATAGCTCAAACTAAAAATTACACTAATTTTTACGTACTCTTACACACTTCAAATAAAGATGTTTCAACACAAAACATGTGCATAATAATACATAAAAATACAAAAATAATATCACATGAAAATAATGCACCATGTGGATGACACACACAGATTAAAAATCGCAAACAAAATTTTACATACCAATATCTTCTCCATATGAACTCAAAATTGACCAAACTCACCTTTATTGCACTCTAAATAAATTATCTATCAAATGAAGGTGATTCCATTAAAATTGAAGTTAAGATACAAAAGCTAGCTTGAAACATATTAAAAATATAAAAATAGAAAGAAATCAATAAAAATTCATTAAAATAACTACTGTGATAAAATATGCAGGTATATTACACCTATAATGTACATATACACATTTAATTAAATACACAAATAAACTCATAAAAGTAAAATAAAAATATGTAAATACATTTTTAAAGATATTGTAAATATATAAATTATGAATATATGATAATAAAATATATAATACAAAATAAAAATCAAATATACAATCTCTATGTATTTATACCTATAATTATACTTGTAAAAATTAACATATAATAAATAGGTCTATAAAATAAATGAAAATTACTTAAAATGATGATCAACTTTCACATTTTGAGAAAATTTAATAAAACCATTTTCTATTTTATTTTCATTTTATTCCCATTTTTACTTTTGTTTTGTCTCTTTGTGGTCGACATGGACCAATCAGGGAGAGGCCCTGGTCGACCTCGGTCAACTCCCTGCTCCATCTTTGGATTGGTCCATTCATGATTTTTTTACATATTTTCTCCTCATTTTCCTTATCAGTACAGACTCTTGCCCTCGATTTGTTCATGTGAAATTTTTACCTAACTCGAATCCTTCACGCGGATCAAGATTCGACAATAGCCAACTCTTGATTCCATAAAAAACCCTAGGTAAAGGTCTTCTCTTCGGTAGCTTGTATATAATATTGCATCCTCCCTTTTTTGAAATCTAATCCCACTTGATCGACTTTTTACCCCTTGGATCGAACCCTGGAGTGATCCTCTATGACAGGGAATGATCCCCATTGATTCACAGTGAGGAGGAGGTGGTTTAGAGCCGATTCAACCCATCATTGGAGCTTCTCCGACATTCTTCTGCTTCTAGCCACATCAGGTAGGTGAGCTTCTGCTTCTTTTGCTTTTTCAGTTCCTAGGCATATCAGTAGTGTAATTTTGCATTTAATTTCATTTTATCTCATATTTTAAATCCTAAAATCTAAATATCATAGTTTATTGGAGCACTAGGTTCCAACCTCTGTTCATTGTGCTCTCAACCGTTGACCTACTGCTTGATCACCTCCACATCTTGACCACTTCATATTCTATCCCCCTGACCCATTTCACCCCCAGATCTTGCCCAGATCTGGGAGGTCAGTGCTCCTCCTCCACCTCTCATCGGAGCATCTCTGTTAGATGCATCTTTGCCTGGTTGCACCTAAAATCAACCCAAGAACCTTCTTTTTTACATATGTGAGCTAACCTCGCAAGTAAAGGAGCTTGTAGATCCGGTCTGGGTCGATTTTTGTCCAGTAGAAGGTATTTCAAATACTTCAACTTTTTACCCCCTCTAGGAGCCTATCAATGGCTCCTAGACATCTTTGAGCACACTACTAGCTATGGAGGAGCTTTGGCCTCATTTTGAGCCTGTCAGGAACCTCTCAGGTGGACGGAGGTGCGAGCAATCGACGATCGAAGGAGCATCTCCTTATTGTTCTTCTGAGTTCATCTAGCCATCCCAGTCTGACATGAGTATGCCCCAGTTTTGTTGTGGACCGTTGGATCGAGCAGAGTAGCGACCTTCATATCTCCAACAAGATCTAATCTCGAGTGCTCATCCATGAAGGAGAATCGGGCGATCTCCATCATCCAATTGCTTAAGTGATGCTCATCACATCGTCCATCAACGTACAAAGGAGAGGGTATTTTGCTTTCTCTACCCTCCATTTTTGTAATTTTTATTTAGTCCAGAAACTTTCATGTGAAGTGTAATATTTTTTGTATTATTAACATTTAAGACCCCAAGCTATCCTCTATTTTCATTTTATTCCAATCTATGTCACCTTGTGTGTCTATATGCATGAGGGGGCATGTAATTTGCTTGGATACCCTAGTATTTTGTGTATTTCATTTCATCTTAGTCCAAGAACTTTAAATATCAGTGTATTTATTTTTAGCTTATTTGCAAACTTGGCCTTATTATTCTCGATATTTGCATTTATACCCCTACTAGTGTAGAATATATTTAATTGTGCAAAAAAATTCATCTAAGCTCTTAAATTTTAGTAAGGGTTATAAAATGCTTTGAAACTTTAAAGAAATTACAATTAGGTCCCTATCCTGTAGATTTAATTTTGTAGTTGTATTTTAGTTATTAAAAATATCATTTTGCATCTAAAAATTGTAGGAAATTATCTTAAGTTCCTGGAACCATATTACATCTCATATATTTTTCTCAAGGCAACTAAAATATTTTACTTTTTATTAAAATACAAAATATTACATTTTCACATGTTTAGCATTTAAAAATCCATAAAAAATTTATAAAATGTTTTTAAAAATTCTAGAAAAGTTCATGTATGTTTATTTAACTATATTTGATTTTTCTGACCATAAGAAAAATACTAAAAATTGAAAACATAGAAGACATTATAAAAATTCAAAAAAACACAAAAATATGTTTTGAGTTTCCGAATTTTCTTTAATATCTAGTATTTCAGAAATTTGAATTTGGGATGATTCTAATTTGATAGATATTTATTAAGCCCATTTCAAGTTCCCTGATTTACTATTCTGTTTATTTTATGTATTTCTTTATTTAAAATACCATAAAAAATCTTCAAAATTATCCAAAAATTATAAAAATAGAGGAAGAAAAAATAAATAATCCGAAAATACTTTATTTCTGAATTTTTGAGTTTATTTATTACATTTTAAAAAAATTCAGAAACATTTCCTTTATCATTTTCTTGATATATTCTATATATATAATTATATATTGGATGTTAATATCTATTTCATTTTCAAAATCAAAATTAAGCATTTGCATAATTAAAAACATAAAAAAATAAAAACCCACAAAAAATAAAAATTAAAAACACAAAAAATATGTGACCTGAGTTGTCTATTCATTTTTGTTGCTCTACCTCGTGTGCTCCTTTGTAGTTCAACCCTTACTACGTGTCATCTAGACATATTCATGTAGGGTATAATAAATTTTTATCTCCTCTACATATACTTGCTTAAATCATTATTGTTTGTTGAGATTGCAGTTGAGTTGATTGTCGAGAGGCGAGAGAGGTGTCGATAGAACAATTACTAGATCCGACTTGTCGGACACCGCTGGCCCACCAAGACCGGATGTTAGACACATCTGACTCCAGCGCTCTTTCAATAATGTATTGTTTTGAACTGTATTTTGTAAAAATGATTATAAAATGACTTGAAAACTATTAGATGCCAATGTGACCTGGTTTATCTAAAATATTTTACATTGGTTTGTAAAAATAGGATTTTACTTGTTTTTGAAAAATCATTGTAAAATATTTGAAAAACATATATTTATGTGACATGTCTTTGAAAAATATCTACATTGGTTTGTAAAAATAGAGTTTTACTTGGTTTGAAAAATCTTTGTAAAATGTTTGGAAAATATATATCTATAGACATAGTTTGTAAAATGATTTCTAAAATATTTGCAATCATGAGGGTATAGTTAATATTAACACATATTTTGTAAATAAACCTAACTTTATTTAAAATGAAAAAATGAAAAAAATGAAAAAAAAAGTAACAAAAACACTAACTAATAAGTTGGATGTTTCACTAACACTTTCACATTCATACAAGACTTGTTGAGATTCATAACACTTGTTTATGAGATCCTAAAATATATAGTTAACATGTTTTAATCATTAGGATCTTAGACTTAATAATTCACACTTCCCTCGTTTGAAAGATATTTGTGCTATATTGCATGCTTAATCTTCACCTTTATAGAATATGACCTACACATCAAATGCACGAATGCATATATCATGAGATTAGTTAAGATTTCATGAGGAACCGAGACTTCGGATTTGAGTTTGGACCTGATCTTATAATGCTCGAGGATGGGATAAAATTAATGAAGTCTTCATAAAACTTGATGTCAGCACATTAAAACAATATGAGAACATAGTTCATATACTAATCTTTTGACATTTAGTTCATATATCAATATTTTGACATTTACCTAAAGTACCAGGATGTGATAAAATTAAATAAAAATATTGATCATTGTGCGCCAACTCTTGATAAAAGCAGTGATGCTGGACAAAAAGAAAAGAAAAGAAAAGAAGTTGGTGAAAGAAAAACTCTTACATTACAAAGTCAAAAACAAAGATCTTCTACCAAAGGCAAGTGCCCCCAATTTTTTTAAGTGTCAACTTGGACCGAAATCTTAGGCTTATATGAATCGGGCTAGTATCCAAAAAGAGCTCTGCATCTTATAGTGATACAAGTCTGGGTGTCTGATGAATCTCCATTTCATCACCTTTATTCTTTCATTTTGGCCTTCAATTGTCACGACCCCAATTCCAAGTCATTGGATTCTTCCATAATCAGATCTGGTTACTAAGGAATAATTTATTTAATAATCAAAACTAACATTCAGAAATAGACTACAATTAAAAATACTCAGAAAGAGTTATTTAGTTCTTTCCATTCACAAAATAAAGCTTACATGATACATTGTCCCACTTCAGCCATTTACATTTACATCAGCTGGAAGGAAATACACAAAAAAGATTACCAACTACCGTATAGAGTAAAGCTACTATGGCTCGCTAGATGGATATTGCATTAGCTGGCTGTATTATTAAAGTCCTTGTGATGGCTCACCAACACCTGTTGGGTTTTCCATAAATCATAGGATAACAATTAGAGAATGCTAAGTAACAAAGAAGAGAAAAGCAAACGAATGGTGTAAATTTTCAAAACTTGTTATCACAAAAAGTTTCATTCCTTCTCATTAGTTTAAGTCATATTCTATCTATTACACGTTAGGGATTACTCCAGGGGAACCCCACCATTCATGGACTCCGAAGCTGTGGATATTTTGGGATTGGAGATTGCGTTGATCTGGTGAGCTTATACTGCCGCACGTCGCCTCAACCAATCCTCCAAGACTACCATGACAAGTTTCCTTTTCTTATATTAACCAGGGTTTCAAAACCTCAGCTTAGCAAACAAAGGAGCACACCATCCTCGAGGACTCGGTTGCTTAAAACCTCAGGAAAACTTTAATCAAGTTTAGTAGCAGCTTTAAATGCATGTTATCGTGACCCAGCTGCTATCCAACCACATGTGCCTCTACATGGCACACGCACATCTTCAGTCATTCAATCCACCTAATGGTAGCCGAGTACAATTCGTTGTAAATAATTTATTTCATGTACGCAACATATCCATGCAACAGTGTACCGTCTAGGTTTGGCCTGCCAATACGGATGTTCTTCTGACAAACCTACAGGTTGCATGTCCAACTGTAGTATATACTCCAAGTCATTCTTAACGTAACACGCGATCCTTTTTAGGACCCATTTCAATAAACATCAATTTCCATGTTGTAATTCTTCCGGTAAGGCTTTGATTTTCGTACTCATAAACATTGAGTATCAACTCACATATATATTAAACCATATGTATATATACTCATATTTATGTATACGTTAACTCCCAAACCCTAATTTTCCAAGCTACTGCATTTATTCGCTGCTTAGACATATTTTAGTGGGAATTACAAAGCAACTTTCCATATTTTCTCAAAAAGAGTCCAAATTAGTGTTCTTCGTAAAGAAGAACATAGAATCGGGAATTTCAATGATATCGTATGAAAACACAACAGCAAAATGAATGATTTCATTACCTAATCGAGCTCTCTCTCACGTATGTAGTGCTTTATCGTGATTCATTTTCAGAAAGGATGATTTATGGCTCCAGAAATGATCGATTTCAATTTTATATAAAGAACACTAAGAACGTGTCAAGAACGTGAAGAACAAACAAAGAACACAAATAATGTGAAGAACACACGATGAACATGAAGAACACATAAAGAACGCAAAGAACATATTTTCTCTTGAAATTTCAGCAGAGCTTCCCCTTATATGAGGTGATATTTCAAGGAGATTTTGACATAGTTTCCACTTATATTTGGACATATTTATAGGAAAATTTATGTAGAGATTCCCCTTATATCGGGACATTTTTAAAAGAAAAAACGGAAAGAGTTTCCTCTTATAAAATCACCGAGAGGAAAACAATAGTGAAACCAAAAGAATATAATCAAACTACAATTGATGGAGAATCGGTAGACACCACGCGTCTTAGACGAGTGAAGATGTGACGAATCACAGGATTCACTGACGTGCATAGCCACCCACACCTAAGTAGGGTGTTACACAGATTTCTCCCTCAATAAGTATTAAAGTGAAATAAAAAGAATATAATAGAACTATGAGCGATGGAGAATCGGTATACACCATGTGTCTTAGGTGAGCAAAGGTATGACGAGTCACAGGGTTCACTGGCATGCATAGCCGCCCGCACCTAAGTAGGGTGTTACACAAATTTCTCCTCAAACCACAACAGAAAATGAATCAGAAAGGGAGATGAATCGAAAACTAAGCTAGAAAAAGAAAATGAATAGAAAACCTAGCTCAATTTAGAGCTTACTTATGAAGCCAACTAGGAGAGGGTCGTACCTTCCTCCTCCTCGTCCTCATGGGAGCGCTTCACTAGCGCTCCTTCCCTGCCTCCCACTCCTCCTCCTGACCTCTCGACCCTAGCCCTTGGGGTAGTGGTAGTGGAAATCGTAGAGAATGAATGGGTAGGGGGCTATTTATAGGCTTCAGAAATCCACTAAGTATGGTTAGTAAACCATGGTTAACGCTTAACCACGGTTAGCGGCCGTTGTTTTTGCACATGATTTTGGCCAGAGCTTATCCGGAACTTAGAGCTTAAGTTAGAACTATCTAGAAGATTCTAGATTCGCTAATGACGCTTAATTAGCGCTAATCGTAATTAACTTTAAGTAATCACGATTTAACCTTTAACATTTGCTAACCATTATTAGTATTCGCTAATGGTCATTAACAATCCTCAATCTGTCATTTGTTTCTTTAATTGTGTTTAATTAGTCTTAATGACAGTCATTAAAGGTTAATGACATCTTAAGTCTCCTTACTTATCTTTCTTCCAAAAATCCTAAGGTGTCGTTCGGCACAAGGGTTATCTGCGAATTAGGAGAGTTTATCTCCCTTAACCCACATCCCCTCTCTCCTCGTGGGCCCCACTTTATTCCTTTTTTAAAAAATTAAATAAATCAATTTTACATCATCAATTCTATCAAATAATAATATATTATACCATCATATCATATAAAAATTATAAACTACTCCACTTCTACTCACTTTTCTAAGCTTCAATACAATCACATCACAATAACTACTCACTTTTTCAAACTTCAATACAATCATATCACCTCAAACCCACTTCTAACCCACCCCCAGTTTAACCCTCTATCCAAACATCAAAACACAAAAACGGGTTACCCTCTACCAGTTTAACCCGCCTTAACCCGCCAACCAAATGCAACCTAACAATTCTAAACAAAATATGATTCATACGAAACAAATTCCGTTTGTTTCCTATTGATGAGTTGGATCCTATGATACATGATCCGAGAGAGGCCAAGTTCAAGGCTTTACAATTATAACAACCTTAAAGGAAGTCTCATCCTCGAGACTTGAAATGCAAGCATAACAACCTTAAAGAGGATTGAAACCATAACAACATTAAAGAGATTGAGCGTCATCTTATTTATAATGAAAATATACACAATACATAGTGTTATCATTCAAACAAGTAGGGGTATTTTCTCTCAAATCTACCTCAGGTTCCCATGTGGCTTCTTCAAACTCTTGGTTCTGCCATAATACTTTAACTAAAGGTACCACTTTTTTCCTCAACTTCTTGATATCCATGTATAGTATTTGTATAGTTATTTCTAGGATTTTCAAGTCTGGTTCAACGTGCAAATCATCATATCTTATCTTATGCTCAGGATCCTTAATATACTTTCTCATATTTGATACATGAAAAACATCATGTAGTGTCGAAAGATGTGCAAGATGTGCAAGTCTATATGCAACTATTCAAAGCGCTGAATGATTTCAGAGGGACTCACGAACCTGGGTGCCAACTTCCCACGAAAGCCAAACCTATGAACTCCCTTCATAGGTGATACTTTGAGGAATACAAATTCACCTACATCAAACTCATGATCTTTTCGTCTAGCATTACTATAGCTTTTATGGTGACTCTGAGCAGTTATTAGTCTTTTTCAAGCAAGCTCTGTAGCTTCTCGTGTATCCTAGAGTCTATCTGAATTATAAAGGTTCTTTATCTTGACCTCTTGCCAACATAGAGGAGTAGTACACCTACATCCATATAGTTCTTCAAATGGTGCCGTGCCAATACTTGCATAGTAACTATTTTAGTAGGTGAATTCTGTAAGAGGCAAATGTTTAATCCACGATCCCTTCCATTCTAAGGCACATGCTCATAGCATATCCTCTAGCATCTGAATCGTACTTCTGATTGACCATCTATCTGTGGATGATATGCAACACTCAAGCATAATTGTGTGGCTAAGGCTTTAATGAATTTATCGTAGTAGTGTGAGGTGAATCGTGAATCTCGATCGGAAACTACCTCCTTTGGAATGCCATGGAGATAGATCACATGTATAATATATAACTTCATCAAGCTGGTCAGGAGTGAAAGATAAGCTTATTAGAATAAAGTGTGCTACCTTTGTCAGACGATCTATTATGACCCATATACTATCTTCACCATCTGCCATATGGGGTAAGCCAATAACGAAGTCCATGGAAATGTTTTCCCATTTCCATTCAGATAGGGAGAGGTTGCAACAATCATGGTGGCTTTCGGTGTGAAGCCTTTACCTGTTGATAAGTGAAACATGAATTCACAAACTCAACAACATCTTTCTTCATTCCCGGCCACCAAAAGTCTGAACGAAGATCCTTATACATCTTTGTAATTCCAAGATGAATTGACAATCTAGAGCAATGCACTTCACATAAGATGTCTTTCCTCAGTTCAGGTGTGTTTGGTACACAAACTCTGCGATGGTTATATAGTAACCCATCTTCTATATGTAATCCCTCTGTCTCATTATTCTCAAGTTGTCGTCTCAAGTCTTTAAGGACTGGATCATCCTCTTATCCTTTCTTTATTCTATCCCAGATCTCTGGTTTGTATCGACGAGGAATAGTTATAGTATCAGCACTATTTATCAAATGATTTCCGTTCAATCAATGTTGATAATAAACCCCAAAAATGGATACCACTCACCAACCAAGGTGAATAAGTTCTTCTGCTAAGGTCATTTGCTACAGCGTTCCCCTTAGCGAGGTGGTAGGAGATGGCACAATCATAGTCCTTCGACAGCTCTAGCCACCGTCTCTGCCTCATATTAACCTCCTTCTAATCAAAAAGATATTTCAAGCTTCTATGATCGATGAATATTTATAAAGTAATACCATAGAGGTCATGTATTCTGAGTGTGTGCCATGCATTTATAAAGTAATACCATAGAGGTCATGTATTTATAAAGTAATACCATAAAGCTTAGTTCAAGGTCATGTGTCGGGGAGTTCCTCTCATGTATCCTGAGTTGTCATGATGCATAGGCAACTACCTTGACATGTTGCATAAGAACTGCCTCAAGTACTTCTTTAGATGCATCAACGTACACTGTAAACTTTTCACTCCCAGAGGGTAGAGTAAGGATAAGTGCAGATGTTAGGCATTCTTTCAATATCTGAAAACTAGTTTTGCATGCAATAGACCATATGAATGGGACTTCCTTCTGAGTTAGCCTAGTCATTGTCAATGCTATTCATGAAAAGTCCTTCACAAATCTTGTATAGTACCTAACTAGACCTAGAAAAGATATATTTCTGTGATAGTCTTTGAGCATTCCCAATTCATCAATGCACCAACCTTCGCATGACCAACTGATATACCTCCTCCACAAATAACATGGCCTAAGAAGGATACTTCAGATAGCCAGAAGTCACCTTTGTTATTTTTAACATACAATTTATTCTTCCTTAATGTTTCAAGTTCCTACCGAAGATGGTGTTCATCATGCTCGTACTTATCCTTAGAGTAAATAAGCATGTTATCAATAAAGACTACTACAAAGTGAGGTAGGAACTCCTTGAACACTCTATTCATGAGATCCATGAAGCTTGTTAGGGCATTTGTCAGTCCAAAAGGCATAACTAAAAACTCATAATGTCCATATCTAGTTCGAAAGGTTGTCTTGGGGATATCCGCATCTTTAATTTTCAACTGATGGTATTTAGATCTTATGTCTATCTTGGAATACAAAGTTGAACCCTAAAACTGGTCAAAGAGATCATTTATTCTAGCAGAGGATACTTGTTATTTATTGTCCTCTTGTTTAGATTTCTATAGTCAATGCACAACCGCATCGACCCATCCTTCTTCCTTACAAATAAAACAGATGCACCCCATGGTGAAGTACTAGGACGAATGAAGCCTTTGTCTAACAGTTCTTGTAATTGTACCTTTAACTCCCGTAACTCAATTGGTGACATCCTATATGAAGTGATAAAAATAGGATGAGTATCAAGTGTGAGAGAGATTTCAAATTCAATCGCTTGCTCAGGCGGTAATCCAGATAGTTTATCTGAAAAGACATCAGGAAACTCTTAGACTATAGGTACATTTTTTATCATTCTGTTTGACCCCGAGGTAGTAGATACATAAGCTAAATAACCTTAGCACCCTTGCTCTAAAAATTGTTGTGCCTTCAGAGTAGAGATGTATTTGACATCGTGATGAATCTGCATTTCACCATCTTTATTCATTTATTTTAGCTTAAAAGCCCTTATAAAACACCTTTATATAATACTAACTCCATATTCTTACTAACTTGCATGAGTGTATAAATATTGTATACTTATAATTATTTTAACCTAAAATAAAGAAAGAAAGAAAGAAAGGAAAAATAAAAAAAAGAATGTACATATGTAATAGATACAGACTGACCTGAACCCAGAGAGAAGGTCAAGACATTGACCTCATCGACCAGGAATAAAGTAGGGGGAGATAGGGTCCTTAATCAGAAAATCCAAAAAAATGTGTGCATTGTAAATATTTGTATACTTACACTATTTTATTTATACATAAATTGACCTTCAACTAAATAATGTTCAAAACAAAAATTGTAAATAAAAATATTTTTTAAATAATAAAAATGTTTGCAAAATAAAATCATGTACAGAATAAAAGTAACCACATCCGGAAAAAGCCATTAAGTGATAATTGAAAGTCCAGTTCCGGCTCCATATGAAATCAAATTGAACCAAACTCACTTCCATTGTATTCTTAATTAAATTATCTTTAAAATAACAGTGATTTCATAATTTTTGGAGTTACGGTTGAAAAGTCAGTTTTCTCGGGTGATTTATGCAATTTTAAAATTTATTTGTACGTATTGTATTTGTAAATATTTGTAAATATTTTTACTAATTATTTAAAATAAAAATAAAAATAAAAATTTAAAAATAAAAAATAATAATTTCCTTTTTTAACTATATATAATGTATACTATATATCTAGTATATGTATATAGTTGATATTCTTAAATAACCACCATAAAAAAATAAAAAAATTAACATTTATTATTCAATTTAATAAAGTAACGAAAATATAAAAAAAATAATTTTTGTAAATAATATTAACATTAATTGTATCTTTATCTCATTTCAATTTCTTTCCTTATCTCTTTATCACCATTCAATTTTCAAATTCGAATTTAAATTCAAATTCAATTAATCATCTATTTAAGTGGCTCCTCCTTCCTCATTTTCTCTTGATCAAGCATTCGTGAGAGGAGCCTATTCTCTGAGAGCTATCTTATCGCAAAAGTGTGCCTAGCCTCCAAGCCATCCGGTGACAGTAAGTCAGCCTTCATCGAGGCGATAAGGGTTTCTTTTCCGCTCCCACAGTGAGATCCATTTCTCTTGTTTTGAATCTAGGTTAATCTTAGTTTAATTTTTCGCATTTTTTATTTCATTGTCATTTTTTATATAGACCTTAAAATTCCCATCACGATTTGATCGGCCTTTGATTCTGATTTGTTTCATCTCATTTTCTCGATCTCTCCACGTTCACTTTCTGGACCCCATGATCTCTCAACTTCGGCCACGCACGTTGTCCAGAGACTCAGATTCGATTCTTCCATTTTGCTAGATCTCCGTTCATATCTTTTAAATTTTTTTATTATTTATTAAAATAAGTAGAGATGATGCATCATGTTTGAGTCCTCTTCTATTTCAAAAAAATATAAATTAAAAAAATTTAAAAAGATCATATATATATTCTTTAACATTTGTTTTGTAGGAAATAAAAAATAAAAAATATATAAAAGTTTTGTTTAGTTTCTGTTTTTACATTTGAAAATTAAAAAAATAAAATAAATTGGAAGCCGCCAATACCGCCTAGCTCTGTTGCCTAAAGCCCCCTCCGTCGCAGCTCGCTTCTCCAAGTGGAGCTCGACGTCGCAGGAGCTCCTCTTTCGTCGACCTCCGCTAGCCTCCGTGCACCGCCAGATCCCTTCACCACCGTTTTGCCCCGCTGTGACACAGCAGTCGCCCACCTCCCAGATCGTCTACACCACAGTCCTCTGCTCCAATCATCAGCCCCACCACTGTGGGAGTCCTCCGTAGCCACCATCTGCCTTGCTGCCGACCAAGGCGTGTATCGCCCAGTCAGATCTCCACCGCAACACCGACATCCACGACGGCTTGGATGTAACCGTCGTGCCTCTATCCCTCTATTGTTGCCGATCACCAGCCCAACGTCGTGCAAGCCTCCACCCATAGCATCTCCACCGCCCCCGTGCGAATTCGCGCAGCTTTACCATCAACAGCAGACCGCCACCTCAAGAATCTCCACCCACCGTTGTTCCAGCACCGATTCCTCGCTGCCTTTCCTAGGTTTCCCTCTGCGACCTCCTAAGTCGCGCCATCGCTCCACCAGTTCGCCCTCTCCACTGACTGTGCGACCACCGTACCACTAAGTTCACTCACGCCGCCAGCCACCCTCGCACAGCTTACCGATGCCACCCGTCGATCTGTCGTCCATCGCCCTGCGACGTGAGAAAGAAGTAAGGAGCGGTGGTGCCCCCATTTCCCTTAGGCACGAGAAGAGAGAGGATCAAGAGGGGTGGCGACTCCCCTTTGATTTCTAGAGCGAAAAGGCTCTATTTCGAGGGGCTCAATCCGAGCCCTCAATCAAGACCCTTAATCTAAGGGCTCAAAACACGCCATGTCACCCCCATTATATAATATCTGCCAAATATCAGATCAGCCCCTAGGGATCCTCTGATTTGCAAAGAAGACCCCAACATTCCTGATTTTACGTACCAACCCCTACCTCCTTCAAAGCATGTGCAGTGCACGGACCGTTAGGTAAATTGTAATAATCACCTCGTATTTTATTAGTTATGAATTTTTATGCAAAAATTTTAAATAATTGCATTTAAATCTTGTTTATTCACACTTCTATTTTGCATACTTCTTTTCTTAGAATAAATAGAATTTGTGTTCTGAAAATTCTACAAAAATTTGTGTAGATTCCAATTATGTGCATATTCAATGCATAAATTTTTTAATTCATTTTATTTTCATTTGATATTATTAAAAAATCGAGAACATGTCATTTTTTCCTATTTGAACTTCGATAATTCATAAAAATTCAAATATTTTTTTCAAAAATTCCAAAAAAGCAGATTAATTTTCTTTTATTATGTTTCAATTTCTATGCAAATTTCATGCATTAATTATATATAAAACCCAAAAAATTGTAAAATACTAAAAATCCTAAAAAAATCATAAAACATTCTAGAAAAATCATTGAGATTTCAGATCCTATTTGTAGATAATGCATTCTAATTTTTAGGAAAAATAGTTGCAGAATTTTTTATTTCATTTAATATTTTTAAATTGAAAAATAAACATGCTTACTCACTATTTGCATTTTTGCTTTTTTACTAATTTTAAATTCCTAAAAAATATAAAAATCTCTGAAAAAATACAAAAAAGGTAAAAAAATCATAAAAACACAAAAACAATTTATTTAAATATTTTTTAGCATTTTAGTTATATTTGAAAAATCCAAAAAAATTACTTCTTATGTGCATGAATTTGCTTTGAAAATCATATTTTTGAAAATTTAAAAAAATGCAAAATTAAAATAACTAAAAATTTGAATAATCAGACAATAATTAATAGAAATAAAAAATTAAAAAAATAAAATGATAAAAAAATTCACAAAAACCAAGATAGTTTGTATTTGAGATTCCCTTTTTTTCTTTTAATTGATTTTCGATTATTTGAATGACCCTCATGAATTGTAGCCTCCGTGAGTTCGATCCTATTAGCTATACAGGTAAATAAGTAGCAAAAAGTTCTCTCGCTTTATTATTCTTCTAATTAATTATTGACTTGAGAAAGAAAAGAATAATTTTTTTGTTGCGGGATATTTAGGTTGCAACGACCAATGTGCATTTATTTTCATCAATAATTTAAAACCTTAAAAATACTGTTCAACAAAATAGCATCATTGCTGGGGAGACACAGCGATGGTAGTTAGGTTTCTCTTTTGACCTGCTTTCTTGGTTGTACATATTTGTTTATATTTCTTTACTTTTATTCCATTGTTCATATTCACTGCATTTCTTTCTTTTTTCTGCTTATATTTTATAAATGTGTTTCTTACACATTCTCTCTCTTCTTTTTCTTGCAAGGGTTCGCGGAGGGAAGGAGGCGATCCTAGGAGAGTCGAAGCACCTAAGCGAAGTAGAGGCGGTTTGATTCTTCACTAAGCCACATGAGAGCATGAGAGGAGGAGAAGAAGAATTGAAGGAGACCAACAAAAAAGACTTTCTTTTATTTATTTCTAGCATTTGAACTCTTATAAACGGACATTCATTTGTTATGGGGTTTGTTTCGCCAAGTGCCGGTGCACTAGGGGGACATCACCAGTTTTGTTTTCATCGCCTTATTTTTCTTTGTTTCACGTGGATTTCATGAGCTACCTATTGATTGATTTAATTAATTTGCTTGAGCCAGGTAATTAATTTGGTCCAAACACCATAAACAATAATTTCTGTACTTATGGAATATAGCATATATGGACTTAGTGAAATTTAATCCGTTCTTGCCCGTTAATAAAAGCTATTGTTAGGATGGTTCACTTGCATTTGCATATAGGTTAGTTTATTTTCATGTATTTAAATTCTACGCGGACCACCCTGCATGTAGAGTGCTGGCAACAAGGTACGCATCTCTAATCCCTACATGCATTGTATTTAATCGCGCATTGGCATTTCCGATCTCCTTCCTTGTTTTCACTCACATAAGTTAAAAAGGAAATTGGACACTCGATAGGCGATTTATTGATAATATTCAAACCAAGTGACAACTACCAAAATTTAGGTATGCTAAAGAAAACTCAACCCTAAAATAAACATAAGGAAAAATCATTATTTTTGGGAGAGTAACCCCCTCATTGTTTGATTTATCTACAGCGAGAGAGCGACCCGCATACTAGGATAGAACCACGCCCGAACTCTCTTCAGACTACTATCTTGCGATTAGTTGTTCTCCAGTGAGGACTTCACCGGGTAGCCGATAATCGGTCCGAGAATTCCTTATCAGAGTGGGAAGATAGGGTAGCCGGTAAACGGTTCCACCCATACTTGTTGGAAAAAACTAGTTGTGAGATTGGGCTAGTCTCTTGGGAGCATTGGGTTCCAAACAGCTCACTTTAACCGCTCTGATAGACTGTATTTTCACCAAACTCTAAAAATTGACAAGATAATTGATTGAACCTTCACGGTCTTCACATTGAGTTGAGTTGGTGAACTGGGGGTTCGTATTGTGTTTGATTGCTTGTGTGTATACTAGATCCTTCTACGCATTTGCAACTTTTTCTTCACATCTTTTGACTTGGCTATTGTGTTCTCCCAATCCCCGTCATTTGTTTCGGAGATGGTCGGTTGGGATTATTTTAATCCGATCTTCATGGATCCCTCACACTCTCCAGCCAATCCACCTTCCTTTTTCCAGGAGGACTTTCCTCCTGATTTTTGTGCATGTCCGCCTAAACCATTATTTCAGGAGTCAGACTCTGATTCTCACTCACCCTCATTCCACTCACTCGATCCTAGGATTGTGGATTCACCTTTCATGATTTCTACACTTGAGACCCTGAACCAAATGATGGAGCATATGAATTCGAGGATTAGCAATCTATTTAACATAAATAAGAGCAAGAATGTTGCTCCACTATTTGAGGATATAGATTCACTTTAAGATAATCATGAGAGCTTGCAATCGCTCAAAATACAAAAATTGAGAAAAATTTAAAAATCCAAAAAGATTTCGGGAGACACATTGTTGATTCATTTTGTGAGGAGAGGGCACCCATGCCAAACCATGTTCCCACATAGTCATCCACTACATGTCTCGACTTCGACCCCGAGGATGCCACTGTATAGACTGTTCTTGGCAATCCTCAGGTATATGCCGATTACGAACTCCTCCCTTGTATGGAGGTGGTCCAAATATTCAAAAACATGTTGATTGAACGCGAAGTGGTTGCCACCCTTCATGAGGTCATTAAAGCCCCACTTCACCAGGCCACGAAACATTTATCTGCTCCTTAACACAATAAGAGAAAGTGGAGGAGCAGATCTGAGCGTCACATCTTGACCATGTCCACTGTCTATGCAATCTCCCACCGTCCACATTTTAAGAAAGAGAACACTGCCACACCTCTTGTAAGTTGCTCCATATCTGACTATTCTTGTGATAACACTCTCCTTGACGGTGGTTCGTCAGTCAATATATTACCCTTCTCTACGGTACAATCTCTTCATCTTGGGCCTCTCAAGAAAACCTAAATGATAGTTCAATTTGCTGATGGATCTATCAAGAGGGCGAAGGGTATTCTTGAAAACATTGTCGTTCTTATTCAGGGCATGAAATTCACTTCTGATTTTGTCATGTTGCCCATGGAAACCGCCACCCTATGGAGCACCCTCCAATCATCCTGAGACAACCTTTCCTCACCTCTGCGGGGGCCGTTATTGATTATGGATCAGGAGAGATTCATTTCCGTTCTGACATAGGGAGCGATGTGTTGATCACTACACCCATTACTGACAAGAGACATGCATCCCATGAGAGCGTACCCATATTAGCTAACCCCAAGGACCTTGACCTTGATGATAATATCAGGGATTCTTATTGTATGTTGGATGATATTGAGACCCAAGAATTCCTCTTCAAGGAGGAAGATTTGGAAAGCATAGACCTTGGAGTTTCCCCTTCTGGTATGTGGCGATGCATTGATGACATCTGCGGGATTTACACAATAGACACCCTAGAGTAGAAGGTAGACTCTGAGACTAGACAGGACGAACATGATTTGACTACTTTCACTGATGAGTTCGTTCCTATTCACCTTGATTTAGATGAGATTGATAAGGCCAAATTTGATATAACTGCTTTTATAAAGGAATTTGGGCCTTTATAAAGATGATGATTCAGTAGAGGCTCGCCAGGCTGAATCTGATCCTACTTTTTCTGATAATTATTTCGAGCCTTTTTACTTTGATGTTAGTGAGACTTCCCAGGCAAGACATGACCACACTGCTTCCATTGAATGGTTCGTGCCTGAAAACTCTAAGACCGCTGAGGATACATTCTTGGTCGATCCTGATCAGTTTATGTCTAATGATGACCACAATATCAACCTATACCTTGTTAGATCCATACATCACTGGTCCTGCAAGAAAGTTCTCTTTCGACCTTCTTGACCTTTGTACATCCATTCCTTTTGTATATCCTTTCGTTTCATTATTTCTTCTTCTGTTTTATCATTCGCCTCTTTTTTGTGTGTATATATGCTATACTTAGGATGTGCTTTATCCTATGTATAGGGGGTGAATGATTTGTGTTGTTCATATTCGTCATGTTCTTCACTCCTGTTGTTGCCTATACTTACGGATACTCTACCCTAAGTATGGGGGGTGATGTTGTTCATATCGATATTTTTTTGAGTGTGTACATTCTCTTCATCAGTTTTTTCTCTTTTGTACAGTTTTTTATACTTAGGATTACTTGATCCTAAGTATGGGGGGGATCACCGACTTCTATTCTTTTCATCTTCTCTTTGAGTCATTGTAGCATAGGAGTCTTTTCACTTTTATATACTTAGCACGAGTTATGTCTTCCTTTGTCGCTCTTTGATCACTATGAGGACATAGTTTGAGCTAAGTATAGGGGGTGTCGTATATATTGTTTATATACTTTAGAAATAACTCATACTTTTAAATATAATTATTTTTGGGGATATGCATATAAATTTGTAAAATTCATGTGTGTGTATATAGACTTTGATCACCTTTCAAAAAAACAAAAACAAAAAAAAACAAAACAACAAAACAAACAAAAAACCAAAAAAAGAAAAAAAAAGAAAAAAAAGAAGAAAAGAAAAAAGAAAAGAAAAAACAAAAAACAAAAACAAACAAACAAAAAAAACAAACAAAAACAGAAATAAAAAATCCTTGTATATATTTTACTAACCCTTTTTCCTTCAAAAAAACTCTTTTCACATGTACATCATTTTTTCTTTCTTTTCCCAAAACCCAAAAGAAGTAGAAAATTAGAAAATGATTTCAAAAAAAATTGCTTTCTTTTTCCATTGTACATATTTCTTGTATTTGCATGTGCATTTTTAAGGATAGTATTGACATTTAAAGTAAGACTGGAATAAAATTGAAGAATGGAGCTTAGTTGGACCTTAATCCACTTAATTTCTGAGGAACCTTATAAGAAATGGAGTTAAGACTTTTCAGGTCCTAGCGACTTAATTCTTTGAGTCCAACAGACTATGTTCACATGTCATCTTGATTAGTCTAAGTAGAATATTTAACAACAGACACATGATTCTTTCAGACCGTGGCTTATCTTGGACAAGCACTCTACACTAGCTCTTCATGGAGGAGGTAGTGAGGAGGTAGAATCTTTTAGCTTGGAGTAGCATACGAGGGTAGTACATCTTGGTGGAACCTCTCGTCTTCCTATAGGGAGGGTTGTGCATCTCAACCTCATCTAGTAGCATTGAGGTCTAAAGATAGGATGACGTGGGGTTGCAATAATGCTTCAAATTTTGGATAGTCAACTAGCTTAAGAGGAAAAACTCCTTATGTACATGTTGCACCTTGTATATATTTTTCAAAAAAAAAGAGAGAAGAAATGCAGAATCTCCAAAAGTGTATAGGCTTGATTGAAAAGTTAAATATTTGCCAGCGTGTATATACAAGGGTAAAGAAAAAAAATAATAAGAGCTTCAAAGTTAAATTTTTGTAAGCTTGCAGATGGATGATTTGGCTACATTGGTCACGCATCCAAGGATAGGTATCTACACTGGTTACCGTCCATTCTTTTCTCCATCTCCTCTTCTTGAGCTGGTTGTACTTGAACTTAGAAGGGAATATCCTCGCTCCTCGAGGAAAGAGTTGCTAGACCTGGGGATTAGAGTTACCTTGTTGAGGGAGGCTATTTCTTTGATACTTTTGAGATGGGGAGGTATATTTCACTTACACCGTACAAGTAAGGATTCATAGTCATAAGAATTTGTGTATGTAAACTTGTTCTGACCTGACTGTTGAGGAGACCTGAATAGGAGTCTTGTGGAACTTAGAAGCTGTTAGGTTTTAAATCCATTTCCCATTAAGGTTCCGCTACACTAATAATCCAAAGGTCTAACAGAGCTCCATACTACAATTTTATGAAGATAAGTATAATACTCAATATTGTCCTAATTTCTTTATTTTTCCTTTCTTTTTCTTTTTATTCACTTATTATTTCAAATATGTGTTTGCTAAGAGACTAGCAAAGGTAAACCATAGGGGGGTGATGAATATGTATTTCATAAACTTAATTCATTTATTTTAGCTTAAAATCCCTTATAAAACACTTGTATATAATACTAACTCCATATTATTACTAACTTGCATCTTTGTGTAAATATTGTATATTTATTACTATTTTAACCTAAAATAAATAAAGAAATAAAGAAAAGAAAAATAAAAAAAGAAGAAGAAGAAGACTGTATATATGTAATAGATACAGGCTAACCCGGACCTCGAGAGAAGGTCAAGACAACCTCATCGACCAGGAATAAAGTAGGGGGAGATAGGGTCATTAATCATAAAATCCAAAAAATGTGTGTTGTAAATATTTGTATTCATACACTATTTTATCTGTACATAAATTGACCTTAAACTAAATAATATTCCAAACAAAAGTTGTAAATAAAAATATTTCTTAAATAATAAAAATGATTGCAAAAGAAAATCATGTATAGAATAAAAGTAATCACATCCGGAAAAAGCCATTAAGTGATAATTGAAAGTCCAATTCCTGCTCCATATGAATAAAATTGAACCAAACTCACTTCCATTGTATTCTAAATTCAATTATCTTTAAAATGGATGTGATTTCATATTTTTTGGAGTTATGGTTGAAAAGTGGATTTTCTGTGATGGTTTGTGCAATTTTACCATTTATTTGTACATATTGTATTTGTAAATATTTGTAAATATTTTTACTAATTATTTAAAACAAATAAAAAATAAAATTTTTAAAGCAAAAAAAACTAAGTTCCTTATTTAACTATATATATAATGTACCTTATGTATCTAGTATACGTATATAATTGGTATTCTTAAATAACAACCATAAAAAATAAAAAATTAACATTTATTATTCAATTTAATAAAGTGATGAAAATACAAAAAAAATTAATTTTTGTAACTAATTTTAACACTAATTTTATCTTTATCGCATTTCAATTTCTTTCCTTATCTATCTATCACCATTCAATTTTCAAATTCGAATTCAAATTCAATTAATCCTCTATTTAATTGGTTCATCCTCCCTCATTTTCTCTTGATCAATCTTTGGTGAGAGGAGCCTATTCTACAAGAGCTATCTTGTCGCAGAAGGCTGCCTAGCCTCTAAGCCGTCCGGTGACAATGAGTCAGCCTTCATCGAGGCGATCACGGTTTCTTTTCCGCTCTCACGGTGACATCCATTTCTCTTGTTTTTAATGTAGGTTAATCTTAGTTTAATTTTTCGTATTTTTTATTTTGTTGTCATTTTTTATATATACCTTAGAATTCCCATCACGATTTGATCCACCTTCGATTCTGATTTTTTTCATCTCATTTTCTCGATCTCTCCATGTTCACATTCTATCCCCCACGATCTCTCCCCTTCGGCCACGCATGGTGGCCGGAGACTTGGATTCGATTCTTCATTTCGCCAGATCTCCATTCATATCTTTTTCAATTTTTTTATTATTATTTAAATAAGTAGAGATGATGCATCGTGTTTTAGTCCTCTTCTATTTCAAAAAAAATATAAAAATAAAAAAAATAAAAATCATATATGTATTTTTCTTTAACATTCATTTTGCAGTAAATAAAAAATAAAAAGATAAAAAATATAAAAAAGGATAAAAAGAGTTTTGTTTAGTTTCTGTTTTTACATTTGAAAGTTAAAAAAATAATAAATGGAAGCCGCCAATGCCACCCAGCTCTATACCTGGAGCCCCCTCTGCCGCAGCTCGCTTCTCCACCTGGAGCTCGATGTCGCAGGAGCTCCTCTTCCGTCGATCTCCGCTAGACTCTGCACGCTGCCAGATCCCTTCACCACCATTTCGCCCCGTTGTGACACAGTAGTTGCCCGACGCCTAGATCGTCTACACCGTATTCCTCTGCTATGATCATCAGTCCCACCACTATGGGAGTCCTCAGCAACCGCCATCCAGCTTGCCGTCGGCTTGGGCGTGTGTCGCCCAGCCAAATTTCCACCGCAACATCGACATCCTCAACGGCCTGGATGCAACCATCGTGCCTTCATCCCTCTGTTGTTGCCGATCACCAGCCCAACATTGTTCGAGCCTCCGCACGCTGCATCTCCACCGCCCTCGTGCGGATTCACGCAGATTCACTGTCAACAGCAGACTGCCACCTCGAGGATCTCCACCCACTGCTGTTTCACCTCCGATTCCTCGTCGCCTCTCCTAGGTTTCCCTCCACGGCCTCCTGAGTCGCACCATCGCTCCACCAGTCCGCCCTCTCCACCGATTGCGCGACCATTGCGCCACCGAGTTCACTTACGCCGCCAGCCACCCTCACGCAGCTTGCCGACGCCACCCGCCGATCTACCATCTGCCGCCCTACGACGTGAGCAAGAAGCAAGGAGCGGTGGTGCCCCCATTTCTCTTAGGCGCGAGAAGAGAGAGGAACGAGAGGGGCGACAGTTCCCTTTTGATTTCCAGAACGAAGAAGCTCTATTTTGAGGAGATCAATCCGAGCCCTCATACATAACCCTTGATCTAAGGGCTCAGAACACGCCGCGTCACCCCCATTATATAATATCTGGCAAATATCAGATCAGACCTTAGAAATCCTGTGATTTGCAAAGAAGACCCCAGCATTCCTGATTTTACGTACCAGTCCCTACTTCCTTCAAAGCAAATTGCATTTATGTCTTGTTTATTCAGACTTCTTTTTTGCATACTTCTTTTCATTAGAATAAATAGCATTTGTGTTCTAAAAGTTCTACAAAAATTTGTGTAGACTCTTGTTGTGTGCATATTCATTGCATAAATTTTTTATTGCATTTTATTTTCATTTGATATTATTACAAATATAAATCAAGTCATTTTTCCCTATTTGAACTTTGAAAATTCATAAAAATTCAAATAACATTTTGAAAATTCCAAAAAAATAGATTAATTTTCTTTTATTGTGTTTTAATTTCTATGCAAATTTCGTGCATTAATTAATTATAAAACCCAAAAAATTGTAAAATACTAAAAATATTTTAAAATACCATAAAAAACTATGAAAATCCAAAAATTGTGATTTTAGATCCTATTTTATAGATAATGTATTCTAAATTTTAGGAAAAATAGTTGCAAAAATTTTTGATTTCATTGGTATTTTTTATTTGAAAAATAATCTTGCTTGCTCACTGTTTGCAATTTCCCAGCTTTTATTCATTTTAAAATTCCTAGAAAACTAATAATATCTAAAAAATTATAAAAAAGTAAGAAATCATAAAAACAAAAATATTATATTTGAACATTTTTAGCATTTTTGTTATATTAAAAAAATATTTCTTTTGTGCAAGAATTTGCTTTGAAAATCACATTTTTGAAAATTAAAAAAATGTAAAATTAAAATCATTAAAAATTTGAAGAATTGAAAAATAAAAAATAGAAATAAAAAATGAAAAAAAATAAAAAGATAAAAAAATCACTAAAACCAAGATAGTTTGCATTTGAGATTCCCTTTTTTCTTTTAATTGATTTTTGATTATTTGAATAACCCTCGGGAATTGTAGCCTCCCTGAGTTCGATCATGTTAGCTATATAGGTAAATAAGTAGCAAAAATTTCTCTCGCTTCATTATTCTTGTAACTAATTTTTGGCTAGACAAGGAAAAAATAATTTTTTTATTGTAGGATATTTGGGTTGCAACGGCCACTGTGCATTTATTTTCATCAATAATTTTGAACCTCAAAAACACCGTTCAACACATCATCATTGGATGTCTTTCCAATAAACCAGACTCTATCAAGTTAGGAATGTGAAAAGTTATTATCTTCTGGAAATAGTAAAGGCAAGCATGATGCCTTTCTAGCCAGTCCCTCCCCAGGATG
The DNA here is from genome assembly GCA_037367405.1 of Ottelia alismoides. NCBI lineage: Eukaryota > Viridiplantae > Streptophyta > Magnoliopsida > Alismatales > Hydrocharitaceae > Ottelia > Ottelia alismoides. Next base: position 79,655 of record JAZKJV010003453.1, on the reverse strand, counting down.
AGATCAAAGTCATCCATTTCAATAAGTAGTAGGGAAACATGTAACTGATGTCCTGCTATCAGTACTACACAATTATCCAGTATTTCTCGGATTATAAATACTTGCCCTCCCGATCCCTTGATCAGATAGAACTGATGTACTTCTATTGGTATCTTACCCAAAGTGGATACTAACCGTTGAGCAATAAATGAAAGTGAAGCACCAAAATATAACAAGGCATGTACTGAAAAGCCATGAATAGTAACGATACCTTGTTCAATCATGCCTGAGTTGTAGGCTTGTTCTTCAGTGATTGCATTGACCTAGCCATTAGGAATAGGCAAGCTAGAACCTGCAACACTTTGTTGTGGTCGTTGTATAGGAGCAGGTCCTTATGAGCTCTGACCTCTACTTAGTCTTCCTTTACGTGTTGCTCAATTCTTGGGATGGAAGTTATATTATTAGTTGGGGTTGGCTTGAAACCTAATCCTCTCAACTTTGGACAATCTTTCTTGTAGTGACCTTCCTGATGACAGTAATAACATGCATGTATTTCTTTATGAGATGAAGATCCAACCACAGAGAGCTTTTATTGTAGAGTCGCGAGGGTTTAGTGGAGGTCTAGAGAAACCCCCTCTTCTTGATTATCCCTGGCCCAAGGTTTGTGGCGAGCTTATACTAGAGCCAACCGGATGATAGTAATGGTCTCTACGGTTATAATTCGCCTTATGTTTCGATGGTTTGCCAGTAAAGTGGAAGATTCTTCTTTGATGATTTTCATCCCTCTCCATCTCAATACGAGAGGCAATGTCCATGGCTTTATCTATAGTGGTGGATCTAAAACCTGTAACCTTCCCTCCAAGATCTCCCTGAAGTCCACTAACAAATTTGGTAAGACATTCTTGTGGTGAAGCTTCTAGAGCTGGGGAGTAACGTAGCAGTTCCATAAAGTGAATGTGATAATATTGTACATTCTTGGAACCCTAGGTCAGAGAAGCCAACTCCCTCCTCTTTAGTTCTTCCCAATGGGAGGGACAGAAGTGAGCTCGAAACCTCTCTTCAAAGACATCCCATGTAACGGGAACTACTAATTTCTTAGAAATGGCTCTCCACCATCGTCTTGCATCATCAGCTATGGAGTAATCAGTGAAGTGCACCCAAGTATTTATTGGTGCATGTATTATCCTCAACATGCTACTAATGTCATCAAGCCATAATTCAGACTCGTCAGGTGTCTCTATCCCTTTGAATCGAGGAATCTTTCCCTTTCTGTAATTGTCAAGCAATTTTCTATGTCTGAGAAGGGCCTTCTCCATTGCTCCTTCAGTTGGAGTAGGAGCAGACTCAGTAGAAGGATGGTAACTATATTCTTCCTAGGAAAGGTGGACAGAATCCTCAACTCCAGCATCCACAAGTTTGGATGCCTCGTGTCTCTCAACTTGTGCATTGAGCCTCTCCTCTGATTGTCATCATAGTCGCTAATTGCCTAGACACATCTTGGTCTGCCATGATCATAGGATGAATCAAGGCCAAAGGTTAGGTCCTATACATTTTAGCGCGACTTACATAAAGAACAATGACTTGTGAATGGTACTGCAGTCACTTATTAAGATCAAAGGATCTTAAGACAACCTTCGTTTCTGAATACAGCTCATAGTTGTCAATTACTGAGTAAATTACTATAGTAACTTGGCTCTGATACCAAAATGTCACGACCTCAATTCTGGGTCGTTGGATCCTCCCGTATCCGGATCCGGATACTCAGTAATAATTTATTCAATAATCACAATTAACATTCAGAAACAGACTGTAATAAAAAATACTCAGAAAGAATTATTTAATTATTTTTCATTCACAAAATAAATCTTACATGATACATTGTCCCACTATAACCATTTACATGTTCATCGGTTGGAAGGAAATACACAAAAAAGATTACCAAATACCTTATAGAGTAAAGCTATTGTGGCTGCCTAGATGGCTATTATGTTAGTTGGCTGGATTACTAAAGTCTTTGCGATGTCTCACCGACACCTGTTGGATTTTCAATAAATCATAGGATAACAATTAGCAAATGTTAAGTAACGAAGAAGAGAAAAGCAAACAAATGGCGTAATTTTTCAAAACTTGTTATCACAAAAAGTTTCATTCCTTCTGATTAGTTTAAGTCCTATTCTTCTTATTCCACATCAGGGATTAATACAGGGGAACCCCACCATTCATGGACTCTGAAGCTATGGATGCTTCGGGATTGGAGATCATGTTGATCTGGTGAGCTTATACTATCGTACGTCTCCTCAACCAATCCTCTAATACTACCATGATAATTTTCCTTTTCTTTTATTACCCAGGATTTCAAACCCTTAGCCTGGCAAACAAAGGAGAACACCATCCTCAAGGACCTGGTTTCTTAAAACCTCAGGCTAACTTTAATCAAGTATACTAGCAGCTTTAAATACATATTATTGTGACCCAGTCACTATCCAACCACCAGTGCCTCCACATGGCACGAGCACATCTTATTTCAATCAATACGCCTAATGGCAGTTGAGTACCACGCATTGCAAAAAATTTATTTCGTGCGCTCAACATATTCAGGCAACCGTGTACCACCTAGGTTTGGCCTACCAATACTAATGTTGTTCTAACAAACCTATAGGTTGTATACCCGACATGTAGTATCTACCCAAGTCATTCTTAACGTAACACACGATCCATTCAGGATCCATTTCAACACATCAATTCCCATGATGTAATTCTTCTGTTAAGGCTTCGATTTTCATACTTGTCAACATTGAGTATCTTCTCACATATATATTAATTCATATGTATATATACTCATATTTATGTATATTTTAATTCCCAAACCCTAACTTTCCACATCACTGCATCTATTCGATTCTTAGACATATTTTAGTGAGAATTACAAAGCAACTTTCCATTTTTCTAAAAAGGCCAAATTATGGTTCTTCATAGCGAAGAACATAAAATCAGGAAATTCAATGATATCGTACGAAAAACCAACAACAAAAGGAATGATTTCGTTACTTAATCGAGCTCTCACTCATGTAAGTAGTGATTTATCATGATTCATTTTCAGAAAGGATGATTTACTACTCCTGAAATGATCGAATTTCATTTTTGTATCACGAACACTAAGAACGTGTCAAGAACAAACAAAGAACACAAAGAACGTCAAGAATATGTTTTCTCTCGAAATTTCAGCAGAGCTTCCCCTTATACAGTGTGATATTTCTAGGAAAAGTATGGCAGAGTTTCCCCTTGTATTGGGACATATTTCTAGAAAAATTTCGGCAGAGTTTCCCCTTATATCGGGACATTTTTCAAAAAAAAAATGGAAAGATATTTTTCTTATAAAATCATCGAGAGACAAACAACAACAAAACCGAAAGAATATAATCAAACTGCAAGCGATGGAGAATCGGTAGACACCGTGCATCTTAAGTGAGTGAAGGTGTGACGAATCATAGGGTTCACTGACGTGCATAGCCACCAGCACCTAAGTATGGTGTTACACAGATTTCTCCCTCAAAACAAATATTAAAGTGAAATAGAAAGAATATAATAGAACTGTAAGCCATGGAAAATTAGTATACACCACGTATCTTAGGTGAGTGAAGGTGTGATGAACCACAAGGTTCACTGACGTGCATAGCCCTCCGCACCTAAGTAGGGTGTTACACAAATTTCTCTTCTAACCACAACAGAAAACAAATCGGAAAGGAAGATGAATCAAAACCTAAGCTAGAAAAAAAAGATGAATCGAAAACCTAGCTCAAGTCATAGCTTACTTATGAAGCCAACTAGGAGAGGGTCGTACCTTGCTCCTCCTCATCCTCCTGATAATGCTTCACTAGCGCACCTTTCCTACCTTCCACTCCTCCTCCTCCCAACTCTCGACCCTAGTCCTTGGAGTAGTGGTGGTAGCAGAAATCATAGTGTGAATGGGTGGGGGGCTATCTATAGGCTTCAGAAAACCGCTAACCATGGTTAGTAAACCATGGTTAACCCTTAACCATGATTAGTGTCCCATGGTTTTGGCACATGATTTTGGCCAAAGCTCATCCAAAACTTTAGGCTTAAGTTAGAACTATCTTGTAGATTGTAGATTCTCTAATGATGCTTAATTAGCGCTAATTGTGATTAACTTTTACTAACCATGATTTAATCTTCACTACTTATGCTTAACTTTTGCGAACCATTGATTAGTGTTTGCTAATGGTCATTAACAATCCTCAATCCATCATTAGTTTCTTTAATCGTGTTTAATTAGTCTTAGTGATGGCCATGAAGGGTTAATGACATCTTAACTTTCCTTATTTATCTTTCTTCCAAAAATCATAACAATTCCAAACGAAGTCTGATTCATACGAAACAAATTCCATTGGTTTCATATTAATGAGTCATATCTTATTATATATCATCTAAGAGAGGCCAAATTCAAGGCTTTACATCATTCCCCAACCAAATCCATGTAAATATCATTATTTTGCCTAAATAAACACACCTTATTTATATATAAAATATTACATTTAAAGCCAAATTTTAAAAATAAAGAAAAGAAAATGAAATGAAATGAAATAAAATGCCAAAAGTATTTTATGACTCTAAACCCTGAGACCTAGGCATCATGATGACTAGGTCGACAAGGAATAAAGAAGGGGGAGATAGGGGTCAAAAACACGATAAACCCCTCATTTTTACTCTTCAAAAATTCATTTTTGGGACCTATTTTATTATTTATTATTTATACCACAAATCAATAAACTTTGTACATGAAGTTGTAGATAAAAAAATAAAGAAAAATACAAAATTGAATTCATGTAAAAGTAATATAGATTGTCCAGTCTACAATCTGAATAAAAAGCCAAAACCCAAACTCCTAGACATGTATCTTCTCCATAAAAACTTAAAATACATGAAAATCACCTTTAATTTTATTTAACTTTTAATTATCTATTTAATGAAGGTGGTTTCATTTAATTTGGAGTTAGGATGCAAACATTAGGTTTTGGACCCCTACTTTACAATATACATAAATAAAATATTTATGTTATTTATTCTTTACATTTTTCATTATTTATATTTTTGTAAATTTTTAAATATGTTTTATATTATATGTACAGAATTAAAATATTAAACCATTAAAAATATACTAAAATAAACAACTGTATAAAGTATATAGACGAATTACCTATACTTATAACTATATAATAAATACAACTATTTATTTCAGTTATATCAGAAAAAATAAATAAAAAATATATTTATTTATATTTAAATAACTTATAAATACATAAACTAAGTATATAAAATAATAAAATGTAATATATAAATTAAAAATAGAATAATCTATATATAGATAAATATACCTATAATCATACTTGTAAATAATAACTCACCATAAATTAATCCATAAAAATAAATAGAAAACGTAATCAAATACTAAAAAATAAGCATTTTTTTATTTTATAACTTTTATTTAATTATTTATTTATTATTTTATTTCTTATTATTTATCATTTTCTAATCTGTTTTGTCTTCTATTGGTCTATATGGACCGATAGGAGGCTGTCTTTTGTTGATCGTGGGTCAACTACACCCTTGGCGCCTCTGCGATGGTCAGAACTGCCACCTCTTTGATTTTGCTACTCTGTTTCCATATGATCCATCATCCCATTTCAATCGATTTCTCATGCATACCCTTCTTTGATCATCCCTAAAAAGCGCTTAATCCTTCCATCCTCTGCACATAGATCTAATTCATTGGATACCCTAGGTCAATAACCCTCATTAGCTCTGTCTATAAATAACCACCTTAGACCTTCTTGTTGAAATTGATCCCCCTTCGAGCCTTGTAACCCCAATTCTTGTGTGTGAGTCTGTTCCTGGTGACAGAAGGAGTACCCCCAAGGTGTCGATGAGGAGAAAGGAGAATGAGAGGTGGTCCACCACCACCGAGAAAGCCATCTCCTGCTGATGAATCCATGATTCATTAACATCATGTCTGCATTTTGTCTTAAAAGCCTTAACAAATACATGTAAATGTGTATTAAATTTCATTTCTTAACAGAACCCCATTCATGAACAAAAATGCACCTTTATGCATTAAAAACATCTAAATAAAAGAATAAAAAGAAAGAAAACAAAAAGAAGGTAGATTGTAAATATGTATATATGTACAATATGACTTGTAAAATATAAATATTTGAAAGATATATTTATAAAAACTAACTCCCAAGGCCAAGTCAGCATAGATTGGTCGACAAACAAATAAGTAGGGGGAGATAAGGAAGAAGACAACAAAAGAATCATTTATACACTCTACACATTCTTCATTAATTATCAAATAAATACCAAAACTTCAAAGACTTTTAATTAATTCATTTGCACATATTTTCACCAAAGTCTTATCCTACTTAAAATGTATAGAAAAATATAAAAATAAGTTAAAAATATTATCTTATATATATGCTAAGAAATCCAACTTTCAAATTATCAATTTCTCAACTTCCAAACATCATAACTTTCTCATACGAACTCCAATTTTATTCTAGTCATATTTAAAGTTCGTAAAATAATATTCTCTAATTAATGAATGTGATTTCACTAAAATCGGAGTCTATTCGCAAAATGATGTTTTGGGGCCTAATAACAACTACGTTTCTGGTCTATTTATTTTCTTTAGAACACGTTTTTTTAGTTTTATTGATTTTATAATTTTTAATTATTTTCTTTACCTATATTTTAACCATGAATTATTCCATAATTGTTTGACACTATTTAATATTTTAAATATATCATATACCGTTATTTATAGATGAAATTGAATTGCAGATTATATTCCTGTATTTATTAATATATTTAAATTAAGTTATTAAAATCTGTAAAAATTCACATACACCTTATTTATTATACTATTAATTAATAAAATACAAAAATAACAAGTTATTTATTAATTTATTAAATATAAAATCAAAAGCATGTTCTTCAAGTATTCTATATACCTATTTATTAATAATATATTTTTATTTCATTAAATGTATATTATTTATCAAAATTAATTATTCTATAATGTAGGTAATTAAATTATTTACATTTTTTTCTTTTTATACCTATTTAAAATAGAGATATCTACTATTTATTGCCTCATTATTAACCATGTTTGAATTCCTAGCCTACCAGGTGCTGACACGTGTCAGCACCTGGAGCCTTCTTCCCTGTCAAGAACTCACTGTAGTCTGTTGCAATCGACCTTCTTCAACAAATTACTCTCATCGATTCCTACAACTATATTCCTATCTAAACCATCCAGATCCTATACCTAACTAACTTAATCCATGCTAGCCCTTAGATCGTTCTCCATCTTCCATCGATTCACCTATGTAAATCCCTAAATATCTGATGTTCAAACAAACTTTCCAGAACCACCAACATAGTGGTCGCCGAACAATCTTCTCCCCCTTGCTCTGCCTAGCTCTAGCAGTAACAATGCTTGAGATTTGCTCCGTGTGGATGAAGAGTCGATGGAGGAGGGTTCCAGAGCTCCTTTTAGCTTTGCATAGCCTCCATCGAGTATGTTGAGCTCAAGGATTACCGACCCTTCGAGCAAAGATAGAGGTTTTTACAACCTCATTCCCATGTATTCATTTCATCCCTTCTTAATTTCTTGATCCTCACGCCATAATTAGGAATTTAGATCACGCGTTAGCATCTTTTAACCATCATCTCCATCTACATACTTAAATCCATAACCATTTTGACTCAATTTCGAGTCAATTTCGTCAAATCCCACTTCCATTTCATTATCCCTAGAACACTATTAGTTTTGCAGATTCCCATAATTATCTTGGTTGATTCCTGTGAATCGAGCATCAAAATTCCTTCCATGCAGGTTGAATAATCATCTAGAGTGCATACGTATAAATCATCATCAAGAGATCAGCATATCCTTGCCATCTAGCAGCTACAGCTTCTTTCAGAACTAGGATTTGAAACCCTAGAGGACGTCTAAGTCGCTGCCACCATCTTCGATCATTCCTCACCTCAAGGGAGCTCGGAGGAGGTAGGCGACCTCCTCTTGGCCCTACAGCAGCCCAGCCACCATCGGAGATTGATCAAAGGTGAAGATCATCATCTCCACACATGTTATTCAGGGAAGAACACACGGACGACCCAGATGGCACACCTGCCAATCTAATCTAAACTGTTAATGTACGAAGTGGTGGAGAAATTGCAAATTTAACATAGCGATTCCAGGAAATTCAGACCCTCCTCCGGCAAGAAAGTTATTTGCATTTAGGTCCCTGACCAGGGACCTAAACATGAATATTACAGAGATTTTCTTAGAAATAGGTCCTTAACAGGGACCTATTTGAAAGAATTCCATATATTTTCTCTTGTATTTTTTTACACTACTTCGTGGACAATTGGGACACTTTGTGACACTTATAGATATTATTACATCATCGTATTTTTTACATTTTATTTTTGATCTATTTTCTGACGATTTCTTCAAGAGTTATATTTCTCGATTCTTGATCTGTTTTGTTTTCTTCTCTTTTTCGAGCCCGCTGCTTGAGATTTTCATCTACTATATAATATCACATGTATACTCTATTTTTCACATATTATATCGTATATGAATTTTGTTTAAAAATATCCCTTTGAAAATCAATTAAAAATTGGAAAATTAATAATAAAAAAATAAAAAATCAAAATTACAAAAAGAGTTTTCTCGATTTCAAGAAGAAAATAAAGAAAAATAAAAATATCACAAAAAATTTTGTTCACTCGAATTTTCGCGAGCGCAATTTTCTACCTTATTATGTTCGACCAAGGAACACTTGTCTGGATAAATAATAGTGAAACACCAATCTTCTCATTGTTGTTGATTTTTGTTTGATTAATCGATATTTTGTTTCAAAATGTTCTCTACACTGACAAATTTAGTTTTACTGCTCCCGAAATTTCAATTATCAAAATAGCATCGTTGTCGGGGAGGCGTAATCGCGCTTGCGATTTTTCAAGTTTTATTTCTCATAATATTTTTCTTTAGTTTCTTAATTTTCTTCTTTTAGGTTTTCTCATTTTTTTGTGGTTTTTTATTGTTTCTTTTTATTTTTATTTTATCTCATTTTCTTCGAGAGTTTTGTGTGACTTTTTCTTTCTACGATTTTTCTACTTTTCTTTATTTTCTTTTATCGTTTTTTATTGGTTTTGTGTTGAGTCCTTTTCTCAATAATTTGAGTCTTTTTTATTTGATTTCTTTTGAGTTTGTGTTTGAGTTTTTTTATCTATTTTTCTAACCCATTTTCATGGCATGCAGGATTAGCTGGCTTCTTCGGAAGTCGATTCAACTAAGAGTGTGGAAGCTGGGTCATTCTTCTCCGACCTGGTTGCAGAGGGCAAAGTGAGTTTTCCAGCACAGGATTTTTTGTTGGATTTCTTTTCTTGGATTTTTTGTTTTCTTCTTAGAGAGGGAACTTGCTAATTTTTCTATTTTTGTGAGAGAGGAAGGGGCACTTGCATGTGTTTCTTTTGTTGAAAGGGTCCACTAAGGACATCCTGAATGTACCCAGACTTTAGACAATTTTTCGGGGTTTATTTCACCAGGTGCCGGTTCACGTGGAGGACCTCACTACGGTTTTTAATTTTCTTGATTTTTTATTTGTTTCACGTGATTTCATGGAGCCTAGGGGTGCATGTTTGTTTGATTAGACGACTAAAATAAAACCCATATCCTTAATCTACACTTAGGCGTAAGTAAGGATATTTTGAATAATTAATTCATTCTTACGCTAGAAATGTTGATTAAGACTCGGTTTTCATCGCTTTTGCATGCATTAGCCTAGGTTTTACAATTCTGTGCAGATCAATTGCATGTAGACTGCTGGTGCAAGGTATGATTTCTATCTCTACATGCATTATAGTTTTCTGCTACATTCCATAATTCTCCCTCCATGAGACACATTTTTGAAAATTAAAAAGAACCAATATCCCACTAGATATTTCTAAAAATATCCAAGAAAAAGTGAAAACTCTTAAAAATAAAAAATATTTTTCTCTTTTAAAAATTTGACAAAATAAAAGTATACCTGGACTTGATTTGTATTGGGCGAGCAAACCCCTCATTCTATTCAGGTAAAACTCTAGACAGAGTGGGTGAGGACACAACCTTAAGCATTAGAGCCAAAAATCCCTGGACTTGTACCTTAAGTACATGTGCATCACTTTTCAATGCATGGTTGCAAATGTAAGCACTTGCCTCTGACCATAGAGAGACGTTTTGGTGTACTCATACCTCACAGTTCACTTTGGGCCTGATATAACCTAGAAGCCTGAGCAGATGGTACCACTGTTTGGGGAACATTGGGTGTGTACGCTGGGCGATAGGGCGACACCCTCTATGAGTTTGCTTAATATAAATGATTGATCAACAAAAATAAAATTGAAAAGATAAAATATCAAACTCTTACGGTCTCCATCGTGTGAAGTTGGTGAATCTGGGGTTTGCATTGTGTTTGTATGTGAGATATGCACTATTCTGTATCTTATACATCTTCATAATCGTTTTCTTGACTTGACATCATATTATCTTCTGTACTTCTTTTGACGTCGAAGATGATGACTAAACGGACTTTATGCTCAAACTCTGTGAACTTTCAACCTTCCATCGTCCATCATATGTCTTCACAGACTTAGGATGACCCTCTTCCCGAGTTGGTCCCACCTACTCATGAGGTGAGTCAGACCCAGACTCCCTCGCCTCCCACTCCTTCAGTTGAGGCAGACCCATGCCTAAATTCTTCATCTATTTCTCACGCATGTTTTTGACAGAGTTCTTATGAGACTTTTTCCTTAACAGAGGATTCGAGGATCATGGCTAGAGGGAAGGGACCAGTTGAGTATAGAGTTGTTGAGGAGAGACTAATTGATGAGAGATGTACAGACGAGATACATGATCCAGCTTCAGACAATACAACAGATGATTTTAGAGATCAGAGAGTAGTGTAGAGTCTAGTATGAGCTTAGAGTTGAGATCACTATGCTGAGAGCAGAAGTCAGGAACCCATTACCACCTACAGTGGTTTCCACAACTTTACGAGATGAGTATGACCCAGGAGCGAGGACGCTAGACCGTTGGATTCGGTTACCACCGAATCAAGTTCATACAAGTTGAGGTCGTCCTTCATTTCACTCCTTCACAAGTATTATGCGAACACTTCATAGGAGTCATTTACCTTTATACAACAGTTTGAGATGATTTGTGGCATGACTAATTATCTAGGAGTTACATAGGAGGTTGTACGCCCCAAGACCTTCCCCTTTACCTTAGCAGATAAGGCACTTTACGGGTTGAGTCACTTGGGGAGGGAGATTTCTACATGGGATGATATGAAGTCCACATTCCTGCATAAATACTTTCCTTTGGGATGGAAAAATATAGTAAGGAGTTAGATCTCCAATTTTACATAGTTACCACATGATTCATTCTATGAGGCATAGATAGATTCAAGGATTTGACATAGAGATGCCCTCATCATGAGATACCTTTGAAGGTGCTTGTTCAGAAATACTTTGGAGGACTCTAGCTGGATGTTCAGGGCCTAGTGAGCGTCGCATGTGGCACCAGTTATCAGAATAGGGATGTCGAGTCAGTTTGGTCCATCTTCGAGGGGATGGCAGAGAATTTGTTGGACATGCAAGCCCACGGCGGGCCATTATGCATAAATGTTATTGCAAATATCATTCCCATATATGAAATGAAGAATAATTATTTTTCATAATAGGTCCCTTAATACAATTAGGGTTATGTACCATAGCCATCTCAATGATCATACAACTGCTAATTCAATTGTTGAATCATAGAGTTTGGTGCTTGATGAATATCTAAAGAGTTAGATTTAGGACTCATCAAGCATCGTCAAATGATTATTAGGAGAGGATCTCCAGCCTGAGAAGGAGATGGCAATCCTTTATCTAAAGGTTGGTATCTAACTGACCTCTTGATGTGTGTCCTCTACATAAGAATAGAGATTCAAAGCTGTTAGATAAGTTAGGTCAAAGAGTTGACCTAACGAGATCTAGAAAACCAAATACCTATGTTGTATGTTGTCACGATATAGGCACACATCCTCTGACTGAAGACAGATGTGTTACTATATGTCTGAGTATCTACATTTGGCAGACCAAAAGGTTGATGACCTAATCAAGGTCTATACACCGGTACACTGGTGTGCATACAAGGGCATATGAGTAATACGACCTCTCAAAAGGATCATACATGTTCATTTACTGAACCAGAAGACATGAGCTCACTCATGAGATATTGGGAAGAATCAAATTTTGTACAGGGTCATCTCACTTTGGAAGGTTGACTGAATTTGTACATATATGCTTTTGGAAAGTATATGATCAACACCTAGGTATGATATATGCTTTTGGAAAGTATGTGATCGATACCAATTCCTAATAGTCAAATGAGAAACTTAATGATAAAACTCTGAAGAAGACAGACTAAATAGATCTAAAACTTCGGGTTTACTTCGGGACTTCTAGTATGCAGGATGTACATGTATTAGGAATACCTGAGGGTGATGTGATCATAAACGATTGTATAACCATGACGCTTCCATTCCAAGGGAGTGATGAAACATGTTTGGATTTTAGTGACTCCTCTCAATAGAGAAGTAATCTGATCTTGGTCCAAATGTTGGAAAGTGATCTGAATGTGATTCAGATGCAATGAAAAGATTAGATTTACGGTTTTGACTTAATCAAACATCTATGCGAAGTACGCAAGATCTGGATTTGAGATTTGATTTCAATATCCAAGTAACTATACGTTGAACGTACAATTACAGTGTCCTTATCTCCAAGTATCCACGGAGAAAGCGCATTATTCTTGAAAGAGTTCAATAACAATTCCATTGTTGATATTATGTATCTAAGCATTGAGATATTGATAATTAAATGTAATTTAATTATCATGAATAATATGAATTTGACTCATATTTGGCCATATAAGGAGTGTCATCTATGATGATTAAATGTGATTTGATTATCAAAGATGTGAATAATGTGAATGTGATTCATGTTATTTGGGCACATGTGAATAGAGATCCAAGATGATTAAATATGACTTAATTATCAAGGATTTGATTAATGTGGATATCACTATCTACAATAATCTTGGATATTATAAATGTGATTTATAATATGATGGAGAGATTTAGTTGTAAACAGAATTACAATTATATGTTGTTGTGAATGGGATTCACAATGAATAATTAATTGGAAATCTAATTTACATATTACGTTGGATATATGAATATGATTCGTACTAGTCAATGGCATGATTGAAATTTTCTAAAGATTTTAATTTTAGAGATTTATTTTTTCTTAATTTTGATGCAATAAATGTTATTGCATATTAAATAATACATATATAGATAAATGAAGACATTATTTATTTAATGGTGGTCGTCCATCTTGACTTGTTCAGGGGGGGATGGCCACCCTTGTATAGTAAAGAGACTTTGTCTTCTATATTATCTATGTATATTAATTAATTTTAAAATGATTTAATTATTATATTGAAAAGGGATAAAGTTAATTTGTTTTAAACTAATTGTTGCCGTTTTTGGAGCAACAAATCATAACCATAGATTAATAAACTTTTAATCTACATCGTAGATTAAGAGAGCATATGGATTGAGATCTATTTGCATCCAACTAGTATAAAAGGAAGAGTATCCCTTGCCTTTGAAGAACACACATAATTCTAAAAGGAATTAAACTCTCTCGCTCCCTCTGTCTCTCTCGCTCTACAACCCAACTCTCTCTCTCTCTCTAATTGTGGCTGTCCACCATGGAGCCCTAGAGAGAGTCGCCATCGTCATAGCATCATCGTTATGCTGCCATATTGTTTTCTTGTGGATCTTTGTCTCCTTCAGTGTGCCTCGCTCGTGAAGAAGATGCCGGATCTCGTGAGATGAGATTAGGAGATTCACCGCTTGGATTATTGATGAATCTCCATTTCATCACCTTTATTCTATCATTTTGGCCTTAAAATCCTAGCTAATGCATGTAAACAACATCAATTTGTGCATAATAGAATTTATTATTTATTATGTTATTTATATATAAAACAAGGTTTTTATGCCAAAATTATAGAATAAAGAGAAGATAAGAAAAAGGAATAAAATATTGAAAATATTTTATGACCCTAAACCCCAAGACCAAGTCAAGAATTGAGTTGGTCGACAAGGAATAAAGTAGAGGGAGATAAGGGCCAAAAAGACAATAAAATCAAATTATTTTATTCATTATTTATACATTTTTGACACCTATTTTGTTCTTTATTATTTATCCATCAAATGAAGAAACTTTGAGCATGAAAGTATATAATAATGTAAATAAAAAGAAGAAATTGAGTTTGTACAAAAATGATACGTAGTCATTTTATACACAAAATAAAAAGCCAAAAACCAAACTTCACAGACCCATATCTTTCAAATAAAAACTCAAAACCTATCAAAATCACCTCTAATTTTATATAACTTCTCACAATCTATTTAATGGTGGTGGTTTTATATTTTTTTGGAGTTACTGTGTGAAAGTTAAGTTTTTGACCCCTATTGTATATTATACCAATTAAAATATTCATTTTATTCATCCATAATTATTTTTACAAATTTATATTTTTATAATTTTGTAAATATTATTCATAACACATGTGCATATTGAAATTAAAATAAAACTAAAAGGAAAATGTAAAATAAAATAAATCTATAAGAATAAATAGATAAAATACCTATGTTTATAGTTGTATAAATAAAAGTGGATTTTATTCTATTATTTCTTTATTCCTATATTTTTGTAATATTGCAAATATTATTCATATTCTATCAAAAATATAAAACCAAAATAAAATCCAATAAAATACATTAAAATAAAAAGATGCATATAAAACATAGGTAAAATACCTATTAATATACCTATAGAATATACATACCTATTTATTTAAGTATACAAATTACATCATAAAAATAAAATCAAAATATATTTTACTCACAAAAATAATTTATAAATATATAAATAAAATAATAAAATAATAAAAAAATATGAAATAAAAAATGTACAAAATATAGGCAAATATACCTATAAATACACTAATGAAAATTAACTAATAATAAAATACACCAAAAAATAAATAAAAATCATAATAAAATACTACACAAAATAATAAACATTTTTTTATTTTATATCGAAAAATAATAAAATCATTTATTATTTTTAATCATTTATTCTTTAATAAATCAGCTTGTTTTGTCTTTATGCGGCTGAGCTGGGGCAATCACAGGCCTTTGTGAGTTGACCTTGGTCAACTTGACCTCCAGTCGTCTGAAGTGACGCTGGTGTCTTTTCCCCCGATCTTTTCCCTGTTTTCCCGCATAATCTATCTATCAATCACTTTCAATTCCTTCACACAAAATGCTCATGGATCTTTGTACATCCACGCCCAGCCCTTGTATCTAGTGTATAGCTTCGATTCGTTGATTCCGCCCGGTCAATAAGGGTGCCCACTTCGTGTATAAATAAAAAACTCCTTTTTCCTCCTCAAATTTGGTCACTTTCTAAGTCCTAAAACCCTCTTCTTCGGCCTAGAGAGCATCCTCGTGACAGGGGGAGGTCCCCTGGAGCTTGGAGGCAGCTCGCGGATGAAGGAGTGCACCCACGACGGCGCTCCGGTGTGGACCTGCTCCCTGCCATCGCCGACAGGTATAAGAGTTGTTTTTGTTGCTTTCTAGGTAGTTTTTAATCTCGCCTTTTATTTCCTGCTTTTAATTTTATGTCTTAATTAGTTGATTAGCGTTGTACAATTATTTTGTAGTTCACCCGAGCTCCGCTCCGACGAATGATTCCACTCTGTTCCCGACTGACCCGATGCCTCGCAACCACCTCCACTTCTTTCCCTTCCATTTCCCTATGCCCCAGGCTCTTCACTTCACATGGATCCCTACTGGATCCGGAGATCAAGGTCTCCACCTCCGCCGCTCGTCGGAGACCTCCACACGCATCACCTACCGCCCATTTCACCACCAATAAGGCTCCCGAAACCCCCATTTTCTTGAACGTAATGCTTTTGCAAGTCTGGAGTGCTAAAGGACTCCAAACGGAGTCGATTTTTAAGACTCAAGGTACCTAGAGGTGCTGTGCTTCCTCGACCTCACGGAGGAGCTCCAACCAACGTCGGAGCATTTTGTCACCTCCACCAATTAGAGCACCTCGCCAGGAAGCTGCTCGGCCATCTCGGAGCTCAAATGGACATCGGAGGAGGGAGATTTGGCCGGAGGAACCTCGTCCAGACGAGTGTTCTTCCATGTTCTTGGACCAAGCTCCTTCGCCGTTGGATCAGATGCGTCGCCCCAGTTTTGATCACAACCGTCCGATTGAGATGCCCCTTCACCGTAGAACTCGATTGCGAGATCTAATCGCCATCGTCGGATCGTGAAGAGTCATCTCGTAACGTGGACTCGCAGCGTGTCAAGTAAACCACATCCAATCGTCCATCAGCGCACACTTTAGGGTAATTTTTTCATTATACCCCGCATTTTTTTGTATTTGATATATATTCTTGTAAATAAGGTATAAAGTGTTAAATAAAGTGGAAATTTTGTATAAAGGACCCTATGCTTTTTCTAATTATAAATAGATCCAGACCACATCACCACACATGCTGTCCCACATGAGCAAAAATGCATGTAAGCCCCTATTTGTTTTTGTATTTATAAAAGTCCAAGAAATTGAATTTAATGTTGTATATTTTTGTGAAAATTACTGGAAAGCCCCTGAACTTTCTCATATTTGCATTTTGGTCCTTCCCAACCTGTGTCACGTGTTGTCCCACATGATGGGTAAATTGCATGAGCACCCTGGTGGGTTTTGTAAATGTAAATTAGTCTTTTAAAATTAAATAAACATTATATATTTTTGGGTAAATTACAGTTGTGTCCCTAATAATTATTTTATTTGCATTTATGCCTCTACGAGGACATGTATTTTTGTAGTTTTTAGTTTTTATCTATTTATCAAAAATAGCTAACTTGCTCTTAAAAATTCACAAAAATTTAGATGCTTCATGCATCGTACTTACACGCCACATGCCCACTTTGCATTTTTTTGCTTTTAATCTATTTATTAGAATTAAAAAAGGTGCCTAAATAATGTCTAATTTATAAAATACAAAAAAATAAAAACATTTAGAAAAATTCCAATATATATAGTATATTTTAGCATTTATTGAGTCCAAAAATAAAAACCCCTAAAAATAACAAAAGAAAATGATAAAAATCAGAAAGCTCTAAAATCCAACAAGAGAATATAAAAATTCTACAAAAATACCAAAAATGTTTTTCTATTTTATAATTATCTATACGATATTATTTATCTATCAAAATTAGTTTGGGTAATTTTGGATTTATTTACTATTTTTAAAATTGAAATCAATTTCGGGTATTTAATTAATCCCTTATTAGAGACAATTTTAACTTTAAAAATACATAAAAATTAGCAAAAATTTCAAAAAAATAACAAAAAATTAGGAAAATATAGAAATCACAAAAATTTCTTATTTACTCTATTTTGACTATTTTTACATATTTATGTATGTATAGTATATATATATATATTTTAATTGTATTTACACATATACATATATATATTATTTAAATCAAAAAGAAATATAAAAAATGAAAATATAAAAATAAAATACAAAATTATAAAACCAAAAATAAAATTAAAAAAATATATAATTAAAAACCCACAAAAATAATAAAAGGGACAAGAGACAAAAGATGAAAATCTTGCGCATTGTATTTTGCCTCCTCCCATTTGCTCCCAGTGTTTGACCTCTACACGTACTTACACCTATACACATTTGCTATAGAATTATAATAAATTTTAACTCCACATTTTTTAATATTTATTGCTTTATTCTTGGTGTGGGTTAATTGCTGATTAACTGAGGATTTCATCCGAGGTCAAATCAGTGACTGTCTGTCCGCATTGTGGATTGACATGACTTCAGATCGATTACCCTCTGTTATCAAATGGCGCCGTTGCCGGGGAGAAACGTCGCATAGTAGGAGATTTTTTGTTTTTGTCTATCATCTCTTGTTCATTCATTTATTTATTTTTGTATCTATTTATTTATTTTATTTTCTCTATTATTTGATATTATAGTGAATTGTTTGACACTCTTTCATGTTTGAATTTGTTGCGAGGGACCCGGCATGATGGAGGACCTCTTAGGAGGACCTATGCACCCAAACAAGGTGGAGCCGGTCTTCTGACCGAGCCGATAGGAGAGAGCAACTGATTCAGACATGGATGAATTCTTGAGACAGTTTCTAAGCTTCATTTTATTACATATTTTTCTTTTTAAAAAGTAAATTCATGTGAGAGAGTAACACTTGGCATGTAATAATACATGACTCTTAGCCACTCCGACTTCTCAAGGTCCATTGTCCGAAGGGATTGTTCCCTTGGGGGCCTCGATGATTTTGACGCTTTTTCGCTTTTTATTTTTTTTAGTATTTTGTGTGAATGAGCCCTAGATTAGGATTGCTTGATGATAGATTAAGGTCCAAATCCCCTAATATATATTTGCATGTACCTATACATTCGTGCTTGAACTTAGTCAAATAATAATTGTTATTTATTTCGATTTGAGATCGAGCGTCGAGAGAAGTGCTATACAGCATTGGCAGGATCCATTGTGGCGGACACCGATGCACTTCAGAGATCGGACTTTTAGATCTTGCTTCTGAATATTTAGCATTTGGTGCTTCACGATAATAGAAATTTCTCACCTAGGGTGATTTTATCGGATTGCATTTGCATATAGCATAGGATTTCAATTCCATCTTACATCCTGCATGGAGAGAGCTGGGAAGCACTGCAAGCCTTCTGACTTTGCATGCATCATCGTTTTCCGACTTGCATGGCTTTTCCGATCTTCTCCCTCTGATTTTGATTACCTAGGATGCTAAATAGAATTGCAAACCACGTTAGGCACGTGCATTAAAAAAAACCAAAAAAGTGATAACCAAAATAAAATTGGGACGGCTAACCATACTTGATCTCTAAAATAAAATGTAATGGATTCCTTGGATTGGGGAGAGAAACCCCCTCCTGGTATGCACACTTTATTCCTATGCGCACGCTAAGGATTAGTGCCCAAATCCCAAGCCTATCTTCGGTGTGTGTAACTTTGTGATGATCACCTAACTCTAAAATCGAAAAAATAAAAGGCCATCTTGGTCTCCATTGTGTTGAGTAGGTGAACTAGGGGTTTGCTTTGTGTATTGATTGAGACTTTGAGTCCATGTGCATTTTCATCTCTTTGAGTTTTGCGGTTCCCATCGTGTGAGTCATCCTTTCTTATCTTTGAGTCTCTCTATCTCGCTTATACATATATTTCCTCATTTGCATCGAGTCGGGATATTGGGTCTTGAGTTTCACCTTCCTAGCCAGATTTTGCGGCTTTTCTTTCCGTACCCATATCACCCAAATCTAGTCCGGTTCGAGGAGACCCTCTCCTTGGACCACAAATTTGTTTATGTCCACCTTCATCTTGCTCACCTCCTTGTATCCCCTGTATCATCCTTTCATCACCCGGGATTGTTGTGCTTATGATATAGCCCACATTGAGGATTCTTGACTTACATTGATTATTAGAGTAAGTAGGGCATGTTTGGAGGACGTTGAGATTGATACCTTACTCTTGGTGGATTTGACTTTCAATATGTGCATAGGAGCTTATTAAGGACTTTGATGATTCACGATTATTAGGTGTGATTATTTTTTGATGATTTTGATCTCGCATACCGGATTGAGGATGTGATGAATTCTGATGATTTGATGAAGATTCCATGTGCTTTGATTGACCTATCCATTTTGAGGTTTCATTTATCTTGATTTTGAGGATTGATTGATTATTCTGATTTGGACTTCCCGGCAAAGGTGTGCGGAACCCACATGATGTCTCTCATCTTCTTGATTGACCCAACCCCAATCTCCTACTTCTATTATCCACTTGTGGCACTTTGAGGATTCATGATTATCTTTTGTGTCATCTCAGCTAGATTGGATTGACTTTAAGGACGTATTGTGATTGATATGATTATTCATCCCTCTATGATCTTATGTCCTCCTGATTATTGATTGATTGATTGATTGCTATTGAGGACCTGAGATTTGATGCCAGCAATCCCAAAACTTGATTGTCCTAGTTCGTATTACTCCCTGGGGACCATCTGTTGGAGGATGCGACACATTCTTTATGATCGCTTTCATACATTGACTCTGTCTCCATCGTAGCGGAGCCCGAAACCGTATCGTCTGATTTGATTGTTTGGCCTCCCTGTTGATTGTGCGCTCGATCTGTAGGTGCACGAGGCCAATTTCATGGACTCCTTTGAGTCTTCTCTCCTTTACGGTCCTTGCAAGGATGAGCTTTACCATTTCTGATTACTCATTGCCTGGTTTATAGTGCTCTCCGAGGGTTATCTACGAGAGACTATGACACCTCGCTAGATTTGCGGTCTCTTCTGTTGGTATACGATCTGTCAGAGACCATTCTAATTGACTCCTTTGAGTCCTCTCTCCTTGACGACCCTCACGAGGATGAGATCTGATCTGACTATACATTACTCAGCTTGCATTGTTCCCTGGGGACTATCTTTGGGAAAATGCAACACTTTCTTTACGCTCGGTTTCCCTTGTTGATTGTGTCTCCCATCTGTAGGAGCACAGAACCTAGTCATTTGATATTTTCCTGGTCCCCACTGTCTTTTTGTTGTATCAGATCTGTTTTATCTTGGGACCGCTATGCCCAGACTCCTTTAAGTCTGCTGTCCTTGATGGTCCTCGCAAGGATGAGCCCTTCTGCTCTGATTATTCCTTTCTTAGTTGGCAGTACGCTCCCGGAGGGTTATCTATGAGACACTATCACATTTTCTTGATTTGTCGTCTACTGAGACCATTCTGATTGACTCCTTTGAGTCCGCTCGCTTTGACGATCCTCGTAAGGGTGAGCTTCTATTATGATTATTCATTGTCAACTGTGTATTACTCCTCGAGGGTTATCTATGGGAGGATACATCGGTAATCGGCTTCATTTCTGGTGTCTCCCATCAGGTGGAGGAGGAAGCTGAGCCTTATGCTTTGTGTACTCGGTCTCCTCCCTGGTTGTGTCTCCCGTCTGTAGGAGCACGGAGCTGAGTATTCTGTTCATTTTGGATCCTTGACTCATCTGAGTCTTCTCACCTTGAGGACCCTCGCAGGGTTGAGCCATATCTTGTGGTATTTGGTCTATCCCTGATTTGTCGAACGTATGACCACCGGATACCACATGAGAAATTAGGGAAGTTTCCTATTTTCACTTTTATACATCTTTCTGAGACTTTGATTGACTTGGAGGAGTATGTACGGTTCTTTCTTCCTCCAAGTCCTACGCTATCGGCTCTGCTCATTCATTCCTTCCTTATGAGCCGATGTGCTGATTCATGCTACCGGTCCCTGGCTTAGTTTTCGATCTCTTGTCCCCGGTAGATGACACCCACTTTATTGCATACCCGGGTGTCTTTTCACTGTCTGACTTCATCTCTCTGTATATATCTATTCTTATTTTCTTCTTTTCCTTTTATATTTTTTCTACAGAAAAGGTGTCCCCATTTTTTGTTAGTCTTATGTACTTAGGATGTATTTTGTCCTATGTATAGAAGGGTGCACCCCAGATTCTTTCATTCTTTGATCCCCTCCACTGTCTACTCTCTTGTTGATTTGCTCTACTATACTTAGGGATATCTCACCCTAAGTATAGGGGAAGATAGCCCGAGCCGTGATCTGTTTATTTATTCCCACGCTCGACCCTCCCTACTTTGTGTACAGTCTGCTATACTTAGTATTATTTGATCCTAAGTATAGGGGGGACGGTCACCTTCTTATTCATTTATCTCTTCATTCTTTCATTTCTTATTTCAGTCGTTGTAGTATAGGCTTTTCTATATTCATTACGAGTTATTCCTCTCTTTTCCTCTTTGATCTATGAGGACATTGCTCATGCTAAGTATAGGGGGGCGTATATACTATGTATATATTTTAGCCATGACTCGTACATTCGTATTATTAAAAAAAAAGGCTAAAAATACTATATAATTCATTAAAAATCAATTAATAATGATTTTTATTTCTCAAATTTATTTTGCATATACTGATTAATAAATCATGTTAAAATTATTTTTGCAAAATGATTTGAAAAATGGTGTGACCCATTTGGAAAACTTTTTGTGAAATATTTTCAGCCTTTGTAAAATATTTTGAATTGCAAAAATTCTTTTCTTTCTATGAAATGAAGGATTTGAAAAAAAAATCGCAAATGATTTTGAAAATGTTTGTAAAAATATTTTGAAAAAATGTGTATATATTGTTTGAAAAATCTTCGCAAATTTGCTTTCAAATGTCTGTAAATATTTTCAAAAATTATTTAGTACTACAGTTTTTAAAATTGATTTCAAATAAATTTGAGGAATAACTGAATCATTAAATAAAAATGGTATATAAATAAAAATAAAATTCTTTACCAATTTTACATATATACCTATAAAATAACCATTAAAATTTGCAAATTCTTGCAAATTCTTGAACTCTTGTACATAAAAAGAAGGACACCCGTGTAAATAGTTGTACATATTTCATACTTTGTGCAAAATTCTTTGTGTAAGAATTCTCTTTGTTTCTTTGAAAAATTGCATCATTCTTTATGCATTGTACATAGCATTTGCATAGCATTCATATTCTTTTCAATTGAGCTTGATGATTGAACTAGTCCAGTAAAGTCGAAGATTGGAGCTTGGTTGGACCTTACTGCACCTAACCGCACTGGAACCTTATGGGAACTAGATTTAAGGTACTTCAGGTCTATTGGGACTTAATTCTTTGAGGCTCAAGGCTGGGTTCAAGTCACCTCAACTGACTAACTAGAAATTTTCAAGACACGCATGACTCTTGTCGGTCGTGACTAACTTGGACACTTACACCTTTCACTTGGCTCAACTCAATTGGAGTGGTGAGGGGAAGGGATTTTTCGGTCTGAGACGCACACGGGTGGAAGCATTCGTCCTCGTCTAGGGAGGGAAGTGCACACCAACCTGGTCCAGTTACAATGAAGTCTAAAGATAGGAGAGTGTGGGTTGCAATAAAGCTTCAAAAGAGGGATAGCCTTCTGGCTCAAGAGGAAAACTCCTTATGTAAATGCTTCTGTATATAGTATTTCAAAAAAAATAAAAAAACACTCCAAAAAAGTGGACTGGCTTGAAAATAAAAATAAAATGCCTGCCGGAGTATGTATACATGTTGTATAGAGAATAAGCAAGCTTGAGCATCAAAGTTATACCATGTGAGCCTGCAGCTGGATGACTTGACTACACTGGTCATGCATCCTAGGATATGTAGCTACATTGGCTACCATCCATTCTTTTCTTCATAGCCTCCTCTTGAGTTGTATGCCACTTGAACTTAGAAGGGAATACCCCGCTCCTCGAGGATAGAGTACTGGATTGGGGAATCATTGGGTTGTCATTCTGGAGAAGTCAATTCCTTTGTCATTTCAGTTGGGGAGAGCCACTATAACTTACACCGTAAAAGTCAGCTTCATATTGCGTATGATGTAGGCTAGTTCTAACCTGGCTATTGAGGTGGCTTGAACTGAGTTATGTGGCTCTCGAAGGCTGTTTTGTTTTGAATTTGGTTCCCAACCGGGTTCCACACACAATCTCACATCAAGGTCTAACCTGAGCGCCAAACTTTGGTTTTGTGGTGACAAGTTTAATTATTGAAATCAATTCCATTTATTCTTTCTTTTTATTTTCTTCTTTATTCTTTTCATACTTATTGCATAAGTGTTTGCTAGGGACTAGCAAAGGCAAGTATAGGGGGTGATGAATCTCCATTTCATCACCATTATTATATCATTTTGGCCTTAAAAACCCAAGCTAATGCATGTAAACAACATCAATTTGTGCATAATAGCATTCATTATTTATTGTATTATTTGTATATAAAACAAGATTTTTAATGCCAAAATTATATAATAAAGAGAAGAAAAGAAAAAGGAATAAAATATTGAAAATATTTTATGACCCTAAACCCCAAGACCAAGTCAAGAATTGATTTGGTCAACAAGAAATAAAGTAGGGGAGATAAGGGCCAAAAAGACAATAAAATCCAATTCTTTTATTCATTATTTATGCATTTTTGACACATATTTTATTCTTTATTATTTATCCATGAAATAAAGAAATTTTGAGCATGAAAGTTTCAGATAATAATGTAAATAAAAAGACAAAATTGAGTTTGTACAAAAACAATACACAGTGTTCATTTTATACACAAAATAAAAAGCCAAAAATCAAACTTCATAGACCCATATCTTTCAAATAAAACTAAAAACCTATCAAAATCACCTCTAATTGTATAACTTCTCACAAGCTATTTAATGGTGGTGTTTTATATTTTTTTGGAGTTACTGTGTGAAAGTTAAGTTTTTGACCCCTTTTGTATATCATACCGATTAAAATATTCATTTTATTCATCCTTCATTATTTTTACAAATTTATATTTTTATAATTTTGTAATTATTATTCATAACACATGTGCATATTGAAATTAAAATAAAACTAAAAATAAAATGTAAAATAAAATAAGTCTATAAGAATACATAGATAAAATACCTATGTTTATAGTTGTATATAAATAAAAGTGCATTTTATTCTTTTATTTCCTTATTCCTTATATATTTATAATATTGCAAATATTATTCGCATTCTATCAAAAATAAAAAACCAAAATAAAATCCAATAAAATACGTTAAAATAAAAAGATGCATATAAAACATAAGTAAAATATTTATTAATATACATATAGAATATACATACTTATCTATTTAAGTATACAAATTACATCATAAAAATAAAATAACAATATATTTATACTTATAAAAATAAGTTATAAATATATAAAAAAATAATAAAATAAAATATATAAAATAAAAATAAAAATGTACAAAATATAGGCAAATATACCTATAAATACACTAATAACAATTAGCTACTAATAAAATACATCAAAAAATAAATAAAAATCATAATAAAATATTACATAAAATAATAAAAAGTTTTTATTTTATACTAAAAATAATAAAATCATTTATATTTTTAATCATTTATTCTTTAATAAATCAAACTATTCTGTCTTTATGCGGCTGCGCTGGGCCAATCACAGGCCTCCATGAGTTGACCTTGGTCAACTTGACCTCCAACCGTCTGAAGTGACGTAGGTATCTTTTCCCTCGATTTTCTCCATGTTTTCCCGCATGATCTATCTATGAATCACTTTCGATTCCTTCACATGAAATGCTCCTGGATCTTTGTACATGCACACTCGGCCCTTGTATTTAGTGTACATAGCTCCGATTCTTTGATTCCGCCTAGTCAATAAGGGTGCCCACTTCGTGTATAAATAAAAACCTCCTTTTTCCTCCACAAATTTGGTCACTTTCTGAGTCCTAAAACCCCTCTACTCCGGCTTAGCGTGCATCCTCGTGATAGGGGGAGGTCCCTTGGAGCTTGGAGGCGGCTCGCAGATGAAGGAGTGCACCCACCGCGGCGCTCTGGCGTGGCCCTGCTCCCTACCTTCGGCGGTAGGTATAAGAGATGTTGTTGTTGCTTTCTAGGTAGTTTTTAATCATGCCCTTTATTTCGTGCTTTTAATTTTATGTCTTAATTAGTTGATTAGCGTAGCACAGCGATTTCGTAGTTCGCTGGAGCTCCGCTCCGACGAACGATTTCACTCTGTTCCCGACAGTCCGGATGCTTCGCAACCACCTCTACTTATTTCCCTTCCATTTCCCTATGCCCCCGGCTCTTCATTTCACATGTATCCCTACTAGAACCAGAGATCAAGGTCTCCACCTCCGTCGCTCGTCGGAGACCTCCACCTGCATCACCTATCGCCCATTTCACCACCAATAAGGCTCTCGGAACCCCATTTTCTTGAACGTAATGCTTTTGCAGGTCCGGAGTGCCAAAGGACTCCAAATGGAGTTGATGTTTGAAGATTCGGTGTACCTGGAGGTGTTGCGCTTCCTCGACCTCACGAAAGAGCTCCGACCAATGCTGGAGCATTTTGTCGCCTCCAGCAGTTACAGCACCTCGCTAGGAAGCTGCTCGGCCATCTCAGAGATCAAATGGATGCCGGAGTGGGAGACTTGTCCGTAGGAACCTCGCCCAGGCGAGTGTTCTTCCCTGTTCTTGGACCGAGCTCCTTCGTCGTTGGATCAGATGTGCCGCCCCAGTTTCGATCACAGCCATCCGATTGAGATGCCCCTTCACTGTAGATCTCGGCCGTGAGATCTAATCACCGTCGTCAAATCTCGAAGTGTCATCGCGCAACGTGGACTCGCCGCGTGTTAAGGGAACCACATCCAGCCGTCCATCATCGCACTTTAGGGGTATTTTTTACAATTTACCCTACATTTTTTGTATTTAATATTTAGTCATGTAAATAAAGTATTAAGTGTTAAATAAAGTGGAAATTTTGTATAAAGGACCCTGTGCTTTTTCTAATTACAAATAGATCCAGTCCACGTCACCTCATGTGTCGTCCCACATGAGGTGGAAAAATTGCATGTAAGCCCCTATTTGTTTTTGTATTTATAAAAAGTCCAAGAAATTGAATTTAATGTTGTATATTTTAGTGAAAATTGCTGGAAAGCCCCTGAACTTTCTCACATTTGTATTTTGGTCCTACCCAACTGATCATTACGAAAGTCGAGCGGTCAGAATATGTCTCACACAGGGCAGAGACAAAGTCGTTGTGGCGACCACACGAAATTCGGGTTAAGTCAATAATTATTCCACAACAGATAAATCAAGCAATGAAAGTAAGTGTGCGGAGTTAAAATTTATTATAACTCTACATAAAAGGTGTGTATAGGAGCAAATATGTAGAGGTCGAACACAGGGAACAAGCAGGACAGATCGGGGCAAAATGCTTAAAATTGTGAATGTGATATATTTGCCTATCTATGCTATTTTTTGTGGGTTTTTAATTTTATATTTTTTATTTTATATTTGATTTTATAATTTTATATTTTGATTTTTAGTTTTCTGATTTTATATTCTTTTTATATATTATATTTTTCTATATTTTCTTTTACTTTTTAAATACTAAGGTATATATACAATGAAGAAAAGAGAGATATAATATGTATATAAAAATAGATAAAAATAAGCAAAATTTAGGGAATAAAATATTTTTATGCTTTTTATATTTTTCTAATGTTTTTTTATTTTCCCATCTTTTTCCTAATTTTTTGGTATTTTTAAAGTCAAAAATATAGAAAAAAGTGAATAAACTGAAAATCCGATATTAAAATGAGGATGAAAAATGTCAAACAGAGTCAAAAATTCCTTAAATTAATTATAAAACAAGGAGAATAAAATAGAGAAAATTAGGGAATGGAAACCATATTTTTAGATTTTTTTTGGAATTTTTAAGTTTTTTATGAAGATTTTATGGGTTTTGCTATTTTTAGGAGTTTCCTTTTGTATTTTTTGATGCTTTTTGGAGTGAAGTTAAAACACACAGGAATAGACAAAATATAATTTTTTGGAATTTTTCGAAGAGTTTTTATAATTTTTATGTATTCGGTAATGCAGACAGTAAAGAAAATGCATGTTTTTGAATTTTATAAATATTAACATGCAACAAATATGCAAACTAAAAATATGGCGTGAAAGAGCAACAAAATATGAAGCTATGCTAATTTTTTTGGGAATTTTTAGGATTTTATAGATGCTTGAAAGAAATAAAGGAAACAAAAAGAAAATTCAGCCTAGTAGGGGTATTTTTGTAAATATGCAAAAGTCCAAGGTGCAACTTGTAATTTTTCACAAAAATATATACTGAAATAAAAACTCCGTGGACTAAATACAAATTGCCAAACACCCAGGGGCTAAAGTGCAAAAGTTCCAAAGTCACGTGTGCAAGGCACATGACTGGAAGGGACCTTTTTGTAATTCTAAAAAACCCAAGGGTTGATTTATAAAATACCCACAAATATTATAACATGATAGACAAGTTTCAGGGCTATTTGGAAATACGGCAAATGGTATATCCTTGGCTGCAAAATAGCCAAGCGCATGTGCCCGCGCACGTGTGCCTCACTGGTAAGGGCATGTTGGCAATTATAGAAGCCCTGGGGGTCTTTTGATAAATATTAGAAAATATTAAAACCATAAAGGAAAGATTCAGCACTAATAAATAAATGACAAAAATGATTGAGCGGCTCTGCAATTTACCCAATCCTAGGCGCGATCGGACGGTGGGATTTCTCCCACTTAAACACGTAGCAGCAAGAGGACGGTCGATGATGCTTCGGCTGCCAATGGTGGCGATTAGATCAGCGGTGCTTGATCGAACGGTGGGGGAACTTCATCATCTGACGGCAGCTACTCTTTCTGGAAAACGACCGCGATCTGGTGGCTGGGGGCGCGGGATGAAGAACAGGGAGGAGCTCTGGCCAGGCGAAGTTCTCCGAGCTCTTCCTCCGACCTCTGGCGGACTTGAAGCTCGCAAAATGGCACGTTCTCTTCCTGGAGGCTTCCTCTAGCTGCTGGAGTTCCCAAAAAGGCTCGGTGTTGATCGGAGGGCTTGCAGGAAGACGACGGAGCTTTGGAGCTCCAAGGACCTCCGACGAACCTTCAAAATAACTCCAGCTACGGCTTTGGCTCTCAGACCTTAAAGGCTAATATACCCGAGATGTACCTCACGGACAAAGTGGCCACGGATGGGTGGAACTCGACCCTCCTGACCTCGTCGTACCTCACACGAGAGTGCTGGAGGCTCCCCTGTCATAGGAGTCGATCCGGAGCACTCTCGGAGGTCTAAGCTTGGCCAAGAAAGGGTTCAAACTTTCCATGGAAAGTCGGGCGTTTATAAGAAGGGGTTGACGAGCGTCTATAAGAAGAGGTTGATGGAAGCTTGGCCAAGAAAGGGTTCAAACTTTCCATGGAAAGTCAGGCGTCTATAAGAAGGTGTTGACAGGAGGTGCCAGACCTCGGTCAGAGAGTTGACCGAGGTCAACCAAAGGAAGCTTCTGGTTGGTCCACATGGACCAACCAGAAATTTTTTTGGCAAAAAGATTTGTTAATTCGATTAAAAATAATAAATGATTTTGTTAATTTTGGATTATAAAATGAAAACTGATTATTATTTTGTAAATTATATTATTTTTATTTTTATTTTTTTTGAGGTATAAAAATACAAGTTGTCTTATGTGGCCTATATATGTATACAAATCTATGTATTTTAATATTTTATTTTTATTTTGTATATTTAATTTTATTATTTTTGTTTAATATTTTATAAATTTATAAAATAATTTTATACACTTAAGTATATTTTTATTTTATTTTTTTGATATATTTTATAAATAGAAGTATTAATTACATAGGTATATTTATAGGCATTATACCTATGTGCTTTGTATAAGTATTTTATTTTTATGTTTTATTTGTGTTTTTATTCATGTTTTAATATATACATGTATTAAAAATATTTTTTGCAAAATTATAAAAATATAAAATTATGAAAAAATGAATAATAAATTAAATGAATATTTTAATCTGTACAGGTATACAATAGGGGTCCAAAAGTCAACTTTCAAACCGTAGCTCCACAAAATATGAAACAACCTTCATTAAATAGCTTGTTGAAAATTATATATAATTAAAGGTGATTTTGATACATTTAGTGTTTTTATTTGAGAGATACATGTCTAGGAAGTTGGGAATTTGGAATCTTATTCAGATCATAACTTTTTATCTGTACATTCTTTTTGTGTGAAATCAATTTTGTATTTTTTAATATTTAATTATCTACAACTTTCATGTACAAAGTTTCTTTATTTAGGTTATAAAAAGTGGAACCAAAATAGGTCCTATAATGAATAAAGAATGAATAAAATAAAAGGAATTTTTATTGGATTCTGGCCCTTATCTCCCCCTACTTTATTCCTTGTCGACCTAGTCATCGAGATGCCTAGGTCTCAGGGTTTCGGGTCATAAAATATTTGCAATATTTTTTCTTTTTTTGTTCTTTTCTTTATTCTATAATTTTGGCTTTAATAACCGTATTTTATACACAATTTACATGATAATGCATGGATGATAAAATGCATGAATTAAGGTTATTTACATGCATTTAGTAGGATTTTTAAGGCCAAAATGACAGAATAAAGATGATGAAACAGAGATTCATCATCCCCCTATACTTGCCTTTGCTAGTCCCTAACAAATACTTATGCAATAAGTGCAGAAAAAGAAAAACAAAGAAAAGAAAAAGAAGAAAGATTGATTAAATTTAATTATCAAACTTGTCTTCAAAAAATCAAAGTTTGGAGCTCAAGTCGGACCTTTGGAATTTAGTGCAGACAGAACCTTAATGGGAATCAGATTTGAAATCCAACAGCCTTCGAGAATCCCAAAACTCTGCTCAAGTCTCCTCAATAGCCATGTCAGAATATTTCAACTCATACGCAAACCCTTACGACTATGAATCTGACTCGTACAGTGTAAGTGATAGTGGCTCTCCCCAACTAGAATGACAAAGAGACTGACTTCTCTGGCATGACAACCCAATGATTCCTCAATCCAATAACTCCTTCCTCGAGGAGCGGTGTATTCCAATCTAATTTTAAGTGACAACCAGCTCAATAGGAGGGGGTGAAGAGAAGAATGGACGGTAGCCAGTGTAGCTACCTATCCTAGGATGCAAGACCAGTGTAGTCAAGTCATCTAGCTGCAGGCTCACATAGTTTGACTTTAGAACTCAAGCTTGCTTATTTTCTATACAACATATGCACACTCCGGCATGCATTTTATTTTTATGCAGGCATGTCCTCTTTTTTGGAGTTTTTTTAAATACTATTTACATCAACATTTACATAGGGAGTTTTTCCTCTTGAGCCAGTAGACTATCCCTCTTTTGAAGCTTTAGCGCAACCCACACTCTCCTGTCCTTAGAATTCCTCATTACTGGATGGGTTGGGGTGCACTTCCCTCCCTAGAGGAGGGCAAATGTTTCCACTTGTGTGAGTCTCATACCGGCAAATCCAACCCCCTCACCACTCCAACTGAGTTGAGCCATGTGAAAGGTGCATGTGTCCAAGTTAGGTTATTATCAACAAGAGTCGTCCGTGTGCTCTGAAATACTCTACTTAGGCAGTCAAGAATCCATTGATCCAAGTCTCGTGATCCTCAAAGAATTAAGTCAACTAGACCTGAAGTACCTCAATTCCAGTTCCTGTAAGGTTCCTGTTATTAGGTAGATTTTAAGGTCCAATCAAGCTCCGGTCTCCGGATTTTATTTAGACTTGTTTAACTCTCAAACTCAATCTGAAAAATGCTAATGCTATGCAAATGCTATGAAGAATGCAGAAAATATTTTTGTGATGCAATTTTCAAAGATTTTGAATTTTTTATGGATTTTTGAAAAGGATGATGCATATGCAAAAAAAATTTTGTATTTTCAAAAGGATTTTTCAAATGTTTTTAGTATTTTAATTTTGCAAATGTTTTTGTATTTTTTGGAAAAGAAAAGATTTTAGCTAAAAACTAGGTTAAAACTATTTACACAGGGATGCATCTTATACTTACAAGAAGTGGATTTTATGAATTTGCAAGGGTAAGTGGTCAATTTTATAGGTATATATATAATGAATTTTAGTGTGATGTATATATTCCTCAAATTTATTTGAAAAGGTTTTTCAAACAGTTTTGAAAACTAAAGTCCAAAATAATTTTTATGAACTTTTTTACAAACATGTACACACATTTGAAAATCATTTTACAAAGGTTTTTCAAACAGTATCCATAGATTTTTCACATATTTTTGCAACCATTTTTCAAACATTTGCAAATAGTTTTTCAAACATTTTATTTTACACAAAGAAAATAAAATTTTTCAAAGCAAAATAATTTTTACAAAGGTTTAAAATATTGAACAAAATGTTTTCCAAATAGTTTTCATAATATTTTTCAAAGAGATTTTCAAACTATTTTTCAAACATCCTGCAAAAAACATTTTCTCCTGATTTATTAATCAATAAATATAAAAAGAATTTGAGGAATAATAACATCTTTTTATTAAGGTTTTTAATGAATTTTAAAGAATTTTAGCCATATTATTAATAAAAATATGAAAGTACGAGTTATGGCAAGTATATACGAAGTATATACGACCCCCCTATACTTAGCTTGAGCTATGTCCTCATAGATCAGAGATAAAAAGAGAAGACATAACTCGTACTGAGTATAGGAAAATCGGAAGAATAAGGAACGAATGAAATGAACGAATGAGAAGTTGACCGTCCCCCCTATACTTAGGATCAAATAATCCTAAGTATAGCAGACTGTACACAAAGTAGGGAGGGTCAAGGTTGGGAATGAACAGATCGTACTCAGATTGTCTCCCCCTATACTTAGGGTAAGGTATCCCTAAGTATAGACAAGAAGAGGAGACAATGGAAAGGATCAAAGAATATAGAAACTCAGGGTGCACAACCCCCTGTACTTAGGACAAGGTACGTCCTGTACTTAGGACAAGGTACGTCCTAGGTATAGAAGACTAACAACAAGGGGAGGCACTTTTTGGTAGAAAAAGAAAATAGAAAAGGAAAAGAAGAAAAGAAGAAAAGAGATGAAAATGGAAGAAGAGATCGTGAGAATATACACACCACTCCCCCTATACTTAGGGTAAAAGAAGCCCTAAGTATAGGCAACAACAGGAGCAATGAAACGGAATGATGAACACTCGGCTCATCCACCCCCATAGACTTAGGACAAAGTACATCCTAAGAAAGGAAAACACGAGAATGGGTGGAGTGAGCAGTACGGAAGATAGACAGAGATAAACAAAAGCATATGTACAACAGAGATGGATGTACTCATGATCAAGAAGGTAGAAAGCGAACCTTCTTGCGGGACCGCTGAGGAATAGATATGGTATGGTGCAGATCGACATCGGGGACCTCAGATGACATAAACCGATCAGGATCAATAGGGTGTAGGTCCTCAATGGTCCTACGGTGTGAAGGCACAAACGATGGAGTGGAAGAAGTACGACTAGTTCCGGCCTTGGGAGTCTCGCTGATATCAAAGTGGAATGGGACGAACTCATCATCATCATCAGAAGTAGTGTAATCAGTGTCATCCTGCAAGGTGACATCCAAGTAAAAACCAAAAGGCACGAACTCATCAGTGGAAGTAGTCGAACTCTATTCGTCCTCTATAATTTCAATCGGATCATCTTTCTCATCAAAAGGCCAGAATTCCCGAATGAAAGCAACAAGATCAAATTCGGCCATAGTCTCATCAATATCTGCCCTCCGCTCAATGGTGTCAATCGTGTAAATTCCACGGATGTCATCAACACATCGCCAATCACAGGAAGCAGAAATACCAAGGTCTATGCTTTCCAAGTCTTCCTCCTTGGAGAGGAATTCTTGGGTCTCATCATTGGTCATAAAGAAAGTCTCTCTGATATCCTCATAAAGGTCATAGGCCTCAGGGTCAGCCAGAATAGGTGTAGTCACATCAGGTGCAGGTCTCTTATCAACTGTGGGTGCGATGATTAACACTTCGCTCTCGTCAACAGGACGAAAGCGAATCTCTCCTGATCTGTAGTCAATAACGACCCTCGCAGAGGCGAGGAATGGTCATCCCAGGATGATTGGAGAATGCTCCCTTGTGGAGGTCTCCATGGGCAATATGACAAAAATCAACATTGTAGCTCATGCCCTGAATCGAGATGACGGTGTTTTCAAGGATACCCTTCATCCTCTTGATTGATCCATCAGCAAACTGAACTATCATCCTGGTCTTTTTGAGAGGCCCTAAGTTAAGAGATTGTACCAGCGAGAAGGGTATAATACTAATCGAAGCACCGCCATCTAGGAGAGTGTGATAACATATGAAGTCAGAGATGGTGCAGCTAATGAAAGGTGTGGCAGTGTTCTTCTTCCGAGGAATGAGACGATGTGTGATGGCGTGGGAAGTGGCCATGGTCAGAATGTGATGCTCAGATCTGCTCCTCCGATTTCTCTTCTTGGGAAGTGGAGCAGATAAATCGTTCATGGCCTGTTGAAGTGGGGCACAGATGATCTCATGAATGGTGGCCACCACTTCAGGTTCAATCAATAATTTTTTTAGTTTTTGGACCTCCTCTATACGAGGAAGAAGGTCGAAATCATCAACTACACGAGGCATGCCAAGAGCAGTCTATACAACGGAATCCTCGGGGTCAAAGGTGGGACAGGGTGTGAGAGGTTGTGTGGTCAAATGGTCTGGCAGATGGGCACTCTGCTCAACCGACCAAATGCCTCCCGAACTCTTTTTGGATTTTTAAATTTTTCTCATTTTTTGTATTTTGGACGATTGCAAGCTCTCATGGAAATCCTCAAATGAACCCATATCATCAAATGGTGGAATATCATGGTCGCTCTTATTTATACTAGTGAGGATGTCAATACTCTATCTCATATGATCCATCATCCGAGTCAAGGACTCAAGGGTGGACTCCATGAAAGGTGACTCCAACAGCTCAATCTCGGGTGGATGTGAAGGTGGAAAATACGGAGATGGAGGTGGGTGTGGGTAGAAGTCCGAGGTCTGATGCTGTGGCTGAGGTGGACATGTACAAAAGTCAAAAAAATAGGAGGGTCCTCCTGACAAAAGGGAGGTGGACCGGCTGGAGTAAACGAGAGATCCACAAAGTCCGGATAGAAAATGCTCCAGGGGTCCATCTCGAAAATAAAAGGAAACGATCGGGAGAGCACGAAGGTCAAGTCAAGAGAGTGAAGAAGAAGGCACAAATGCGCAGGGATGATCTAGTATACACACAAGCAAGCACAAACAAACTCACATAAGACAAACCCTCAATTCACCTACTCAACTCGATAGAGATCGCAAATGCGGTCTTTCTATCTTGTCTGTTTTAGAGTTAAGTGAGAAGTCAAGAAGTTGCGCAAACACTTAGGGGTTGAGAGGGATTTTGGCACTAATCCTTAGTGTGTGCACGAACAATGTAAAACGAAGACAATGAGGGAATTACTCGCCCCAAGTAAAAAAATTTTGGTTGATTTTAGGGTCGAGTAATGTTAACAGTCCCAATTTTATTGGTTACCACTTTTTTGTATTTTTAATGAGCATGAACCTATCAAGGAATCGAATCCTTTAAGAACCTAGATGATCAAAATCAGAGGGAGAGGTGGAAAAGCAATGCAAGCGGCAAATCGATGATGGATACTAACGCGTAAATGCTCATCTTGCCTCCAACACTCTACATGCAAGGATGCTCAACAGAATTGAAACCTAATCTATATGCAGATGCAAGTCGATGAAATCACCTTAGGATGAGGATTGCTATTAGTGTGAAGAACATTTTTCAAAATTTGTCTAAGTCCAAACGAAACTATAGGCACATGAAAATATGCTTAGGTGTTTGGACCTAATACTATGTCAAGCAGCTCCTACAGCTAAGTCTCAATCACATAAAAGAAAGAAAACAAAACCGGAAAACAAATAAAAAATGCGAAGAAAACTGCGAGAAAGCCGACGGTGAGCCCCCAAGTGAACAATCACTTGGGAATTGGGCCAGGATGTCCAATGTCCGAGTACCTATATTATTACAATAATAAAGACTCGCTCTCACTTAAATTACAAAAAAATACATGAAAATAAATGCTACAACTAAAGATGGAGCTTGGTCTTCAAAATTCCTCTAAGTCTCCTTCGGCACTAGGCAAGCTAGAGCCGGCTTCACGTGGGTGCACAAGTTCCTAGGGTGGAGCGCCCCCCATCGATCCGAGGTACCTCGCACGAAGTCAACAAAGAGAAGAGGTTAGACAGCTCAAACAATATATATCAAAAATAAAGAAAATAAAATAGGTAAAGAATAAAAGCAGCAAAAATAGACAAACAATCACAACCAAGCAAAAACACGATCTACGCGTTGTTGTCCCCGGCAACAGTGCCATTTGATTAACACGAAAGTCGAGCGGTCAAAATATGTCTCATACAGGGCAGAGACAAAGTTGTTGTGGCGACCACATGAAATCCGGGTTAAGTCAACAATTAACCCACAACAGATAAATCAATCAATGAAAGTTAGTGTGCGGAGTTAAAGTTTATTATAACTCTACATAAAAGGTGTATATAGGAGCAAGTATGTAGAGGTCGAACACAGGGAACAAGCAGGACAGATCGGGGCAAAATGCTCAAATCTGTGAATGTGATATATTTACCTATCTATGCTATTTTTTGTGGGTTTTTAATTTTACATTTTTTATTTTGTTTTTATTTTATAAATTTATATTTTGAGTTTTAGTTTTCTGATTTTTATATTCTTTTATATTTTATATTTTTTAATATTTTCTTTTACTTTTTGATTACTAAGGTATATATACAATGAAGAAAAGAGAGAAATAATATGTATATAAAAATAGGTAAAAATAAGCAAAATTCAATGAATAAAATATTTTTATGCTTTTTATATTTTTCTAATGTTTTTGTGATTTTTCTATATCTTTCCTTATTTTTTTGGTATTTTTAAAGTCAAAAATACTGAAAACAGTGAATAAACTGAAAATCTGAAATTAAAATGAGGACGAAAAATGTCAAACAGACTCAAAATTTCCTCAAATTAATTTTAAAATAAGAAGAATCAAATAGAGAAAATTAGGAAATAGAAACATGTTTTTACGATTTTTATGGAATTTTTAAGATTTTTATAAAATTTTTTGGGGTTTTGCTCTTTTTAGGAGTTTTCTTTTGTATTTTTTGATGATTTTTGAATTAAAGTTAAAACGTACAAGAACAAACAAAATATAATTTTTTTGGAATTTTTCGAAGAGTTTTATAATTTTTATGTATTTTCTAATGCAGACAGTAAAGAAATGCATGTTTTTGAATTTTTTATAAATATTAATATGCAACAAAATTGCAAATTAAAAATATGACGTGAAAGAGCAATAAAACAAGAAGCTATGCTAATTTTTTGGGAATTTTTAGGATTTTATAGATGCTTGAAATAAATAAAGGAAACAAAAAGAAAATTCAGCCTAGCAGGGGCATTTTTGTAAATATGCTAAAGTCCAGGGTGTAACTTGCAATTTTCCATAAAAATATATACTGAAATAAAAACTTCGTGGACTAAATACTAATAGCTAAACACCCAGGGGCTGAAGTGCAAAAGTTCCAAAGTCACGTGTGCAAGGTATGTAACTGGAAGGGACCTTTCTGTAATTATACAAAAACCCAAGGATTGATTTACAAAATACCCACAAATATTATAACGTGATAGACAAGTTTCAGGGCTATTTATAAATACGGCAAACGATAGGTCCTTGGCTGCAAAATAGCCACGTGCACGTGCCCACGCATGTGCGCCTCGCTGGCAAGGGCATGTTGGCAATTATAGAAGCCTTGGGGGTCTTTTGATAAATATTATAAAATATTAAAATTGCAAAGGAAAGATTCAACACTAATAAATAAATAACAAAAATGATTGGGCGTCTCTGTAATTTACCCAATCCTAGGCACGATCGGATGGTGGGATTTCTCCCACTTAAACACGTAGCGGCACGAGGACGACCGATGACGCTTCACCTGCCAATTGTGGCGATTAGATCAAGGGCACCTGATCAAATGGTGGGGGCGCTTGATCATCCGATGGCAGCTGCTCTTTTTGGAAAACGACCGTGATCTGACTGTTGGGGGCGCGGGACGAAGAGCAGGGAGGAGCTCCGGCCAGGCGAAGTTCTTCGAGCGCTTCCTCCGACCTCCGGCAGACTTGAAGCTCGCAAAATGGCGTGTTCTCTTCCTGTAGGCTTCCTCTAGTTGCTAGAGTTCCCAGAAAGCCCCGTGCGCTTCCTCCGACCTCCGGCAGACTTGAAGCTCGCAAAATGGTGCGTTCTCTTCCTGTAGGCTTCCTCTAGTTGCTAGAGTTCCCAAAAAGCCCCGGTGTTGATCGGAGGGCTTGCAGGAAGACGGTGGAGCTTTGGAGCTCCAAGGACCTCCGAAGAACCTTCAAAACCACTCTAACTGCGGCTTTGGCGCTCAGACCTCAAAGGCTGATATACCCGAGATGTACCTCACGACCAAAATGGTCGGAGATGGGTGGAACTTGGCCATCCTGACCTCGTCGTACCTCAGAGGCACCCCTATCACAGGAGTCGATCCGAAGCACTCTCGGAGGTCTAAGCTTGGCCAAGAAAGGGTTCTAACTTTCCATGGAAAGTCGGGCGTCTATAAGAAGGGGTTGACGGGAGGCTGGAATGATCGAGGCATAGCAGATGCAGCATCGATTTAAAGATCGAGGTTTCACCTGGGCGTATATGCTAAATCACCCAAGAACAAAAGCCATGAAGACTTCGTAACAAAAATATGCAAGAAACACCCTCAAAAAATCCATAAAATGGGACAAAAACGATGGTCTGACAGGTGCCAAACCTCGGTCAGAGAGTTGACCGAGGTCAACCAACGGAAGCTTCTGGTTGGTCCACGTGGACCAACCAGAAAATTCTTTGGCAAAAGGATTTGTTAATTTGATTAAAAATAATAAATGAATTTATTAATTTTGAATTATTAAATGAAAAATTCTTATTATTTTGTAAATTATTTTATTATGATTTTTATTTATTTTTTTGAGGTATAAAAATACAAGTTACCTTTTGTGGCCTATATAGACATATCTATGTATTTTAATATTTTATTTTTATTATTTTTGTTTATTGTTTTATAAATTTAAAAATTAATTTTATAGATTTAAATATATTTTTATTTTATTTTTCTAATGTATTTTATATAATTAAATAAATAGAAGTATTAATTATATAGGTATATTTACAGGTATTATACCTATGTGCTTTGTATAAGTATTTTATTTTTATGTTTTATATGTGTTTTTATTCATGTTTTAATATATACATATATTATAAATATTATTTACAAAATTATAAAAATATAAAATTATGAAAATAATCAATAATAAATAAAATGAATATTTTAATCTGTATAGGTATACAATAGGGGTCCAAAACTCAACTTTCAAACCGTAGCTCCGCAAAATATGAAACCACCTTCATTAAATAGCTTATTGAAAATTATATACAATTAAAGGTGATTTTGATACATTTTGTGTTTTTATTTGAGAGATACAGGTTTGGGAAGTTGGGAATTTGGAATCTTATTCAGATCATAACTTTTTATCTATACATTCTTTTTGTGTGAAATCAATTTTGTATTTTTCTATATTTAATTATCTACAACTTTCATGACAAAGTTTCTTTATTTAAGGTATAAAAATTAGAACCAAAATAGGTCCCATAGTGAATAAAGAATGAATAAAATGAAAGGAATTTTTATTGGATTCTGGCCCTTATCTCCCCCTACTTTATTCCTTATCGACCTAGTCATCGAGATGCCTAGGTCTCAGGGTTTTGGGTCATAAAATATTTGCAATATTTTATTCTTATTCTTTTCTTTTCTTTATTCTATAATTTTGGCTTCAAGAACCGTATTTTATAAACAATTTACATGATAATGCATGGATGATAAAATGCATGAATTGGCGCTATTTACACGCATTTACTAGGGTTTTTAAGGCCAAAATGATAGAATAAAGATGATGAAACGGAGATTCATCACTAGCCCGCATCACGTGTTGTCCCATGTATGGGTAAATTGCATGAGCACCCTGGAGGATTTTGTAATCATAAATTAGTCTTTAAAAAGAAAATAAATGCTATATATTTTTGGGTAAATTGTAGCTGTGCTCCTGATATTTATTTTATCTGCATTTATGCCCCTACCAGGACATGTATTTCTGTAGCTTTTATCTAGTTATTAAAAATAGCTAACTTACTCCTAAAAATCCATAAAAATAGGATTAGATGCTTCATGCATTGTACTTATGCGCCACGTATCCACTTTGCATTTTTTGCATTTAATCTATTAATTTATTTATTAATATAAAAAGGAGATTAAATAATCCCTAACTAATTTATAAAATACCAAAAATATAAAAACATTTTGGAAAATTCCAAAAAAATATAAATATATATTATCATTTATTAAGTCTAGAAATCAAAAACCCCTAAAACTAGCAAAAGAAAATGATAAAATCGGAAAGCTCCAAAACCCAATAAAAAAATTCTACAAAAACACTAAAAATATATTTTTCTATTTTATAATTATCTATATGATATTATTTATCTATCAAAATTAATTTGGGTGATTTTGGTATTTATCTACTATTTTTAAAACCCAAATCAGTTTCAGGTAATTAATTAATCCTTAATTATGGATAATTTTCACTTTTTAAAACATAAAAATTAGCAAAAAATCCAAAAAAATAACAAAAAATTAGAAAAATATAAAAAATACAAAAAATCTTATTTACTTTGTTTTGACTATTTTTACATATTTATGTATTTATATTATCCATATATATCTTATATTGTATTTACACATATACATATATATATTATATTTAAATCAAAAAGGAATATAAAAAATGAAAAATATAAAAAGAAAATACAAAATTATAAAGCCAAAAATAAAATTAAAAATATAAAATTAAAAAACCACAAAACAATAAAATGGGCAAGAGACAAAAGATGAAAATTTTGCGCATTGTATTTTGCCTCCTCCTCCCGTTTGCTCCCAGTGTTCGACCTCTACACGTACTTACACCTATACACATTTGTTGTAGAATTATAATAAATTTTAACTCCACATTTTTTATATTTATTGCTTTATTCTTGTTGTGGGTTAATTGTTGATTAACCGAGGATTTCATCTGAGGTCAAATCAGCGACTGTCTGTCCGCCTTGTGGATTGACACGACTTCAGATCGAATACCCTATGTTATCAATTATCAACATGGATTGTGAGGAGCATGTGTCTCATCAACGTGCTCGCAAGTGTCTCCTTCGTCGGATCGGACTTGAGATAGGATGTCTCTTCATTTAGGGACTTGATCGCAATCACTCTTCAAGAGGTAAACCTACTACTTATTTGTGGTTCAAATGAAACGATCTGACAAGTGTTCTTAGATCATATGGTTTCATCTTTTAAAAAAAAATTTCAATTCCATTGCCTCGAGTGACTAGTGCGACTAGTCGCTCCCAATCGCATACGATGTGATCCTCGTGCTTCCATGATGCGCTTAAGGACTTTCCCATATCCTTCAGAATTCATGCGTAATCGATTCTACTTGGGCATTCAAGAAGGACCCATAACCACCACACCATTGTGAGCATCAGAAGGTGACGCATGTTTTAGAGACTAATTCACGATCCGACATGGGATTCATTAGTGAGAAGCTTACACTAGTCAACGTGATTCAAAAGAAAGATCAGGATTTACAACCGCTGTGAGAGTTGGAGAAACTCTCATCACTTCCTCAACAGTTGAGCGATGACAAAGAAGGCGGTCGAGTTGCAACTTCAGTGTGAGTAGTCTCGCACTTCTTCTTCCACTTCTCAGCTTGTACGAAAATATTTACCTACTCCTCCCACCCGTCAGATACAGTATATTCAAAGTGGGCCGGAAAAACCTACGGAGCCTCTACATATTTATTGGCATGAGGATCAATCCAATTACATCTCAGGTCGGATCATTAGCCTTAGAGATGATGATGTTGATTCTCATGCTACTCTTGAGATCAACAGGATTCGATACGTTCATGTTCAGCCTTCACCACACTGTACTCCTCAGAGCGTACACCATCAGCAGCAGCAACATAATCATTCATAGTATGGACATCCACATTTTTAGCACCGCCAGCCTTACACAAAGTAGTAATCTCACTAGTACGCCTATCATACACCACATTCACATCAGTATCCTGCTACACATTCACAACCTTATTAGTACCAGCAATAGCAGCAATCTTCTTTTACTCCATAAAGATCTCCTCAGCCTTACACACCACAACAGCACACTCCTGGGCAGGAGAGAGTAGACAGTCAGGGACACCACACTGAGTCTGAGATATCTTCACAGGCCCTGGCATTGAATTAGATAGTGTATACGTTGAGCACACTCCAAACAACACATAGGACAGAGAGAGTGGTTTAACCATTGCCTGGATGAGTTAACCATGCCCAAGACCAGTCTCCCAGCTCAGCCTCAGATGAACCATAACAACAAGAGGAGGCACACAGATCAATTAAACAACACTGTAGGTACGATCTCTTTTCCATATTTTTTATCTAACTTCATTCATCTCAGGAGAGGTTGATCACCACGAACACCTAATCAAGAGGAGGAGAGGGCACATGATGAGGAGTGAGAGCCGATCCATGATTATAGACATTCTGATGATGAGAAGGAGGAACACCACGATGAGAACTAGCATGAAGTCCATCACGATGATATTCATAGAGATGGAAGCGATGCAAAGACACTTGACATGGCCACAGATGAGTTAGATGATGATGCTACGCCAAACCATGCAGATATTCCTGATGCAGATTTTCTTCTCCTATTTTAGAGAGTTTTATACATACTTCTGAGACTCTCGATGTGCATGCTAATTCCAATTTAGATGTGAATAATCAGAATTCTATTGTTCCTGAAATTGTTCCTTTTCCTGATGTTTTATATGGAAAAGGAAAGAAAAAGTTAAAAAGAATGTTGTCACTCCAGAAACTGATCATTTATTGAAAGATCACATTTTTTGGAAGATTCCACTTCATGATGCCTTGGATCACTTTCCTACACTCAAGAATCAGTTGAGGAACAAATGCACAATATGTAGGAAAAGGAAATCATGAGTTGAGAAACATGTATTGACCAAGGCGACTTCATGTGCTATTCAAAATACGGTACCAAAGAAGAAGAGAGATTCTAGAGCTCACTATGTTGCATGTCAGGTTGCAGATGCGGCATTTCATTGTACTCTTTTAGATAATGCTTCCTCGATCAATTTGTTACCATCTTGTTTACTTGACAAGCTCAAGTTAGGTCCTCTTTACAAATCCCCCGCGATCCTTCAGTTTGATGATAGATCTGTAAAGAAACCTAGGGGCATTGTGAGGAACATTATTGTGATCGTTCAGGGCTTGCAGTTTCAAGTGGACCTTACTATCCGAGATATGGCGTGCCCTATACAGTTACACCTTGCTCCAATCATTCTTGGGAGACCTTTCTTGCAAACAACTAGAGCACTTTTTTATTATGATGCTGGGAGAGTATCATTCCGTATTGACAGTGGAGAAATACACATTGAGATGACAAGAGGATGCAGTAGTCCCAGATCAGTATTGGCATTCACTTCCGAGGACACTAGTCTTGCAGGTGATTGCCAATACATATATGAGACACAGACTCTTGATCTTGAGAGTGTTTTATTTTGATACCTGTGATATCCTACACGAGGATGGGGTAGATCATATGGTACCTAGTTCTTCAGATGATTGTTTACGTACAAATACAGAGTTCACATCATACCCAGATGAGCAATCAGTTGCAGAAGATATCTCAGTGCCGTATATTGAGAGCACACATATTCCAACATGAGATTCGGTTGATTATATTTCACATATCATACAATCTATTCAGCGTAGAGAGCTAGATGGTGTGATGGATACATATATATACACCTTCTGTAGTCTGACTCCAAAGATACATATTTTAGTATAGAGACCTATGCCATGTACAGAGTTCATTTACAGAGGAAGCTCTACTTGTTCAGCAAAGGACCAGTATACACTATCACAACAGATGATTCAGTACGACCCAGGTTGAGGTGATCTACTTTGTAAAGGATGCATGACTACTCTTCCACTTCATTTAGTCTTGTACAGAGACCTGTGAACCTTTTGATTTTCTGGAGTACACCACCACATGTATATTCTTTGTAGTCCACAATCGACCTCATTTTTTGCT
This sequence comes from Ottelia alismoides, assembly GCA_037367405.1. NCBI lineage: Eukaryota > Viridiplantae > Streptophyta > Magnoliopsida > Alismatales > Hydrocharitaceae > Ottelia > Ottelia alismoides. The sequence continues at coordinate 35,571 of JAZKJV010003453.1, read as the reverse complement.
CGTCTTTATATACTTAGCATACCAGATCCTAAGTTTAGGGGGGACCGATTGCGCGTTGTTTTCCGTTTTCGATTTTCTTCTTTTTATTTTTCTCTTATTTTTATTCCTTTTACACTAATCACCAATCCCTAATTTTTAGCCACATTTTATTCTATAATTTTGATGTCTTATCCTAAGTATAGGGGGACCGAGTGATTTCATTAATTTCGTTTTTTATTTCTTGTGTTCCTTCATTTGTATATTCCTTTTCCTCAGTCACCTCATTTTTGTCTTCCACTATATGACCTAATCGTAAGTATAGAGGGTTGACTGACTTCTATTCTTTTATTCTTTTTCACCCACTTTTACTTAGCACGAGTTATGTCCTCCTTTTTCTTTTTTGATGCTATGAGGACATAGCACAAGCTAAGTATAGGGGGTGTATATATATTGTATGCATACTTTTGTCCATAACTCATACTTTTATGTATTTTCTATATCTATAAAATACATAAAAAGTGGATAAGCGTTAATTTAAAATTCATTTATTTATTTATGTATTATTTATAAAATCCTTGTAAATAAGTAAAATATATGTAAAATTCTTATTTAAAATCCTTAATTTAAAATATGTATTTAATGTGTATAATATTTATTTAAAATATTATTTATTAAAAAATATGTAAAAATCATCTAATCTTTCCAAAATTCTTTGTATATAAAATTTGTAAAATTCATCAGTTATTTAATCTAAATAAAATACGGGTAATTTATCTTGTAAAATTCTTGTATGTATGCTTGTGTTTAAAATTCCGGGAAACCATTAAAATGTAAAGTCCTAAAATTCATAAAAAAAATTACAAAATCTCTAAAACACGTAAAAATGAGTTAAATTCAGAAAATATACTTCACAAAAGCATGGTTGCATTTGCATTAGCATTTTTCAGAATAAGTTTGATTTCTAAAATTAAATATTGGGAATAGTCTAAAGAATGGAGATTGATTATGGCCTTTAACTTTCATTTTAAGGAGCCAAGTTAGGAACTGGAAGACTCTTCATGTCAATGACTTAAATCTTTGGGATCCATGAGACCATGTTTGGGAAGTCAACTTAAACTTGCCTAAGTAGAACACCTGGTGTCATCTATTTAACTCTTCATCAGTGAACCAATTTCGGACACATGCACTTTGCACTTAGCTCGACTAGCATGGGGTTGCGAAGGGCAATTCATTTTAGAGGTGCATTTTAATCCTTTTCTAGAGGTTCAAACATCTAAAGATGAGAGTTGTGGGGTTGAAATAATGCTTCAGATGAGGGAAGGATCTGCTGGCACAACTTTTCCATGACCTCAAAACATGAATGAAAATAAATGATTCTATAAATGTCGTGGCACAAAAGATAGATGTAGTGCAAGCAACATTACATAGCCAATCCACCACCAAATACTAAATATTATCACAATGGTCCAAGCTTCCAAAAATCCCGCACATCTTAGTGGAGACTTAGCTACACTGGCTGGGCTTCACAAGGAGATGTGACTATGTTGGTCACACTCCAGTTCTCTTCTCATTCTTCTACATTCTCTCTCTATTCGATTGTGGAGATAGGACGACCTAACCTTAGAAGGGAATACCCCCCTCCTCGAGGAAAGAGAAGCCGGATGAGGAACCAAAGGGACTGTATTACTGGGATGGGTGGTTTCTTTGCTTCTTTAAGCATGAAGAGCTAACACAATCCACACATAGTACAAATTGAATTCATGATTGATAGATTTAACGATATGGATAAGTGGATCTGAGCTGGCTGTTGAGGTGAACCTAAATAAGGATTTGTGGAACTTGAGGAATGTTGAGACTAAAATCCTAGTCCTAGTTAAGGCTCCGAAAAAATGTTTGTTTTAGACCTGAACAAACTATGTCCTTTGTTTAGTTTCATGTATTGGTTTATGAAAACAAATTCATTCTAACTTTCTTTCATTTTACCTTATTTTCCAAATAAGTGTTTGCTAAGGGACTAGCAAAGTTTAAGTATAGGGGGTTGATGAATCCACGATTCATTAACATTCTATATGCATTTTGCCTTATAACCCTTAACAAATACATGTAAATATGCATAAATTTCATTTCTTAAAAAAACTCCATTCATGAATAAAAATACACTTTTATGAATCAAAAATATTTAAATAAGTAAAAGATAAATAAAAAATAGAAAGAAGGCAGTTGTAAGTATGTATATATGTATAATATGACTTATAAAATATAAATATAGCTGAAGGATATATTTATATACACTAACCCCAAGACTAAGTCAACATGGATTGGTCGACAAACAAATAAGTAGGGGAGATAAGGAAGAAAACCACAAAAAGAATCATTTATACACTCTACACATTCTTCATTATTTATCAAATAAATACCAAAACTTCAAATATTTTTAAATAATTCATTTGTATATATTTTTCATCAAAGTCTTCTCCTACTAAAAATATATAGAAAAATATAAAAATAAGAAAAAAATATTATCATGTATATATAACGAGAAATCCAATTTTCAAATTGTCAATTTTTCAACTTTCGAACATCATAACTTTCTAATACGAACTCCAATTTCATCTACTCACCTTTAAAGTTTATAAAATAATATTCTCTAATCAAAGAAAGTGATTTCACAAAAATCAGACTCCATTTGCAAAAGGTCATTTTTGGTACCTAATGACAACTGGGTTTTTAGGTTATTTAATTTTTTTCAGAACACATTATTTATACTTTTATTGATTTTATAATTTTTTATTGTTTTCTTTATCTTCTATTTTAACCATGAATTATCTCATAATTTTTTGACACTACTTAATATTTTAAATAAATCAAATACCCTTATTTATAAATGAAATTGAACTGTATATTATATTCCTGTATTTATTAATATATTTAATTAATTTACTAAAATCTGTAAAAATTCACATATATCTTATTTATTATCTATTAATTAATAAAATATAAAATTGACATGTTATTTATTAATTTATTAAATTTAAAATCAAAAGCCTATTCATCAAGTATTTTATATACCTATTTATTAATAATATATTGTTATTCCATTAAAAATTTATTATTTATATAATAAATTAATATATCTAATTATTTAATTTTCTATTTTGAAACCTAAGCTAAATAATGTCATTTAGTATTTATTATTAATTTTACAAATTCCAGCTAACTAGGTGTTTACACGTGTCAACACCTAGTGCTTCCTACCCAAGAAGAAGTTGGCCGGAATATAATCTGATCAGTATTCTTCACTTATTTTTCCCGCCACCATTCTCCACCCGATTTCTCATATTCACCCTTCATTCTCTCCATCTAACTACCAGCATTTGCACTAGCCATTACATCACCAACAAACATTCTCCCTTGTTATTATTTATTGACCATAACCTCTAGCCGCAGAACCAACTTTTCCATCACCAGAACTCAACTGGCCCAATAAACACGTTCACCTCCATGATACACCACTCTCTGATCGTGACAGGGCCTGAGGTTAGCCCCGCATGGAAGAAGGATCTTCGGAGGAGGTTCTAAAGCCATCTCAAGCTTTGCATCGCAGCGCGTCGTCGAGCTCCGGGAGTATCGCCCCATCGAGTGACAACCAGGAGGGCCATATACCTTCCATTCCCAAGTATCCATCCATCATTCATACAACTTCATATTTCATCAAATTTCGTACCTGATTAGATCATCTAATTATGTTATTAGTTAGATTTAATCCACTTGTTTGATTCACACTCCAAAGTCAATCGCAATTTCAACCAAAATCAACCCAAGTATGCATCTGAAACTATATTTCCTGGAAATGTTACAATTCACTTCACCTTTGGTCGATTTCCAAGCAAAATCGAGTATCTAAATTTTATTTGCAAGATCTCACGATATTCTGGGGCACATCCCCCTCCATCTTCAACATCTAGAGCATTCCTTTCTTCCATTTCCGACGTTCAACGCAACAGACCACTGCTAGGGTTTCGAACCCTAACGACCACTTTCATCAGATCCTTCATCGCCTCCATCTTCTCCTACTTACCTTCATATAGTGGGAGCGCTCGAGAGGGTGAGGAGCACCCTCTCCCACCCCACTACCTATCAACTAGTTGTGGAGGAGCTCAGCCTCATCTATAGATTGGTGTTCCTGCCTTTCAATTTGGGGAAGAACTTCCTCAAGAACGTGAAGCACAATCTTTCGACATGTGGAGTCAACCAGTAGCCCAGATCGCCTGGATTCTTCTGATCTTCACAGTTCAATCTGAGGTGGTGGTGGAGAAATTGCAAACTTAACCCAAAGGTTCTAGAAAATTTAGACCCCCCTCGAGCAAGAAAGATATTTACATTTAGGTTATTCTAGAGATTTTCTTATAAATAGGTTCCAGACAAGGGACCTATTTGAAATAATTCCATATAATTTCTCTTGTATTTTTTATACTACTTCATGGACTATTGGGACACTTTGTGATACTTGTAAATATTATTATATCATCGTATTTTTTTATATTTTATTTTTGCTCTATTTTCCGACGATTTCTTTGTGATTTTTATTTATTGATTCTTGGTCTATTTTGTTTCATTTTCTTCCCTTTTCAATCCTGCTACTCGAGGCTTTCATCTATTATATAGTATAACCTACATACTCTATTTTCACCTATTATATTATATGTAAATTTTGTTTGAAAATATTCATTTGAAAATCAAATAAAAATTGGAAAACTAAAAAAAAGATTAAAATTTCAAAATCAAAAAGAGTTTTATCGCATTAAAAGAATAATAATAAAGATATATAAAAATATCACAAAATTATTTCTCACTCGAATTTTAACGATGCGATTTTCTGCATCCTTACGTTCGCCCCATGGACACTTGTCTGGTAAAACAAATAGTGAAACAAACTCCTATTCAGTGTTTGTTATTTTTGTTTGATTAATCAAGATTTTGTCTTGAGCGGTTCTGTAGACCGAAAAAATTCACTTTTACTACTATAAAATTTCGATTATCACCGGCGTGGTCCCTGCTCCCTGGAATCCTAGGTGGGAGCTGCTTCTTTTCTGTGTTTTTTATTGCCTTTTCATTCCTTAGTATAGTTGTAGCTTAGTTTTTCATCATGAAATCAGTAGTTGAGATTAAGATTTTAAAATAAAAAATAGTCTGAGTTCGTTTCTCTGGTCATGTCCCGTTGGGTACCTCCGAATGTGCTGACTCACCTAGTCATTCCCATTCCTTCCCTCATTACTTCTTGCATCTGTACCTTTCGATCCAACATGACCCTTTCAGGATCGTAGAATCGGAACTCCTCTGCCCATCACCGGAGTTCCTCCATCTCGTTCACCCCTTATGCACAGCAGCTTCAAATTGGGTCGAGATGAATTGCCTTGAGCCTAGGGTTCTTCTGCTGGTAGGACACGCCAAATACTAGTAATAAGTCGATTTCAACTCAAGAGAAGGTTCTCAGGTGCCCCATTCTCTCTCGAGCTCTAGACCTCTTCCCAGCGAGGTTCGGACCGTCTTGTTGGCATCAGCTGATGCGGGACACTTCCAGGAAGATCGGGAGCCCATCAAGGACGAATATGGAGGCTAGAGCGAGGAGATATTCAAGATCGAAGGGAGGGCAACGAGTTGTTCTTTCATGTTCTTCCTTCTCCCTTTACAACCGTCGTATTTCACGCATGGCCCGGATCTAATATGGGCCATTGATTATAGACAAAACACTGCCACATTCCAGTTGCCGATGAAGTTCATGAAGATATGGAAAAATCATTAAGCGCATCACAGAAGCATGAGGACCACATCGTATGCAATAAGAAGCGACTAGTCATACTAGTTGCTTGAGGAAGCAGAATTTAAAAAATTTCAAACTACGAAACCACGTGATCCTAGAATAATTCTCGGATCATTTCATACAAACCATAAACAAGTATTAGGTTTACCTCTTAAAGTGTGGTTGTAATCGAGTCTCCAAACAAAGAGACCTCCAGTCTCAAGTCTGATCCGACAGAGGAGATGCTTGTGAGCGCGTTGATGATACGTTTGCTCCTCACAACCTATGTTGATGATCCAAGCAGAGAATCTCTTGATCTCAACACATGAGATCCGACGTCTTCTTCACAAGTGAGGCGCACTGAAGGAGACAAAGATCCACGAGCAAGCAATCCGATAGCATAATGATGACTTTGTGGCGATGGCGACTCTCTCTAGGGCTCCATGGTGGACGGACACAGTGAGAGAGAGAGAGAGAGAAACTTGGCGTGTAAAGAATGAGAGAGAGAGAGAGCATGAAGAGTTTATTTCCTCTTATAATTATATGTGTTCTTCAAAGGCAAGGGCTATCCTTCCTTTTATACTAGTTGGATGCACATGGATCCCAATCCATTTGCTCTCTTAATCTACGATGTAGATTAAAAGTTTATTAAGCAATGGCCATGATTTGTTGCTCCAAAAACAACAACAATTAGTATAAAAAATTATATTTATCCCTTTTCAAGATAATAATTATTTCATTTTAAAATTAATTAATATACATAGATAACATAGAAGACAAAGTCTCTGTACTATAAATATGGTGGCAGTCCCCCCTTGAACAAGTCAAGGTGGACGGTGGCCATTAAAGAGATAATATCTTAATTTATCTATATATGTATTATTTAATATGAAATACCAATTATTGCATCAAAATTCACAAAAAAATAATTTCCAAAATTAACCATTGACTAATATGAATAATATTCATACATCCAACATAATATGTTAACTAGATTTACCATTAATTGTCCATTGTGAATCCTATTCACAACAACATATAATTTGTAATTCTATTTACAATTAAATCTCTCCATCATATTATAAATCATATTTATAATATCCAAGATTATTGTGGAGAGTGATATACACATTAATCATATCCTCGATAATTAAACCATATTTAATCATCTTGGATCTCTATTCTCATGTGCCCAAATAACATGAAGCACATTTACATTATTCACATATTTAATAAGTAAATCACATTTAATCATCTTAGATAACTCTCCCTATAATCTGAATCAAATTTATATTATTCATGATAATTAAATCATATGTAATTATCAATATTTCAATGCTCAGATACATAATTCAACAGTGGAATTATTCTTTAACTCTTTTAAGAATAATGTGCTTTCTCCACGGATACTTGGAGATAAGGATAGGGTGATTGTATTGTTCCACGTATAGTGACTTGGATAATGAGATCACATCTCAAATCCAAATCTTACAGACCTCCCATAGAGGTTTGATTAAATCAAAGCCGTAGATCCAATCTTCTCATTGCATCTGAATCACATTCAGATCACTGTTCAACACTTGGACTGAGATTAGATCACTTTTCTATTGATAGGAGTCACTAAAATCCAGACATGTTTCATTACTCCCTCGGAATGGAAGCAACGTAGTTATACAATCGTTTATGATCACATCACCCTCAAGTATTCCTAATACATGTACATCTTGCATACTGCAATAAACATGAAGTTTTAGATCTCTTTTAGACTCTCTCCTTAAGTGCTTTATCACTAAGTTTCTCATTTGACTATTGGGAGTTGGTATCGATCATATACTTTCCAAAAGCTTATACCATACCCAGGTGTTTATATATACTTTCCAAAAGCATATGCCAAACCTAGAAATTCAGTAAAGCTTCCGAAGCGAGACGACCGTACATGGAATTTGATTCTTCCCTATATCTCATGAGTGAGCTCATGTCTTCTGGTTTAGTAAATGAACTTGTATGATCCCTTTGAGTGATCGTATTACTCATATGCCCTTGCATGCACACCAGCACGTCGGTGTATTGACCTTGATTAGGCCATCAACCAACTGGTCTGTCAAATGTACAACTCAGACTTATAGTAACACATCTGTCTATGGTCAGAGGATGTGTGCCTATATCGTAACAGCATACGACATAGGTCTTTGGTTATCTCGATCTCGTTAAGTCAACTCTTTAACCTAACTTATTTAACACCTCTGAATCTCTATTCTGATGCAGAGGACCTACTTCAAGAGGTTGGTTAGGTATCATCCTTTAGAGAAAGGATATCTCCTTCTCAGGCTAGAGATCCTCTCTTAATAATCATTTGATAGTGCTTGATGAGTCCTCAGTCTAACTCTTTAGATATTTGATGAATCTCCCTTTCATCACCTTTATTCTACCATTTTGGCCTTAAAAACCCTAGCAAATGCATGAAAATATCCTCAATTTGTGCATAATAGCATTCATTATGTATTGTATTATTTGTATATAAAATAAGGTTTTTAATGCCAAAATTATAGAATAAAGAGAAAAAGGAAGAAGGAATAAAATATTGAAAATAATTTATGACCCTAAACCCCGAGACCAAGTCAAGAATTGACTTGGTCGACAAGGAATAAAGTAGGGGGAGATAGGGACAAAATAGAATAAATACCTCATTTATTCATTCATTATTTATGCATTTTTTACACCTATTTTATTCTTTATTTACCAAATAAAAAAACTTTGTACATAAAAGTTGTAGATAATAATGTAAATAAAAATACAAAATTGAGTTTGTGCAAAAATAATACACAGCGTTCAGTTTATACACAGAATAAAAAACCAGAAACCAAACTTAACAGACCCATATCTTTTCAATAAAAACTCAAAACATAGCAAAATCACACTCTAATTGTATATAACTTTTCACAATCTATTTAATGGTGGTGGTTTTATATTTTTTGGAGTTACTGTGTAGAAGTTAGGCTTTTGACCCCTATTATACATTCTATCGATTAAAATATTCAATTTATTCATTATTCATTATTTTTAAAAATTCATATTTTTATAATTTTATGAATATTACTTATAAGATATGTGTATATTAAAACTAGAATAAAACCAAAAAGAAAATAAAAAAATAAAATAAAACCATGTGATAACATAGATAAAATACATATGTTACTACTTGTAAATAAATAAAAGGGAAATATATTATTTCATTCTTTATTCATTCATATTTTTTCTAATGTTGTATATATTGTTTATATGCTATTAATACAAAACTAAAATAAAAATCATCAAAATACATTAAAATAAAAAGATGTATATAATACATAGGTAAAATACCTATAGATATACATATATAATAAACATACTTATTTATTTAGGTGTACAAATTACATCATAAAAATAAAATAAAAATATATCTATACTCACAAATAGAAGTTATATATATAATAAAAGAATAAAAGAATAAAATAAAATATACAAAATAAAAATAAAATACACAAAACATAGATGATTGTACCTATAAATACACTAATAAAAAATAACTACTAATAAATAAAGTCAAATCATAATAAAATTCTTTATAAAATAATAAACATTTTTTATTTATACATAAAAATTAATAAAATCATTTACTATTTATAAATAATTATTTTCCAATAAATACCCTATTTTGTCCTATAGTGTGTTTAGGTGGCCCAATCAGGGCGCGTCAAATGTTGACCGCGGTCAACTTGACCCCCTGCTGCCTGATTTGATGCAGTGTGTCTTTTCCCGCATCTTCTTGCCATTTTCCTGGTTGAACCATCAATCACCCGACTTCGATAGCTTCACAAGATTTCTTCATCATTCATACAGGATCTACGCCGATACCTTTGTGTGCTTGTACATACGCCAGATTCTTCCCCATTGCCTGGTCAATAAGGGTGCCCATCGTTGTGTATAAATAAGAACCTCCTCCATCCTTCTCAAATTTGGTCAATTTTCTGAGCCTTACTGCCCCCGCCTTCAGCCTAACGAGCTCCTTCGTGACAGGGAGGAGCCTCTTGGAGGGTTAGAGCAGGTGGAATGAGGAGGAGGTTGCACCCAGGCCGCCACGCCTGCGACCTATGCTCTCTGCCCTCGCCGACAGGTAAGAGCTGTGCATTTCTTTATTTTTAATTCGGTTTTAGTTCCAGCATTTAATTTATGCATTAGGTTTAGTGATTATATTTTAGGTTTAGCTTGAAATAATCAAATCATAGTTCGTTGGAGCTTCGCTCCGGTGAACATGCTCACTATGCTTCTGACAGTTTTCCGCCTCACCTCTCCACCCCATTCGTGCCCACTCGCTTCTCCACTCATTTCAGCAATCAGCCCAACCAGATCTGCCCTAGATCTGTGAATCGTTGCTCCACCTCCACCGCATCACCGGAGTAGGCCCATACTGCCTCAAATCTCCTAGATTCTCTACCAATAAAAGCCTGGACCGCTCGCCTATTCCTTACTATACTTTTGCACTCGTTTGCAGGTCCAGAAGGCTCCATCCGAGGGGCTTTGACTGGTGGGAAGCAAGGCCCAGATCGAGGTTCTTCGCCGGATCTTCCTCGAGCACCTGGGCCTCGATTGAAGCCATCTTTGGACGCGAGAGACTCCCAGGAACCTGAAGAGACCCTCGACGGAGGGAAATGAGGTCGGAGGAGCACGCGCAATCAGATCCAAACTCGCCCCGAGCGAGTTCCTCCCCAGTTCTTCGAGTCGTCTTCCCCGCCGTCCGATCAAGAGGGGAGCTCCAGATGTAGCACCCATCGAATCATGCCCTATCCCAGCCGTTGATAGCTTCCCAGCAATCTAATCTCTATCGTTGATCGCGAACCATCATCCACTATTGCGAGCGCAACACGTGTTTATGTGAAGCCATCCCGACCGTCCACCCGTGCCTATATTGGGGTAAATTGAACACCTCACCCCTCATTTTTTTGTATTTATTATTTAGTCCTATAAATAAAATGTAACGTTATAAAGTAAGTGGAAATTTTGCATCGAGGACCCTGTATTTACTTTAATTACTTTTAGGTCAAGTCCATGACACCTCACGTGCCGTCCCACGTGAGGTGGAAAAATTATAGGGATACCCCTGGTAGTTTTTTAAATTAATGTTTAGTCTAATAAATTTAGTTTTACATTATAGATTTTTGTAAAAATGCAAGCAAGTCCCTAAACTTTCACATTTTTGCATTTTGGTCCCTGCATGTATGCGTTACGTGCAGTTTCACGTGTTGGTAAAATAACAGATTTAGTCTTTAAAATTTAAATACACGTTGAATATTTCTAGTTTTTTTTGCACAAATACCCGTGGAATTTATTTTATTTGCAAAAATGCCCCTGTGAGGACATGTATTTTTGTATGCTTTATCTAATTGTTATAAATACTTAGCGTGCTCCTAAAAATCTCCAAAAATAGGATTAGATGTTCTCTGCATTGTACTTACATGCATGTATCCACTTTGCATTTTTTGCATTTAATCTATTTATTAAAATTAAAAAGGAGCCTAAATAATCCCTGTCTAAATTGTAAAATACCAAAAAAATATAAAAACTTTTTGAAAAATTCCAAAATATATATATGGTATATTTTGATATTTATTGAGTCTAGAAAACAAAAACCCCTAAAAATACAAAAAAAGTTAAAAAAATCAGAAAGCTCTAAAATCCAACAAAAATATAAAAATTCTACAAAATACCAAAAATATGTTTTTCTATTTTATAATTATCTATATATTATTATTTATGTATTAAAATTAATTTGGGTAATTTTGGGACTTATTTATTATTTTTAAAATCCCAATTAATTTTGGATTATGTAGTAATCCTATATTTGGGATATTTTTGATTTTAAAAATACATAAAAATTAGCAAAAAATTCTGGATAAATACAAAAACATTAAAAAATATTAAAAATCCAAAACAATTTATTTTATAAATTATATATATATATATATTTAATAACATTTAAAAATATATTTCTATGTATTATGTAAATAAATCCTTATATAGGCTATATTGTTTTTATACAAGAAAAAGAAAATAAAAAACGATAAAAATATAAAAAAAATAAAAAATCAGAAAATTAAAAATCAAAAAGTTAATATAAAACAAAAAATATATAAAATATATAAAATCAAAAACCTACAAAAATAATAAAATGAACAAGAGATGAATGACAGAATTTTTGTGCATTTCTCATGCCTCCTCCCGTTTGCTCCTAGTGTTCGACCTCTACACATGCTTATACCTATACACATTTGCATGTAGAGTTATAATAAATTTTAACTATACATTTTTTAGATTTAATTGCTTGATTTATTATTGTGGGTTACTTGTTGACTAACCGGGGTTTCATGAGTGGTCGTCGCAGTGACATTGTCTCCGCCTTGTGTGAGACATATTTTGACCCTTGCAGAATCTTAATTATCGATATTCATCCAAGCACCAGCCTCTATGATCCAAAAATTGAATCAATAGTTGTATGGCCATTAAGATGACCATGGTACATAACCCTAATTGCAATAAGGGACATATTATGCATATTAATTATTCTTTATTTTAGATCAGGGAATGATATTTGCAATAACATTTATTGCATAATGGCTCGTCGTGGGTTCGCATGTCCAACAATCTCCCACTAGCCCAAAGAGCCATTAATGGCTAATCTTTAAACCCACACTCATGTGACAATCATAGGTTATTTCAAAAATAGCTTGGTAAGCTGATCAATCACTCTGCTCCTGAGATACTATGCCAAGTCCTTTTACGACACTTGCATATCTCCTAGTAACAGTGCTTGCATCCAATGTGAATGTTGCATCTTATGCAACCAATACCCCATCTTGTTAAAGTAGTTAAAGTGTATTGATACTACAACTCAATAATCGCTATAACCAGTATGTAATTTTTATTATCCTTATTAGAATGCCCTTACTCCCGGAGAACTCTATCTCCTAAGGTATCCGTAGTTAATACCTTTTAGATCTCTATCTATAAAGTCTTAATTTCTTTAAGATAAAACTTTGAGATCACTATCTCTAAGTCTTGTCATCTTTGAAGATAGTGTTATTACTGCAACTAAGTGTTTTATCTCCATAGTAGAATTAGCAACAGTTTACTACTCCCACTGCATGGCAGACATCTGGCTTTTTTACACATCTAGCATACACCCGACTTCTCATAACTGATGCACAAGGGCAAGCAATTTTAGCATTTACTTCCTTAGCTATTTGAGGTGTTGTCCCTTTAGATAGGTCAGTACCATATCTTAAGGGAAAGAAGTCTTTCTTGGAAATTTTCAGAAAATGGAACATGTCCATGGTGTATGATGAATACTCATTCATCACTCTTTATTCTTATATTTTAGCTACAAAAACCTTTGCAAATGCATGTAGATACTTGTAAATACAAATAATTACCAAAAAGCATGCATAGTGTAAAAACTAATAACTAGCATGTTTTTGTGCAAAAATAAAAGAATAAAGAAATAAAAGATAAAGAGGGAAATATTTAGAATAAATATTGAGCAACCTAATCCCAAGGGAGGGCTCAGCATGGGTCTGACCGCATAAAAGCCAAAGTAGAGAGAGATAGGGAGCTCATGTGTGTAAATAGACCTGTAAATATAATAAAAATATTTTCCTCTCATAAAAGTAAAAGTAAGTGTGTAAATACTTGTATATATTTGTGAATATAAAATCCAAATAAAAATATAAAAATTAAAAAGAAAATAAAAATATTCACTTTGTACATAAGACCACACCTATATTTATTTAGCCTTGTAAATAAATAAATTAAAATCCCTAAAATTTTTTATATATTCCATATTTTATGATGTAAATAAATAAAATAAAAACCTTAAAAACAAAAATAAAATAAAAAGAACAAAATTAAAAAAAAGAACATTGTACATATACCATGTATATACTTGTATATACCTATTTATCATACCCTTGTAAAAAAATAATAAAAATAAAACAAAAACACCTTTTTATTCCTAATTTTATGCTATAAATAAATAAAATATAAAATGAGGATAAAAATGTACATAAATAATTAATTAAAAATTAAAAACAATGTTGTGTATATACCTATGTATAGCACTATAGTGTACATACCTTATTTTTATTTCGAAAAATAATTAAAAATCACAAAAAAATCGAAAAAAAATAAAATAAACATTTTTCATGTTTTAAGTTTTTCCTAAATCAGCCATTTAGTATTTTATTTTGAATTTCCAATTAATTCGGACAAGGCCTGCTCTGATTGGTCCACGGGGGACGTTGACCCCCCGGTCAACTTCCCCCCTTGGAACACTTCCCACGGGTCAATGACGCCCGACCCGACTTCGCTGAATTATGGTGTCATGACCCGATCACCAAATCCGATATTTCAGGGATCCATTTCTCCCCCTTTGCATCTGAGATGCACGCCCGGTTGTTTGCATTGGGATCCGCGCCTCGCCGTGCCCTGCCCGACCTGTTCTTGCCGGACCCCTTGCCGTATAAAGTCCGAGCTCCGCCTCCATTTTCTCGCATCTTTGGATCGTTTCACTCCACCCTAGGACCTCCACAGCCACCGCGAGAGTGACAGCTTGCATTTGGCCGTGTCGCAGCGAGGAGGGAGCGACCGGACCACTGATCCGACGTCTTTGCACCGCCGTGCGCCGCCCAGAGGTGGTGCTCGAGCCTCGGGCATTGACGACCCTCGAGGCTAGGACCTGGAGTATCCCCAACTCTTCCTCAGTCGATTCCATCCAGTAGGTAGCCTTCGTTTCTTCTCTATTTGGCTAATTTTACTTTTCTCCCAATTCACCCCATCGTCGTCGACCTCTTATTCCGACCACCTGCACTTTCATCCCGATCATCGGAATCGCCGACCAACTTCGCCTTTCCCCCGCGCATCTTCTGCACCCATTCATTCACCACAGTTCGCACAGGAACTGGGTATCGAGTTCCATCGCCGTCGCTCCGCCGGAGCTCGCTCGCCCCGCCGCACCGTTCACCTTCACCACCCTAACCGGGTCGAGGCACTTTACCCTCGACCCAGGAGATTGTTGCCGTGCCTTGCAGGTCCAAACGAGTCCATCTGAGGGCTCATAGCTCTGGAGCAGCAGCTCAACCTCCGTCGGTGTCGCCTGAGCTCTCCAGAGCTCTGTCGCGTCATCGGAGGAGCCCATTAGACGCGGGAGGCCAAGGCGAATCTTCTCCGATTAGTAGCATCCCGCGAGGAGGGACACCGTGCGTGCACAGGGCCGGCGAAGTTCGTCGGCCACTTGTTCTTCGTGCACCCTCCAGAGACGTCCGATCGTCCTTCAGCTCCAGATCTTCCGAGGACCGTCAGATCAGGGTTAAGAGGAGGCCTAGCAGCACCGTTGGATCTCCACGTGGCCTCCTCTCAACCCTCCATCCAGCGAAGAGGACCCAGCGCATCTGGACCATCGGATCTACACGTGGCGCTTCCCCTGCCGTTTGATGAGCGCCGAGGACCCCTTTGCTTAGCCACGTCTCTTCTCCACTGTCGGATCTCCACGTGGCGTGCATCTGGCCCTTGACTTAATAAAGGGTAATTTCTTCTTAAGCCCTTAGCTTTTTAGGTGTTAATCTTTAGTCCTGTAAATATTTTAGAACTTTTATTTTAGTTTGGTAATTTGCATAGAGGACCCTGTCATTTCTTGTATTTGCTTTTATACCCCTCTTTGTAGTGGAACACGTGCTTCGACACGTGCTTTTGTGGGTTATTTGCATGTATAGGATGAATGTTCTAGGGTGTCAATGAATGAAATTATGTTTTTATAATTTGCAAAAATGCCCCTGTGAGTGTTGTATTTGTGCGTGTGCTATATATCATGGGCTTTTTATACTTATGCCCCTGGACTTTTAGTATGTGTTACTAAATAGTCCAGGAACTTAAGTTTATTGCAATTTGGTCCCTGAGTGCCCAGGTCGCGCGCCTCATGCGTGAGTTCTTAGAGAAATTGCACCAGACCCGTTGGAACTTCTCTTAATTGCGTACAGGTCCCTATGCATTGTACCTTTGTTTGTGATTTTAATAAAATAGCAAACCAACTCCAAATTTGATGAAAATTAAATACAAGGCTCCTGCCATGGTGTAAAATTTTCTATATATTTTGGAGACATTTTTGACACTTTTTGTTATTTTTAAAAATTCAAAAACAAGCATTTTTTTACTGTCTAGATATAAAAATCACAAAAAATATTAAAAAACCTCTAAAAATTGTAAAACCCCTAAAAACCTATAAAAATTCTAATAATTAAAAGAAAAATAAAAAATTAATAATTCCAGTGCCCAATTTTTCCTTGTATTTTCTACTTTACAGGAAAATTACCTTCAGATCTTGATAGGGCCATTTTGCATTTTAATTTGGTCCTCCAAGTCTGACTAGACAGTGGTCTACATTTTCAGCCTTGTTTGATTTTTATAAAATTCCCTAAAAATCAGAAAAACACCAAAAATTAACCAAAAACATAAAAAATTGTAAAAAAATATAAAAACATTTTTGTTTGAATTTTTTGATGATTTTTGAGTTGTTAAATAATTGTTGGTAGTTGGTTGTTTTGTTGTTTTCCTATTTTCTTAATTAATTTAAAAATCCAAAAAAATATAAAAAGATTAAAAATCCACCAAAAAATCACTTTCTTTTTTTTATTCTTATTTTAGACTACTCCGTAGGCTGCGAGGCCATCATGTGCTCCATGAGTCCGACCCTGGTCGCTGTACCAGGCTAATCCAATAGCCAGGGCCACTAGTGTGTTCTTTGATTTTTACCTTATTTTGGTGGTCTGCTTTACTTTTTCTTGATTGAACCGAGGTTTCTATCGATCCGGGTCACAACGACCTGAGTGTGATATTTTTACCTGATCCGGATTAGTAGAATTTTGACTCATCAGAATGGCGCCGTTGCCGGGGAGCACGACTTAGTAGTCTATTTTGATGTTCTTTTTATTTCGTTTCCTTTTTCACGGTTTTCCGCGGCTCTTTCAGAGTCCGCGGCTTTTCGCAGCTTTTTATTTTTCTTTGATTTTTGTTTTATTTTATATTATATTATTTTATTTTGTTTATTTTTTGTTTTTGTTTGACTTTGCTTGTTCATTTTTTCTGTCATTTTTGCACATATACCCTGTTTATTTCTCTGCTTTTAGTTTCTTTATTTTATTTGGTATTTGACACTCCGTTGTTTTCTTGCGAGGGCCCGAGGACCGAGGCGGCGACTCTCGAGTAGCTGGCACAACCGCGGGATTCGGAGGCGGCTCCCTTCTGCACGAAGCCGCAGGAGAGCGTGAGTAGCAGATGAGTGTGGGAGGTCTATAGTAGCTTAGTTTAGGTTTATTTCAACAACATTTGATTAGTTGTAATAATACAGGGACAGCTGGACTTGGACTTGGACTTTCTCGGGTTTGTTTCGCCAAGCACCGGTGTGCTCGGGGGACCCAGTAGTTAGTTGGTTTTCTTCGTGGCTTTTTACGCGGTTTTTGTTTTTCGCTGCCTTTTACGGTTTCTCGCGGTTTTTATCGAGCCCCTAGCCTTAGGAATTTCTGTTGATTGTGTCGTACTTAGTAGGATCCAAACACCTAATTATCTGCTTGTACCTATAGTTCGGTAATTGGACCTATTAATAAAAGATTAATAAAAATAACTGACTCACTTCTTTCGAGCCTACGTGCCGCAGCCTGCCCTGCCAAGCGCTGCTCCTGAACCCGATTTGTCGGGAGGAGGAGGGGTAGACCGAGACCGGACCTTTTGGATCGGAGGCTAGTGACCAGCTAGACGGTTCTTTCGAGTAGGAGTTGCCTGCTTAAGGACTCGGTTTTTCGCTTGCACCATTTAGGTAGTTTTATTTCTGTCTTTCAATTCTGTGCGGATCATATTGCATGTAGACTGCTGGAGTCAGGTACGCATTTCTTACTCTGCATGCATCATTGATTTCATCGCGCATCAGCTTTTTCGTCTTCTCCCCCTGTTTTTGACTTAATAACCAGGAGAACCGAAAAATTCGTTAAGCGTTTTGCTTTTATTGAAAAAGACCTAAAAAGAAAAACAATAAAATTGGGTCTGCTAATACTATTGACCCTAAAAGACACTTGACTTAAAAATTTGTCTTGGGGAGAGCAACCCCCTCATTGTCTAGTTTGATTGTGCGAGAGAGTGACCCTGAACACTAGGTAGAGCCCTCCGATACTCTTCTCGACTGATTACCGACTACTTCTGTGCGGGACAGTCGGTTGGGAAAGTATCGGGTATCCCAACAGGTCACGTAATCGCTCTGATATCCTGACTGTTCACCAAAATAAAATTGACAAGATAATTGACCGAGCCTTTACGGTCTTCAGCTCGCGTTGCGTTGGTGAATTGGGGGTTTGCTTGTGATCATAGTTTTTCCAGATCTCATCCGCCTTACTCGCCACATCAAGATGATGGGCAGACGATCTCTTAGGCAGCCTCTGGCTGCACCGCTTTTGGGCGCGTCTACCCGTTCATCTAGGTTGGTTCGCGAGAGCCGAGACCCGCTCTCCGAACCCGAGTACGACTCCATCCTGTTCCCCCTCGACCCCCTTTCTTTCGATTCCGAGAGACCAGTGCCAGAGGAGAGACTATCAGATTTATCGGCACCTGAGTTTGGATCGTTTGATTTTGCAGAGACTATGGCCGGCAGTAGCGATGATCGCAGTAGAGGTCCGTAGCCCGAGCATTTTGTTCTGGACCAGGGTGCGATCAACTCCACCCTGATCGCCTCCCTCGAGACAGTGCAGCAGCAGTTGAGGGACCAGGGAGCATTCATGCTAGATATGAGGCGCACGATGGAGGAGATGAGAGCAGAGCGAGAGCAGCGTAGAGACGGGCCGAAGATCCCAGATGAGGCAGCAGCAGCCGCAGCCGCAGCGGCGGCCGCCGCGGCAGGAGCAGAGCAGCCGAGACCGATGTGGGAGTTGCACAACCCCGGATCGACCCTGATGCATCACTGGGTTGTGCTACCAGCCATCGTGGGGGACTTCAAGTTCCCCCCGAACACCTTGCAGCTCCTCCCCCGTTTCCATGGGCTCGCCACTGAGGAGCCCCATCTCCACCTCTAGGAGTTTCTGATGATCTACAGCACCGTCCACGACCGTCAGGTGGACCAGGACACGATACGGATGATTGCCTTCCCCTTCTCCTTAGCTGACAGAGCAGCCACCTGGCTGAAGCATTTGGGGAAGTTTGTCTACACTTGGGAGCAGCTCCGCACCAAGTACTTGATCAAGTACTATCCACTCGGGCGGACGAACGCCACTAGAGCCCTGATCAGCAACTTCTCCATGCTCCCCAACGAGCAGTTTCACGAGGCATG
This sequence comes from Ottelia alismoides, assembly GCA_037367405.1. Lineage (NCBI taxonomy): Eukaryota > Viridiplantae > Streptophyta > Magnoliopsida > Alismatales > Hydrocharitaceae > Ottelia > Ottelia alismoides. The sequence continues at coordinate 16,399 of JAZKJV010003453.1, read as the reverse complement.
GGAGAGGTTTCGAGAGCTGACCGATAGATGCCCGCACCACAATATTTCCAAGCCGAACCTTGTTCAGAGCTTTTTCAGCGGGCTGACACCAGAGCTTCAGGGCTTGGTGAACGCTTCTTGTGGTGGGTCTTACTTCACCAAGGATCACGACCAGGTCTGGGCCATCTACGAGGAGATGACTGAGAACTACATGGTGATGTCCCAGACCCGATTATACACTCAGGGCAGACCCCAACAGCCACAGACCGTGCAGTACCAGAGGATAGCACGGGTCGACGCCGGTCCTTCCAGTTTGTCCGCGGTAGCAGCAGCACAGGCCGAGTCATCAGCCGCAGACATGGGGATCATCAGCGAGAAGCTGGACCGGATGGAGCTCATAGAGAAGAAGCTGTGCCAGGGCATCACTCAAATGGAGCAGATGGCACAGACTTTGAGTGACATGAAGACCCAACTCATGTGTCTCCAGGAGGCACGGACGTCTTCACAGCCCTGTCTTCAGTCACGAGGCGATCCAGCAGTAGCAGCAGCTCGTCCCAGTGCTCCAGCTCTCACCAGCAGCCTAGACAGGTTCATCTTGTACAGGCAGAGCCGTACCAGCAGCCGCAGCCCACCTACCAGTCACCACCATCTCCAGACTTGCAGATGGTGGTATACCAGCCGGATCAGCCTCTGGCAGTGCTCTCGCCACCCCAGTACGACACAGAGTCGTTGATGGATGTCAACGGGATTTGGTATGATCGTCCCCAGCCTGGTATCCGACGAGACCATACTGGATTCCGTTGGGGGACCGGAGGTACCCAGCCCCAGCAGCAGCCGTCAGGTCAGGGTGGCCAGTACAGCCATCAAAGGGATCACCAGCCGCAGCAGCAGCAGCCCCAGTGTACCCACAGCCACATCAGCAGCAGTCACATTATGGTCCTCGTCCATATCAGCAGGGACAGCCTTGGAGGCGTGATCAGCCTCACAAGCAGCAGCACCAGCCACACCCGTACCCCTCTCAGCCACAGCACCAGCTCCATCAGCCTCACTACCAGAGAGGCTACCCATCGGGCTCCCATGAGATCCCCGCCTTGGATGATATAGCACGCCTTCTCACTGATCAGCAGGCTACTTTTCGACGGGAGATGGATGAGTTCCGCCAGGAGATGCGGGACATCGTGAGAGGGAAGGCCACCACCCCTGCCCAGATTGAGCCGAATCCCAACAATTTGAAGAGGAAATCTGAGCAGATAGCTTGTACTGAGTATGCCACTCCTAGTGATGCATTTGGTGATATGTCTGCATATCTTTTTGATACTGATTTTGTCACACTTAGGAGCGGTAGGATGCCAGCAGGTGGTGCCTCGTCTGAGCGACACCCTGAGGATCCACCCAGAGCACCCGACGAGGAGGAGGAGAGCAGTACTGAGGCAGCTAGAGATGATGACGGTGGTACTGATGCCACCAAGGATGCTGATTCCACCGGCGGTGCTGAGGCTGCCGTTTCACCAGTTGGAAGAGGTGGTACTGAGGCCACCCACGATGCCGAGCCAGAGCACGGTACTGAGGCCACGAGTCTTCTAGCCGATGGTGGTACTGAGGCCACCCGTGTTCATTTTGAGAGACCTGTTGTTTTTCCTATTTTTGATGTATCTCGGAACACTGTTGTGAATAAAGGAAAGGGTTTAGTTTTTTCTGGTCCCACTGTGGTGCCTGATGTATGTGTGGATCCGGCCGTCGAGCCGTCTAGACCCTTTCCTAGTCCTTCATCTGAGAAGGACCCTGTGATCCTCTTCCCTAGAGCCCTTCAGATGGGGAAGGGGAAGAAAAATGAAAATCCCAAAAAGAGACAGCGAGAGGAGTTCAGCCAGCAGATGATAGATCGATTTAACATACAACTGACTCTTCAGGAGGCTTTGCAGCACATCCCTCTTCTTCAGCATTCCCTTAGAGGTATGACTACAGTCAGGAGAAAGAGGAGGAACCACCACTCAGAGATTCATGTGCTGATGAAAGCCACTTGTTTCGCGATCCAGAACCGTCTGCTGGCCAAGAGGCCAGATTCTGGAGCCCCATATGTCAGATGCCACATCAGAGAGCAGAGGTTCGACCGCACTCTATTAGACAGTGGATCGTCGATCAACCTCCTTTCGGCAGCCCTTCTCGACCACTCCGAGTTGGGCACTCTTAGACAGAGCAGGACAGTCCTTCAGTTTGCTGATCGATCTGTCAAGAGGCCGAAGGGGTTGTTGCGAGATGTTGTCGTCACGATTCAGGGTCTGCATATCCCCGTGGACTTCGTAGTGTTGGACATGGAGATCCTTGATTCAGTGATCGATACCCCCATCATTCTCGGTCGACCGTTCTTGGCCACAGCCAAGGCGGTGACTGACCATGATAGCGGGAAGGTATACTTTCGTGTCGAGGGCGAAAGTGTACAAATAGAGACGGTCGAGGACAGCCGAGCCAGAGATAGAGCATGCTCAGAGATGACTTCAGATACAGAGCAGATGACAGATGTCGGGCTAGACATCCACCAGGACTGCGACTTTGCGATCACAGATGACGAGGCAGTTTGGGCAGACCCAGCAGCACAGGCCATCCTCTCACTTTCAGATTCCGCTGATGTAGAGACGACAGCAGAGGAGAGCTTGGAGAGCACATTCCTGGTCCAGGATACTTCAGAGGCAGCAGAGCCGGTTCTCGACCACGAGACAGATTCTTGTGAGGATGGTGGTACTGAGGCTACCTTAGAGGATACAGATCCCTCGGAGTCAGATTCTGATTGGGAAGATTGTGAGGATTACATGCCAGACCTCACTTCCACTGAGCCTGCGATAGGGAGGAGGTAGATGCCGAGCAGAGTAGAGACAGTCCAGAGGGCAGCCTTCTCCAGTTCTTGAGAGTGACAGAGAGTTTCAGTTCTCCCATGCAGGTTTGGCAGCTTTCACGCAGACTTTTCAGAGGCCATATCCACCAGCACCCAGTTGTCCACAGCTGAAGCCGCTTCCTACATCGCTGAAGTATAGATTCCTTGCGGGTGAGCATGAGATGTACCCAGTCATTATCTCCGTCAATTTGACTGGAGAGCAGGAATCCCGTCTGATGGGGGTTCTTGAAAAGAACCGCAAGGCGATAGGATGGAGCGTAGCAGATCTCCAGGGGATACGTCCGGCCCTGTGCTCCCACCATATCTATCTCGAGGATGAGGCGAAGCCGTCGCGTGAGTTCCAGCGGCGGCTGAACCCAAATCTGAGAGAGGTTGTCATGAAGGAGATATCGAAATGGTGGAGCACCGATTTTATCTACCCCATCTCCGACTCCAAGTGGGTCAGCCCTTTGCATGTGGTGCCCAAGAAGACGGGCATCACTACAGTGATCAGCGAGTCTGGAGAGGAGATTGCTACACGAGTACCCACTTCTTGGCGGGTCTGCGTTGACTACAGAAGACTCAACCAGGCCACCAAGAAGGATCATTTCCCCCTGCCCTTTATTGATCAGATCATTGAGAGACTGGCAGGGAAGAGCCACTACTATTTTTTGGATGGGTACTCGGGCTACAACCAGGTGGACATCGCTCCCAAGGACCAGGACAAGACCACCTTTACCTGTCCCTTCGGCACATACGCCTTCCGACGCATGCCATTTGGGCTATGCAATGCCCCTGCGACCTTTCAGATATGCATGTTGTCAATCTTTTCGGACATGGTACGGGAGTTCTTGGAGGTCTTCAAGGATGATTTCTCGGTTTACGGTGACGGATTGGACTCTTGTCTCGACTGCCTAGATCGAGTCCTTCAGCGATGTATAGAGGTTCACTTGGTGCTATCTTGGGAGAAGAGTCACTTCTTGGTGACTCAAGGGACGGTGCTTGGCCATATCATCTCCAGCAGGGGTATGGAGGTTGATCCGACCAAGGTAGATGTCATTAGAAAACTCGCACCACCGTCCAATTTGCGGCAGTTACGGTCATTCCTGGGGCACGTCGGTTTCTATCGACGATTCATTCATGATTTCAGTAGGATTGCCCGACCGTTGACTGACCTGCTGACGAAAGACACCGAGTTCCTTGTCGATGACAAGTGTCTTTCATCCTTCGAGACTGTCAAGCAGTGTGTTATTGAGGCTCCTGTTCTTCAGCCGCCTGATTGGTCTCTCCCATTCGAGATCATGACGGATGCCTCCGATTTTGCCGTGGGGGCGTGCTGGGACAGAGGAGGGATGGAGTCCCGTTTGCTATCCACTACGCTAGCCGCACATTGGATTCCGCGCAGCGGAACTACACAGTCACAGAGAAGGAGATGCTAGCCGTAGTGTTTGCCCTAGATAAGTTCAGATCGTACATTATTGGATCGAGAGTGACCCTGTTCACAGATCATACCGCCATCAGGTACCTCATGGCAAAGAAGGATGCCAAGGCCAGACTGACTAGATGGATCCTTCTACTCCAGGAGTTCGACATTGAGATCAAGGATAAGCCTGGAGTCAAGAATGTGGTGGCGGATCATCTCTCCCGATTAGAGCATCTTGAGGATTCTGAGCAGATTGATCCCATTTGTGAGACCTTCCCAGATGAGGTGATCCTTGCTATCGCCTCACTCTCATGGTATGCCGATATTGTGAACTTTCTTGTTGCTAAGAAAGTTCCACAAGATTGGCCCAGGCAGAGGCTTGAGACCTTCCTCGCGAAGGCCAAGTCCTACCACTGGGAGGATCCCATCCTTTACCACGAAGGAGGGGATAGCGTCTGGCGTAGGTGCATTCCTCAGGAGGAGCACCATAGCGTCCTCACTTACTGCCACAAGCTTGAGGCAGGAGGACATCACTCTGGGAGGAGAGCGACACAGAAAGTGCTCCAATCCGGCTTGTGGTGGCCTACCCTCTTCAAGGACTCTGATGAGTTCGTGAAGAGGTGTACTAACTGTCAGAGGATGGGCACTTGTGGACAGCGTGATATGATGTCGATGCAGCCCATTCACTTCTATGAGGTTTTTGACGCATGGGGCATCGATTTCATGGGTCCATTCCCTAAGAGTCAAGGATTTGAGTACATTCTGTTGGCCGTAGAATACGTGAGTCGTTGGGTTGAGGCTATCCCCGCCCGAACCGCTGATGCCAGGACAGTTTGCAGATTTTTGAGGAAGCACATCATTACGCGGTTCGGGGTACCTCGAGTATTGATTTCTGATGGGGGGTCTCATTTCATCAACGACCGGGTGAAGGCCCTTGCTGGCGAGTTTGGCATAGACCATCGAGTTGCCACTCCATACCATCCACAGACGAATGGTCTAGTCGAGGTGTCGAACAGGGAGATCAAGACTATTTTGCAGAAAGACGTCCGCCCTGACCGAAAGGATTGGTTACAACTTTTGGACTCGGTCTTGTGGGCATATAGGACGTCTTTCAAGACACCATTGGGCACATCTCCCTTTTGCCTCGTATATGGAAAGCCGTGCCATTTACCTGTTGAGATGAGACACAGGTCACTTTGGGCAGTCACTGAGATACTTGTTGATCCAGATAGTGTAGGAGACCAGAGGAGGGCAGAGTTAGCAGCCTTGGAGGAGCTTAGAGATACCGCCTTCTCAACAGCCTACAGTACAAGGAAAGAGTAAAGGAGTGGCATGATTCTCATATCAGCCACAAACATTTTGAGCCTGGACAGAGAGTATGGGTGTTTGTTGCTAGGCTTCGTCTATTTCCAGGGAAGCTACAGAGCAAATGGAAGGGACCTTATCTGGTGCGAAAGGTACACGACAACGGTAGCATTGACATATCTGAGTTATCTTCTGAGAGTACCTTTCGAGTGAACGGCCAGCGGCTCAAGCCATTTCTAGATCATGAGCCGCGGGTCGTTGATGTTGCCCCTATTCACTTCGCGTGAGATGTGGTCTCTTGACTCACATCTATTGCATCTCACGCCTGATTATCACTGTTCTTCCGACCTGTATAGATCCAGATGTCCATATCATTCCATTCTTTAGTCCCACATCCCGTTTGTCATCTTTGATTATGCTATACTTGGGTGTACTTTACCCTAAGTATAGGGGGGATGTAGGACCTTTGAGTATTTCTTTTGATTTCATTTACCCCTGTTTTGCTCCCTATACTTAGGGATATTTTACCCTAAGTATAGGGGGGGTAGACCCTGTACATTCTCCACTCGATTTTCCCTTTGTGTACAACCTACTATACTTAGGATTATTTGATCCTAAATATAGGGGGAAAGCCGAGATCTTCTTGATTTTCTATTCATTCATTCTTCTTTGTATATAGCCTTCTGTTTCACTTCCCTATACATAGCACGAGTTATGTCTTCTTCATCGCTCTTGACTCTGAGGACATCGTTCGAGCTAAGTATAGGGGGTGTGTATATATTTCATATATACTTTAGCCAAAACTCGTACTTTGTGTGAGTGTGTTAATAAATAAAAATGGCTAAAAACACAAAAATCCACAAAAATTAAAATTTTTCCTGTAAATAATCATTCTTTTATTGCACATACATAGCTATTGTACAAATTATTTTTGTAAAAATGTTTCAAAAACTTTTTGTGTAAAGTTTGTGTAAATATTTTCATATCAAAATTATGTATATAGTACAAAATTTTTCCAAAATGTTTTGAAAATAAAAAAGTTTGCAAAAATCTTGTGTAAATGTGTGTAAATATTTTGCAAAACTTGCATTCATGCATTCATCCATCCATGATTTCAAACATTTTTCAAAAATTTTGCATTTTTGTAAAAATTGTGTAAATAGCATCTTTGTATATATGTATATAGTTTTTCCGGATTATAGTTGACATTTAAACTAGCCTGGAATTAAATTGGGAAATGGAGCTTGATTAAGATCTTAATCCACCTAATTTCTAAGAGGAACCTTATAGGGCTTAGGTTTAAGGCTTTTCAGGTCCATGGTGACTTAATTCTTTGAGTCCACTAGGCTATGATCACATGTCATCTCAATGAGCCTAAGTAGAGCACTTAACAACACATACATGACTCATATAGACAATGGCTTTACTTGGACACCGCACTTTGCACCGGGCTCTCTACAGATGAGGTGGTGAGGAGGCAGTCTTCCTTGACTTGGGGTAGCATATGAGGGTAGTACTTCTAGGCGGAACCTCTCTTCTTCTTATAATGAAGGAAGTGTGTCTCAACTTGGTCTGGTTGCCATGAGGTCTAACGACGGGAGTTGTGGGTTGCAATAATGCTTCAAAAGAGGGATAGTTTACCGGCTCAAGAGGAAAAACTCCTTGTATATATGTTGCACATGTATATGTTGTATAGATGCACTTGAAAAAAAATGCAAAAAGAAAATAACTCCAAAAAAGTGGCGGGTCTGAGAGAAAATGATAATCCTTCCGGAGTATGTATATAGTGCAATAAGAAAAGCTTGAGATTCATGTCCCACCTTATGTAGCTTGCGGCAGGGAGACTTGGCTACACTGGTCGAGCTCCCAAGGATACATGGCTACACTGGCCATGGTCCATTCTCTTCTTCCCCCTCTTCTTGAGCCGGTTGAACTTGAACTTAGAAGGGAATACTCCGCTCCTCGAGGAAAGAGTGGCCAGATTGGGGTCATAGAGTTACCTTGTTGGGGAGGGTTGTCAAGTTGCCATTTATTAGGTGGAGAGCTTATACTTAACATTCATAGTCAAGGAAAGATTCATGGTCTTCAAGGTTTGTGTTTGGTGACTTGTTCTGACCTGGATTATTGAGGAGTCCTGGTTATAGATTAGTGGAACTTAGAGGCTGTTGAGTTTTAAACTTAAGTCCAAATAAGGTTCCGACACATTAATAATCCAAAGATCTGATCGAGCTCCATATCTCAATTTAATGAAGGCAAGTTTAATAATCAACCTTGATCCTTGTACATTCTCCTCTTTTCTTTTTCTTTCTCTTTTTTCACTTCTTTTTCAAATAAATGTTTGCTAAGGGACTAGCAAAGTTAAGTATAGGGGTGATGAATACTCATTCATCACTCTTTATTCTTATATTTTAGCTACAAAAACCTTTGCAAATGCATGTAGATACTTGTAAATACAAATAATTACCAAAAAGCATGCATAGTGTAAAAACTAATAATTAGCATGTTTTTGTGCAAAAATAAAAGAATAAAGAAATAAAAGAAAAAGAGGGAAATATTTAGAATAAATATTGAGCAACCTAATCCCAAGGGAGGGCTCAGCATGGGCCTGGCCGCATAAAAGCCAAAGTAGAGAGAGATAGGGAGCTCATGTGTGTAAATAGACCTGTAAATATAATAAAAATATTTTCCTCTCATAAAAGTAAAAATAAGTGTGTAAATACTTGTATATATTTGTGAATATAAAATCCAAATAAAAATAGAAAAAATTAAAAAGAAAATAAAAATATTCACTTTGTACATAAGACCACACCTATATTTATTTAGCCTTGTAAATAAATAAATTAAAATCCCTAAAAATTTGTATATACTCCATATTTTATGTTGTAAATAAATAAAATAAAAACCCTAAAAACAAAAATAAAATAAAAAGAACAAAATTAAAAAAAAGAACATTGTACATATACCATGTATATACTTGTATATACCTATTTATTTTACCCTTGTAAATAAATAATAAAAATAAAATAAAAACACCTTTTTATTCCTAATTTTATGCTATAAAAATATAAAATATAAAATGGGGATAAAAATGTACATAAATAATTAATTAAAAATCAAAAATTAAAAATCAATGTTGTGTATATACCTATATATAGCACTATAGTGTACATACCTGATTTTTTTTCGAAAAATTAATTAAAAATCACAAAAAAATAGAAAAAAATAAAATAAACAATTTTCATGTTTTAAGTTTTTTCTAAATCGGCCATTTAGTATTTTATTTTGAATTTCCAATTAATTCTGACATGGCCTGCTCTGATTGGTCCACGGGGGACGCTGACCCCCCGGTCAACTTCCCCCTTGGACCACTTCCCACAGGTCAATGACGCCCGACCTGACTTCGCTGAATTATGGCGTCATGACCCGATCACCAAATCCGATATTTCCGGGCTCCATTTCTCCCCCTTGCATCCGAGATGCACGCCCGGTTGTTTGCATTGGGATCCACGCCTCACCGTACCCTGCCCGACCTGTTCTTGTCGGACCCCTTGCCGTATAAAGTCCGAGCTCCGCCTCCATTTTCTCGCATCTTTGGATCGTTTCACTCCACCCTAGGACCTCCACAGCCATCGCGAGAGTGACAGCTCGCATTTGGTCGTGTCGCTGCGAGGAGGGAGCGACCGGACCACTGATCCGGCGTCTTTGCGCCGTCGTGCGCCGCCTAGAGGTGGTGCTCAAGCCTCGGGCATCGACGACCCTCGAGGCTAGGACCTGGAGCATCCCCAGCTCTTCCCCAGTCGATTCCATCCAGTAGGTAGCCTTCATTTCTTCTCTATTTAGCTAATTTTGCTTTTCGCCCAATTCACCCTGTCGCTGACGACCTCTTATTCCGACCACATGCACCTTCATCCCGATCATCGGAATTGCTGACCACCTTCGTCTTTCCCCGCGCATCTTCTGCACCCATTCATTCACCCCAGTTCGCATAGGAACTGGGTATCGAGTTCCATCGTTGTCGCTCCACCGGAGCTCGCTCGCCCCGCCACACTGTTCACCTTCACCACCCCTAACCGGGTCGAGGCACTTTGCCCTCGACCCAGGAGCTTGTTGTCGTGCCTTGCAGGTCCAAACGAGTCCATCTGAGGGCTCATAGTTCTGGAGCAGCAGCTCAACCTCCGCCGGTGTCGCCTGAGCTCTCCAGAGCTTCGTCACGCCATCGGAGGAGCCCATTAGACGCGGGAGGCCAAGGCGAATCTTCTCCGATCAGTAGCAGCCCGCGAGGAGGGATACCGTGCGTGCACAGGGCCGGCGAAGTTCGCCGGCTGCTTGTTTTTCGTGCACCCTCCAGATACGTCCGATCGCCCTTCAGCTCCAGATCTTCGAGGACCGTCCGATCAGGGTTAAGAGGAGGCCCAGCAGCACCGTTGGATCTCCACGTGGCCTCCTCTCAACCCTCCATCCAGCGAAGAGGACCCAGCGCATCTGGACCATCGGATCTACACGTGGCGCGTCCCCTATCGTTGGATGAGCGCTGAGGACCCCTTTGCTTAGCCGCGCCTCTTCTCCACCATCGGATCTCCACGTGGCGTGCATCTGGCCCTCGACTTAATAAAGGGTAATTTCTTCTTAGTCCCTTAGCTTTTTAGGTGTTAATCTTTAGTCCTGTAAACATTTTAGAACTTTTATTTTAGTTTGGTAATTTGCATATAGGACCCGTCATTTCTTGTATTTGCTTTTATACCCCTGTTTGTAGTGGAACACATGCTTCGACACGTGCTTTTGTGGGTTATTTGCATGTATAGGCTGAATGTTCTAGGGTGTTAATGAATGAAATTATGTTTTTATAATTTGCAAAAATGCCCTTGTGAGTGTTGTATTTGCGCGTGTGCTATATATCGTGGGCTTTTTATACTTATGCCCCTGGACTTTTAGTACGTGTTACTAAATAATCCAGGAACTTAAGTTTATTGCAATTTGGTCCCTGAGTGCCCAGGTCACGTGCCTCATGCGTGAGTTCTTGGAGAAATTGCACCGGATCCCCTGGAACTTCTCTTAATTGCGTACAGGTCCCTATGCACTATACCTTTGTTTGTGATTTTAATAAAATAGCAAACCAACTCCAAATTTGATGAAAATTGGATACATGGCTCCTGCTATGGTGTAAAATTTTCTATAAATTTTGGAGACTTTTTTGACACTTTTTGTTATTTTTAAAAATTCAAAACAAGCATTTGTGTTACTGTCTAGATATAAAAATCATAAAAAATATTAAAACACCTCTAAAAATTACAAAAAAATTATATATTGTTTGTTTTGTGTTGTTTGATTTTCTGATCAATTTTGGTCATTTTTAGATTTATAAAACCTATAAAAATTGCAAAACCCCTAAAAACCTATAAAAAATTATAATAATTAAAAGAAAAATAAAAAATTAATAATTCCAGTGCCTAATTTTTCCTTGTATTTTCTACTTTACAGGAAAATTACCTTCAGATCTTGATAGGGCCATTTTGCATTTTAATTTAGCCCTCCAAGTCTGACTGGACAGTGTTCTACATTTTCAGCCTTGTTTGATTTTTATAAAATTCCCTAAAAATCAGAAAACCACCAAAAATTAACCAAAAACATAAAAAATTATAAAAAAACAGTGTACAACTAATGTGACGGTCCCAATACCCTCTTCTCTTTTCTCCTGAACAACTTCAAAACTAAGATCTAAGAGGTGTCCTTGAGATCATATCTCAAAGTATGAAATAGTAAGACTATAAAACACTTATTATCATCCTTATATCATTCCAAATGATTGTGATATAATATACATTTACCATGATGAACACAATGGCACTCCTACTAAGCTTCACAAGGCTCATAAACATTCTATCTGAAAGCATAACATTTATAATTTCATCAAATATGATGTTCCAACTACCATAATCATATTTGAGTCCATAGATGGAGTTTCTTAAGCTTGCACACCATGCATTCCTCAATTATGAATCCTTGGGGCTACTTCATATGAATATCCTCGGAGAGGTATTCACAGAGGAATGCAATCTTGTCTTCCATTGAAGATGCCATAGTCAAGTTGTGTAACTATAGTTAGCAATAATCTGATGAGTTTAAGCATGGTCACTAGAAAACATGTCTCATCGCAAGCGATGTCTTCTTTCTGTGTGTATCTTAAGGATATGAGTCATGCTTTGAAGGTCCCTACCTTCTCATCAGGTTCCTTCTTTCTTTTGAAGATCCATTTATACCTAACGGGTCCTATCCTTATAGGTGGATCCTCGAGGGTCCATATATAACATATATATATGAAGTCTACCTTAGACTTTTATTTCTAACATCCATCTCTCCATGACATGATCTTCAGAAGCTTCATCATATGAAGTTCGATCATTGTCAAATTTCTCTGACACATGGAATCCATCCTCAAACTTATTTGAAGAGGAATGTGTGTTTCATCTTTAATTGTCCTTCTAGTTTCCGATTTTAGGAGCCTCATTATCTTCTCAAGATTAAATGAGTTCCTTCACTTTATTTTCATCTTGATTATCAAGAGTCTCATCCTCTAAGAATTGCATCCTTATATATGAAGTCTTTTAAGAATATCAAAGTCATAAAGTAGGTATCAAATACCATCCTTTATTTTCCTAATGAAGTAGCACTCTCTTGTACTTGATTCCAGCTGGCATCCATAACATGATCATGGACCAAGCAACCCTAAATCCTCAAGTGTCCAACACTAGGCTAGGTTCCAAACCATAACTTATGAGGGGTATGAGGTTCATATTTGCATAGAACCATATTAAGTATGTATACTTTAGTCTCTACTACATATATGCCTGGAAACTAAGAGGTAAATATGCTAAGATTCATCATTGATAAAATCAAGTCACACATGATCCAATTGTATCTCCCTACAACTCTATTGAGTTAAGGTGCATTAGGAGGATTGAGATACGAATGATATTCCTTTCTCCATAAGGTATTCCTTGAATTCATCTAATAGGTACTAGCTACCTATGTTATATTAAATTCAATTTCATCTTCCTTAAATCTTTGATTCTAAACCAAATAAAATGAAATCTCTAAACAATTCATAGGTTTCTAAAGTAGAAATCTCATATCACAAATAATCATCAATAGATATCACATATTATTAATGTTTATTGTGATTTGATGATCCACATACATCACTATGTATGAGAACTTAAATACCTTGGCATCTTACACCATTCCCAGAGAAAGGTGCATTGGACATTTTTACTTTGAATACCATATTCACAAGTATGTAAGATTTGAAATTTCAGACATTCTAAAGCTTCATTTCTTACTAGTCCAATGATCTCATCAACAGACATATGTCCAAGGCTCGATGCCATATCATTGTCAAATGATCTTCATCCCCGTATTGATCTTATAAGGTTTAATTTTAAGTATTAGGAATGTTAATGAACCATTCATCAATTTTCTAATTTAGTAGAGCCCTCTAGATGTCATATTATTATCTGGAATATATCCATCATAACTCTTTACGATAGGTCTATTCCATAATTCATGTGTATTTCCAACATTTAGAAAGAAACAATGAGTGTATTCCAATATCTAGGTCATAGAGACATTCTTAAGACTAAGGGCACTCCCATTGAAAATATGAAGTCTATTTATCCAATAGAGATTGTTGCAACAATTGCATCAATATCATGTAGATGACTATTAAACCTTAAGATCAAATTTTCTAGTCTTCTAAAACATATGCAACCAATTGCAAATATTATTAGAAGAATGAGATACAATTATTAAACTTTGATCTTATCTAATAAGTAATTCAATTTCAATGATGATATATAGATATAGATTATTCTGATGCATTATTTGGGTCCTTCTCTAAGGATTCAAGATAGTCTATATAGTCACACTATCAGTGCATCGGCTTATTGCAGTATTGGCATTCATCCAACTCTTTGGATGTCATATGGAACTGAAGTACAGTCAACTTCTTGACTTTCCTTCTTGCTTGGGTCGGACCCGTGCTTCCACTGCACTCCCTTCATCTATAAACAACCATTGCTTAAGACAAAAGATCTCTTATGTTGAATTCAAAAGATTTCAATATAAGAGCATTTCAACATTTATACATGCTTCATTCAATTCATACAATATGAATATTATGAAGATTCATGAATGACTAGAGTATAGATAGTAGAATGATGGCACTCAGCACATCTACATACATCTTAACTCTTAAAGACTTAGATTCGGGTAGGTACTCAAACATTTTGAATACATCATCTCTTATAGAACCGCCATTCTGCATAATGTAATCAACCATGTCATTCATGACTAAATGTTGAGAGCACATATGCATGCCAAAACATCTTCTTTGATTTTATAAGGATTAATTGACAATTACGGTCATCATCGACATGCCACTTCTAAAGTACATTCGATAAGAGATCAAGACTATAGAGACATACAAGCTCTAGGGTTGTAGTCCTATTGTCTATTTATTTGTCATTCTACATTACTATGAGGAGAACTTGCACATTGCAATGACATACAATATATGTCAATCTACAAGTACAATTTCTTGATCATGGATCCAATCCATGATATTTTACCGGTCATTATTGAGTGTAGTATTGTATGTGTTTAAAGAGGATTATCTGAAATAAGAAAATTTGCATAAATATATATAAATATATACATATTTTAATTTGATTTAAGAATTTTTATATCAAAGTTGTCATGTCAACACTGAAAGTTCATTCCCTTAATCGCTTCAATGTAAGAGATATACTTACCATTGTATCTCAAGCAAGATCTGGGATCTCCTTTCTTATCTTGTTACATCCCAATAATATAAGAACCTGTAACTCCGATAAAAAGAAGCGGGAACACATTCCGCCTTGCAAGTCCAACTTGCATTCCCAATTCAATCTTTAATACCCAGGTCCACCACCCATAAGGTGATGTTGACCCATCATTAATTGAATAAACCGTCAACAGGATTAGAACTTGTTATGCACAATTTAATATTGTCCTAATAATATGAGGATCTGATATCAGGGTCACTACGCATATGGCCTTACTCTTTCGAGAAGCAAAGAGTCCGATCTAGATGCACTTGTATGCAGGAGTTTGATGAACCTCAGTTTCATCATCTTTATTTGTTATAATTAACCCCCTTGCTTAAGGTTTTGTCAATAAATCCCTGTTATTGTCTAATAATTAACAGAGTCCTTAATAAATTAAAAACCACAAAAAAAATGGCAAAACAAAAATTCGTGGTATTTTTAGACTCAAAAATACCCTCAAAAATATTTCGTGTCTTCGTTTGATCTCTTTTCGAGTTTTGGTCAACATGAAACTTGTAGATCTCGTCAAGATCTACAACTTTCATGTTTTGAGTTTTCTCAAATTCGACCAAATAAGCCCTCAAAAATCAAAAATACTCTCTGAATAACCTGATTGGGCCACGTGGCCCATTCTGAGGGCGCCACGTGGCCCGGCTCTTCTTGTCCTATCCGCCTGCTCCATGGACCGTTGGATCGGCCTCTTGATCCAACGGCCCAGGCCGCTCCACGCCGCTCCTGATCCACGACCGTTTGATCTGTACCCGCCTTAATCTCAGCCACTCGTCGCCGCCTCTCTTCCCTTGCGCCACGTGTCGACTGGAGAACCCTCCGATCACGCCTCGTCCTTCTGATCTGAGCCACTCAATCCACCCTCTGTCCTTTACCGTCAGATCTCCCTCAATCTCTCATCCTCACCGCTCATTAGCGCCCTTGCCAGCCGATCGACACGTGGCTGCTTCATCGACCATCGATCTCACCACCTCCGATCTAATCGCAGCCGTCACTCCGCGCCTTACTCTCCACCGTTGGATCTCCAGATCCAACGGTCAGGAGACCGTCGTCAACCTCCCGCAGGCCTCCTCTCTCACACGATCACCCACTCGCACACCTCGCCCCCTTCCATTTTTCCCGTCCTCACTTTCCACCATCTCCACTCGCCAACCGTTCCCCGGTCCTCCCCAGTCAACCACGACCCTCGCGCACTCTACCATTGACCACCAACCTCTCTCCACGCGCTCCATTTCTTCCTCGAAACCCACGTCCCCGTCATCAGCTCCGCCACTTCGCCCTTTAAATCCACCGCCTCCTCCACTGTTCAAAGCTGTCCACCTTTACGTAGGGGCATGGCCCAGCCCTCCTCCGTCTCCCAGTGACAGGGGGAGGCGGAGGATTGAGCGAAGACGGCCAATGCCTCCGGTGACGACCCTTCGCCGATCATGGCGTCGTCGCGGTGCTCCGAGCCCGCTCGAGCTGCCTCCAGTAGCTGCGGAGGTCCAGCGAAGACCGTGGCTTCTATCGTGAAGCTCAGCCCAAGCTCCCGTCCATCTCCGGCAAGGTAAGTCCTTCTTCCTCTTCTTTCGTATTTTATCTTCATTTTCCTCGATTTTTCTCGGTCAATCCGGCCGTTTTTACTCTCCATTGACCATCCCATTAGCTTCACTACGCCTCCCCCTTTCTCGCGCACCTCTCCGCTCGCTTCCTTCCTTCTTCCAGACCCCATCACACCTCCGACCCACCTCCTCCGCTCCAGCGGCGGAGGAGCACCGAGCTCCTCGTCCTTTCGCCCCTACGAGCTCTCATCCCACTCGCATACACCGCCCACTCGTGCTTCGGCTATGTTACGTTAACCTGCAGGTGAAGTTTCTTCAATGATCGGACCCTTGCCGGAGCTGTTTTGACCGAGCTTTGCAGCCATCGCCTGAGCTCTGGAGCATCGTTTCAAGGGACATTGGATCCTCCCCA
>JAZKJV010003452.1:82500-328383 GCA_037367405.1 Ottelia alismoides | reverse complement strand
TTGAGTCCTCCTGCACATGTACCGAGCCTGACCCGTCAGTAGTAACATCATCTGAACATACCTGAGGCGTAGTGATTGTCTGATCTGTCGACTGAGCAGGACCTGGCCGACGCGTATAATGGTTAGGAAATGGTGATATGACGAGCTGTGGAACTGGTGGAGGTGGTGGTGGTGGTGGTGGTGGTGGCTGTGCTGGCAGAGGAACTGACACAGGAGGCGACTGAGGTGAACTCCAAGTAGGTGGTGGTGGAACATAAATATCATCAGTGGTGGTGGATGGTACCATTCTGTCCCCAACTGGCGAGAAATACATAACTGACTCAAAGAAGGTGACATCTGCACTAACAAAGTACCTGTTGGTTGTAGGATCATAACACCGGTACCCCTTCTGAGTCCTGGAATAACCAACAAAGACGCACTTGACTGCTCTTGGAGAGAGCTTGTCAAGGCCAGGAGATAGACGATGGACAAACGCCACAGCGCCAAAGACGCGTGGCGGCAGAGAGAAGAGCTCCTTGTCTGGAAAAACAAGAGAGATAGGTATCTTTTCTCCAAGGACAGAGGACGGCATTCTGTTGACTAGATAACATGCAGTAAGGACAGCATCCCCCCAGAAAGAGATAGGAGCACAACTTTGGATCAACAGGATACGAGTAATGTCCAAGAGGTGGCGATGCTTTCTTTCCGCCACACCATTTTGTTGGGATGTATACGCACACGTGGTTTGGTGGATAATACCCTTCGATGAAAGAAAAAGAGAAAGAGAGCGTGTACAAAACTCCAGGGCATTGTCAGTTCGAACATATTTGACAGAGGAAGAGAAAATATTCTGCACTTCATTAATCAAATTTTTGATAACATCTCCTGCTTCAGATTTATTCTTCAAAAGAAATACCCAAGAGACACGAGAAAAATCATCGACTACAACCAGATAAAACCTGTGTCCCTGGTGATCGGGAACACGACTCGGACCCCATATATCTGTATGTAACAACTCAAAAGGGGAGCTACTGCTCCGACTCTGACGACCTGGGAAGATCGACCTATGATGCTTTCCCAACTGACATGTTTCACAACGAAACGACGAACTTGGAGAGATCTGGGGCAGGAGATGGCGTATTTTCTGGATTGGAAGGTGACCAAATCGAAGATGCCAAATGTAAGGAGAGACTGGTCCAGCGGAGAGAGAGGAGACACCAGCATAGGAGTCCCGAACCAGCCGATATAAACCATTCTGCTCAGAGCCACAGCCAATCACCTTGCCCGTGAGTATGTCCTGAAAAATGAGAGAAGACGGGTCAAAAATAGCTCGACAATTCAAATCCTTTGTAATCTGACTAATAGACAACAAATTCAGGGAGAATTCAGGGGCATGTAAAACATTCTGTAGCTGCATAGTGGAGGATAAGAAAACCTCCCCCTGTCCAACAAGGGGTGAGTGGGTACCATCTGCTATCTGTACTGAGCGGCCGGGTGGAATATCCCTGTAGGCCTGTAATCGTCCTCTATCTCGACAAAGATGATGTGTAGCTCCGGAATCTATAACCCAGTCAGATATATCATGAGAATGTAAGTGCGCTGATGAACTACCTGAGCTACTGTTTGCAGCGGATGAACTGGCAGAGGCGGTGGCAGCAATGTCTGAAGAGCCACCAGAAGAATCACCAGAAGAAAGTGGCATAATATCACGGAGACGAGCCACAAGTTCGTCAAATCTGTGATCTGCAGCAGACGGTAATGGAGACTGTGAATGCTCTGCAACCCGTGCCGATGCTGGGAACCCATGCTTTGAATAGCATGTCTCCTCCGAGTGTCCAGTTCTGTGACAGTACGAGCACATATGACTGACGCGACCTCTTCCTTGAGGTCCACGACCACGTCCACGACCACGTCCAGAAGGCGGTCCACCTCTCCCACGCGAAGCTGCCATCGCAGATGGGGGTGGAGTAGAGGAGCTGGAGGAAACTGGAATGCGACTGAGCCTTCTGTAGACATCCTCCACTGGAGGAATAACTGCATCTGCTAGAATCTGTGACCTTGTAGCATCATACTCAGGATCGAGAGCAGCAAGTAGAACGCCCACCATGGTGGCGTTCCGAAACGTCTTCTGCTGCTCCGGAGTAGCAGTCAGAGGAATGGTACTGTATAGCTTCTCAAACATCCCTCTCAGGGACGTGTATAGAGAATGGAGAGGTCTACCGGCCTGCTTCACCGTAAAAATGTCATGTTGAAGCTGCAACATCTTTGTCTCGTTTCGCACCTGCGAATACGTAGCAGCAAGAATGTCCCACATCGCCTTTGCAGTAGGCTGATGGAGGACATCGTTAGCTATCTCCATCGTCAACGTACCAGACAGCCAGACTTTCGCGTAAGCGTCATCAGCCTCCCATGAGGCGTAGATCCCTGTCTTCTCCGCAGGCTCATCTTCGGTAAGAACATGTTTCTTACCATTTGATTTCATGAGGCTCATGAACTGCATAGCCCATAACTCATAGTTAGACCCGTCCATCTTGACTATTGGCGCCGGACCTTTGAATGCGCCGGTGGAGGGCAAATCGACTTTCGATTCTGACATACTGCTGCTCGAAGAAGACGAAGGAAAATAGACACGGTGTTGAATGTCTACACCAACTGCATTGGATTTGAGTACGTGTGTAGACTTTTACGCACTCAAATCCATAAACCGGAGAAGGGAGTCTAGGGCATGCCTCCAAGGAAGCTTACAACCCTCGAAAAGCCTCGAGAACGATGCCTAAGTACTGCTGGAGGCCACTGGAACCCCTACGGCTGCAGATGGGGTTGCCGCTGGGGCTGTGGGGGCGGCAAGGGGTGCCGCTGGGGCTGTGGGAGCGGCTGACGGGTGCCGCGAGGGGTGCTGGATGCCGCTGGGACGGCTGGAAGCAGCAGGTGGTCACCGCTAGGGCTGCTGGAGACCGCTAGGGCGGCTGGCTGCCGCTGGCTGGGACGGCAGGAGCCGTTGGGGAGGGCGGCTGGGAGCCGCTAGCGGCTGATCGCCGCTAGGAGGAGCGGTGCGGCTGATGGAAGCCGCAGAAGAGAGAAGAAGGGAGGGGCTGGGTGCCGCAGGCAGTGGCTAGAAGGGAGAAGGAGGGAGGGGCGGCGGGTGGGGAAGGGAGGAGAGCCCTAAGGCGGCTCTGATACCATGTTAGAAGAAAGGGAGTCTTCGTTATGTTATTAGAACAAAACCCTAAGCTCTCTTATATAGGGAGAGGCCTGAGGGGTAAATTACACAGACGTCTAAATAAAAGAGAGAAATAGCAACAAGATACTAAAACAATTACTAATACTAGAAACTATCTCTACATAAATCAATAGATGTTATAATTTAATTCTTGGATATGTGAAGTGACGAAGACTAACTTCAGTGAGTCATATGTATGTATAATTCAGTCATAACTGATTAGAAATAAATGACACAAATTATTTTACTATTCACCTCTAAATCGATAGACGTTTTTGTTAGAAATATGAAATGCGGAAGCGTAGTCAGAGAAAAAGGAATAAGAACATGAAGAATGGGATTTTTACGTGGAACTCTACTCCCTAAAGAGCGGGATGAAATCGCGGGAGAACGCCTCAAGGAGCTGATGGTTCTATTGAACTCTCTCATCTGATACAATGGGTCTAGGACTTCTTATATAGCCTCAACTGACCCTCCAAGTTCCACAAATAGTAGATGTGGGACTAAACCACTGGATGTGGTACAAAAGTGACGCATATACTCCAATACTCCCCCTCAAGCTGGAGCATGCAACGCTCAGCTTGGACAAACAGAAAAAAATCTCAAACTCACAATACAAGACACTACAGACAATATCAACTCAACGCAAACACAACCGTCGGTTGCTGTCGAGGACGTTGCTTCTCATGTCGTGCAGGTGATGAGGACCAAATGGGCTGGAGTGTGAGTCGAACTGGGTCTCCTCGTCGGAAAACTTGTGATCTGTATTGCGCCTGTCAGAGTCACTGAAACTGAATGAGTCTCCTCGTCGGAGTACTCTGGCCCGCCACATGTAGAAGACTGAATCATGTGGAGAACTGCTCCATCTTTGAAGGGTCAGACTGAAAAAGCTATGGAAAACATCCTCATTGGAGTCCACGATCGCTGGAGAATGGAGTTTGAAAAGTCTCCTCGTCAGAGAATTGGGTCTCTCCCATACTGGCTCAGAGAATGGGATCTCTACTATGGAGTCCCTATGACACCACATGAAAACCCTAGCCTACATGGCATAGAGAATGAGATCTCTACTCTGGAGTCCCTATGGTTCACATGAAAATTTTGAGACCAAAAAACAAAGATGGGAACCACACAAAAGATGGCAATGGCATGGCAAACATGTGCGCATCAAACTAAAAACTCGGAACCAAAATCGAGTCTGAAACTGAACATCTGTAGAGTTTGAAATCTGGCTGGCCTGGAATTTAGAGATTATGAAAATCTGGCCTGTAACTTTACACAATGCACAACCTTTCTCCCATACTTGTCGGAAAACAGTGACATCGACAAAGTTGGGAGAAGATATGAATATGGGGAAAACAATCTCAAATGAAAATTTTCCGCTGCTATTTTCTCTTTCCTTTTTTTTTAAAATAGCAGTCTGTCCTTTTTTTGTTAGACATTCCCCCTTTTTTACGACTTTCTCTTCATAAAATTTTTTCTTTGCATATGATTTTTGTATACATACCTTTTTTTGATACACGACCCAAACATGACCCAATGCTGCAGCATCATTCCCCCCCTTTTTTTATAACATAGGCCCGGTTTCTTTGGGGCTCTCTCTTTTTAACCAATTGAACAGCTCGCCCCTTCATTTAAATGAAGAGGTATCGGACCCAATCCTCTTGCACTCACAAAGAAGCTAGGGTTCCATGATGGGATCCCTCTTTGTTGTCGTCGCCATGTGGATTCTGGAGGTGTGCGCAAGGGAGGAGGTGCACGCGAGGGAGAGATGCGCCACCTGGAATATGAAAGACATCTCGCGTCGCCTGCGCGAGAGAAGATGCGAGGGTAGATTTTGCTTCGGAGAAGTAGATCGGAGAGACGAAAGCGCCCTGATATGCAATTAGAGTTGCGACTTCAAATCTTGCCGCCACCATCGCCTGGAGGAGGTTCGATCGATGGAGTTCTTCACCTGATTGTTGCAGCCTAGAGGATGTTTTTTGCGGTTGTTGCTGCTGTGATATGGTGCTGCCACAGAGATGGAGTTGGACTTCACGTCCCCAACAATGATACGGGAGGGAGACCCCAGATGATGGGTGTCCTTGGCGCATGCTCTTGCACGAAAGAGAGGATTTCGAGGGCAGCATCACATGGGATCGATATATTTTTTTAAATGAACCCTCTGCCTGTAGCTCCTGGATCTGCAGTGCGCCGCCACTGCCGCCGTCTTTGTACCTCTTGTAATCGGTTCTCGCGCCATGAATATTAGGGTTCCCTAAGGAAACCCACCGCCTAGAGTCTTGAGATTGAAGAACTTGCACGAATGCATACTTTTCAGAACTGAACATAATAAATCTTCAAGAAACCATGAACTTTGCTGGGGATCTTGTGCTCTGTGGGTCCTAGATCTTGGTGCAGGATGATATAGGGTTCCAGAAATCCTAGGTGGAAAAAACTGGAGATGCACATGATGACAAGGATCATTAGGGTTTCGTTTGAAACTCGTGATGCTTTGCATATCTTCTTCTTCTTCTTTAACTAGAAACTGCATCCCTGGAGTTTGGGATCTTCAGATCAACACGAGATACTTTGCAGGATTTACATAATTAGGGTTTCTCTAGAAACCCTAGAACTGAATGTGACACAAAAATTTTCTTGTACACGAACGAATCTTTGAATAGATTTGGAATAATAGATGAATATCAATAATCTTCATAATAATATTCAAGAATAAGAATTGAATCTTAACCAAATCGTGAATTAGGGTTTCAACAAAAAAACCCTAGAACCGAATCTCGAAACTTGAACATAAACAATGAACATAAAATCCTTGAGAATGGAATCCACTCTGATACCATGTTAGAAATATGAAATGTGGAAGCGTAATCAGAGAAAAGAAATAAGAACATGAAGAACAACATGATTTTTACGTGGAATCCTACTCCCTAAGGAGCGGGATGAAACCACGGGAGAATGCCGCAAAGGGTCAATGGTTCTATTGAACTCTCTCATCTGATACAATGTGTCTGGGGCTTCTTATATAGCCTCCACCGACCCTCCAAGTCCCACAGATAGTAGATGTGGGACTAAACCACTGGATGTGGTAACTGGATCTTGGAGGGATCCAATTACCTATCTACACAAGTGATACATATACTCCGACAATTTTAATTAGATTGTTGGATATGTTAAGTGATTTAATCCAATACATGTGTTCGGGCGTGAGCATTCCCTTTCGCTCTCGTGCAAAGGGAAATGTGATGCTAGGGCATGCTCGCTAGCCCTCGAAGGCCTCGATCTCGTGAGATGAGGGCTATTGTCTTCGCGTGGAGGGAGAGGCGATGATTTAGACTTCTCGCATGCCATCGAAGGATTCGATGGCGAGTTACTTGGGGGTATATCTTCGTGCAAATGGCTTAGGACAAGTCAGAGGGGGGTTGCGCCTAGTGCTGGATCCTTCGCAGGGGGCGGAAATGGGTGATGCTTCTGGAGGGAGGCGTCGAGACTCGTGCAGGAGGCGAGGACACTTCTAGGATAAAACTCCCTCACATCGGTTGTTGTTGTACACCTGTAATGGTGTGGCAGGTCTCTAACCCTCATGCAAGACGCTTGAGGGGGTGGTTAGATCTTCTGATGTGGAGGGTGGATTTGACTCCCTGATGGAGGATGCCAACGTTGTCGGGAAGGACCTTTCAGAGGCTTTGGATGCGGGTTTTGAGGAGAAGGAATGGAGGCGGCCCATGTTGAATCATCCACGAGCTCTAAAAGCTACAACGAATGATTTTCTACTACAATTGTGGGAAGGAGGAGGGGGTAAATTGCTAGTGCATGTTCGCTTGAGGAGGAGATTTATTTCCGCTGTGGTTTGGCAAGGCATAAGCATCGTGTTTGTTCGGTATGCGATGAGTGGAAAAAACTTTCAATACAACATGAGGAGGATGCCATACATAGTAATGAGTTTCTAAGATTTGCACCAGCTTGCAACATAGAGGGGATGGATTCTTTACCACTAGATGGCATGGTAATTAGAGAAGGGTCTAAGGGATGATTTGGACAACTTGAAGATGGCTATTAGGTGGGTGTGACATATGGGTTGGAAGTGGACAATGTGTGCTTACCCATTGACATTCTTGGTTTTTGAGTTTTCTCAACCAAATGTATGGATTTTGTCCTTTCCAATGGTCTAGAAGTGTTACTGTCTTCGATGCTTTGCTGACGTCTTAGGTTCTTAAATGGTGACTCCCCATTCTCCACGTTGGAAAGCCATGGTCTTCGGGTTTCCTCTTCACAGTAGATCCTTGGCTACAGTAAAAGAGGCATTAGCTTCCATAGGGCCGGTAGCGGAGATTGTGAACAACGACATGTATTTTGGGAAGACATGGTATTAATAGTGTTGCTGGAAGGCCATGTCTTGTCTTTACCTAGGTAGCTAGAGTGCAGATTGGGCAGTCAGAGATCTTGCTTTGGGTTGTCCCTTCTACTGAGATGATATGGGTAGGATGACAGATTGGGCTGAATACGTGACCACGATTGTCAAACTGATTCAATTCCTTCGAAGCCGTATCTCCATGCTCTTTTGAAGGGCTCTTCCATTGCAGCATCTATCTCAAGTGATATTAGCATGGGAGTTGACATTTTTGAGTCCAATCGTGGTGCATTGGTTGTCTCCCCACCTTCACCTTTGGTTGAAGGTGGGGGCGGGGTTACATAGAGTGCTCCTATTAGTTCTTTTCAAGATGGACCCGGGTTTTAGGTGGCAAGGAAGTTGGTCTAAGTGGTTGGCATGTACCTGAAAGATATGTAATAGAAGGACCTGTTGGGCTTTTCGCACAAGTAGCGAAGAGTTGATGACCTATTATGGAAACTCATTTCTTAGAATAGGGATCCAGGGAAGAGCCGAATTTGGCTAGTCTAGTCAGGCTGGATGGTGGCATAGTTCTGCCCACTAATGTGTCACCTGAATCTACTCATACAACAATTAGGTAGAGATGATGGACACCCCAATTGTGACGTAAAGGAGCCAGGCTGATATTTTGTCCTTTAGGCGTAAGGTGGTGATGTGCGTGGGTGTTCATGTGGCAAGGCTGACTCACTCGATTTCACAATATGGCAAGAATGATCCACTCGATTTCACAATATGGCGTGTTGGTTGGTAGAATGCTGTGTGTTGGTCTCTTTGGGTGTCATGATAGTACATGGTGTTCAATAGGAGGTTTTTATGTAGAGAATGTGCTAAACATGCAAAGTTCTTAATCAAGTCTCGTGCCCTTTAAAAGCTATTGCCTACTTTCAGAAAACTTATTGCCTACTTTCATATGCAACTCTATGCTTTTAGCCTTAAGATTATATAAAAAAGTTTTAGGGTGCGCATCTTTGCAGTGAACACCCTTTTTCCTTTCTTTCTTTTTTGATGAAAGAGAGGATGTAGTCTCGAGTAGGAACCCACCTCAAAGCTATATTGATGCAAAGAAGTTACACGGAGATCCAATAGGCCAAAAATACCCTATAATGAGATAGTACGTCGTCCGAATAAAATGTTTGGTCCCTAAAAACAGACTCGTTTCAGGAGCACCAAATAGATCACATTAGGGTAAAAGCATCAGCCGTGTATGCCTGAGAATTTCCACAAACTGCCCTCACAGAACTCCAGAATGTAGTGGCATCTGTCGTCCTTATCCATGTGATACCTGCTCCCTCCCAAACCACAAAAGAGGTCAAGCAACCAAAGGAAAGATGATCCCGGTCTTCCTGATCAAGTCCGCATCTTCCACGCAAGATGTCTTCAGTATGTAGCAGCATGTCTCGCCGCACCTTAGTTAGCAGGCGACCTTGTCTCATGAGCCCAAGGAAAACCTTTACACGTCTCGGAATCTTGCTCGCTGTTGGAGTATTTGGTAGTGCACCTATTGAGTTGTAGCAGGGTAAATGGATCCTGGAGAAGATCCATTTACCCCATCCTGTGTTTAGTCCCATACCGCCCAATGGTGGGACTTGGAGGCTCTGGGAAGGCTATATAAGGAGCCCCAGACTTCCTGTACTCATTGAGAAAAAGCAATGCATAGCATGCCCCTTTGAGGGCTTCTCCCGTGGTTTCATCCCGCTCCTCACGGAGTATGGTTCCAACTTCCACGTAAAAAATCTTTTGTGTTCTTTGATGTTTATCTTTCTTGTCTATGCTCTGTTTATCGTTTCCGCTCCCGCTTCCGATTTTCTAACATGGTATCAGAGTGGGTTGATTCTCGAGGAGTTTTATATTCTTTATTTTGTGTATTCGAAATTCATTTCTCTGGAGTTCTTGTTCTTGAAGATTTGTTCAATGAAAGCTTATCAGATTATTAGGTCGAGATCTGTTCAAGATTAGAGATTCATTATTCCAGGGTTTCACTGGAAACCCTAAATCTCCAAGTTCCAA
The DNA here is from genome assembly GCA_037367405.1 of Ottelia alismoides. Lineage (NCBI taxonomy): Eukaryota > Viridiplantae > Streptophyta > Magnoliopsida > Alismatales > Hydrocharitaceae > Ottelia > Ottelia alismoides. Next base: position 318,793 of record JAZKJV010003452.1, on the reverse strand, counting down.
GGGTGCCCCACCAGCAGATCCTCCTGCCCGTGCGACGCCTCGTTGCGCCTCTCATCATGGCGATTCAGCCATCCATGCGATTCAGATGATGTTCAACCTCTCATCTCAGGAAACTCCACGTTGTGAGAGGCGGCGTAACCCTGAAGACCAAGCGCCCCTCGTGAGCCCCAGATGCACTCCAGTCTTGGCGATAGTCCTCCAGCAGGCGAGTTCTCCAGGCGGCGGTGAAGCCGCATCCACAGGCAGATGACGATGTCTCGCCGTCGCGATCCCAGTTCATGTCGCGCACATGCGCACATCGCATCATCTTTCCCAAGCGCAAGGAGCACCACCAGCAAGCCCCGCCAGACAGCAACCCCTCTCTCCCGATCGCCCAGGCTCAGACCCGGGCCCCTTCGTGATCGCCCAGACGCAGACCTCGTTCTCCTGGTGCGCGATTCCCTGCGGCATAGATGCGCCAAGGCGGAGGTTCCTTCGTGAACCCAGGTGCGCGTGCGTGACCCCGGAGTGCTCCAGCGGCAGCACCCAGGCTCGCGCATCTTCCTTGCGCTTCTCCTCCAGTTCCCATCGTGCGCGGCGCCCTCCAGTTCCCATCGTGTGCGGCGCCTCTTCGGCTCCTTAGATGCCGAAACAAAGGTTGCGATTTGTGGGGAGCCCTAAAGGGTATTCTATTTTGGTCCGAGGCCAAGTGGCCCTGGAAATTGGCCCGTTTAAAAAAATATATATTTTTAACACCCAATACAGTTGTTGGGCGTGAAGAAAAAAAAGGTGGGTCAAGGGTCAAATCAGGCCGAATAAATTTTTTTAGAAAAAAATAGCGGAAGAGAGAGGAGAAAGAGAGGTGACTTTGGATCACGTTTCATTGTTATAAAAAAAATTGTATTTTCTTTCAAAAAAAAGGGGGCGCGTACAAATTGAAAAAGCCGTACGCAAATATAGAAAAAAAAAGGAAGAAAAAGGAAGAAAAAAAATATTGATGAAAAGCCGTAAAAAAAATGAAACGGCTTAAAAAAAAGAGGAGAGAAAAGGAGAGGCCGAGAAAAAAAATGAAACGGCCAAATGTTATTCATGTTTTGAAGAGCCGAAAATTTTGTGATCGGCTTAGTGATGTTTTGTCCCCGTTTATATTGTCTTCTCCCAGCTTTGTCGACGTTCATTTTCCGACAAGTATGGGAGAAAGGGGGAGTATATATGTAGAGTCACAGGTCTGTTCTATTCTTCCAGATCCAGATTCAGATGCCAGTCTCCAAACCAGCCATATTTTTCAGACTCTACAAGTTGTTCAGATGAAGAGATTTCTTGCGCAGTTCCAGACTCGACGTTCAGATTCCGAATTCCCAGTTTGATGCGCAGTTGTTCAGACTCGACGATCATTGTTTCCGAGTCTCTAGTTTCAGACACGCACAAGTATGCGGTCATTGTCAGATGTGCATATGTTGCCATCATTGTCAGAGGTCCCCATCATTCTTGTTGTTGTTCGGCCAGAGTTTTCATGTGAGCCATAGGGACTCCAGAGTAGAGGACCATTCCCTTGAGGGCAAGGGTTTTCATGTGGTATCATAGGTACACCAGAGCAGTGCACCATTCTCTGAGCCAGATGGGAGAGACCCAGTTCTCCGACGAGGAGACTTCAGGTGCAGTTTCAGACTCGATGGTCAGATTCCGAGTCTTCAGTTGACTCACACTCCAGCCCGTTCGTCCCCCTCACCTGCACGGCATGAGAAGCAACGTCCTCGACTGCAGCATGTGCGCGTTGGGTTGATATTGTCCGTAGTGTCCTGTAGCGTGAGTTGAGTTTCTTTCTGTTTGTTTGTCCAAGCTGAGCATTGCATGCTCCAGCTTGAGGGGGAGTGTTGGAGTATTTGGTAGTGCACCTATTGAGTTGTAGCAGGGTAAATGGATCCTGGAGAAGATCCATTTACCCCATCCTGTGTTTAGTCCCATACCGCCCAATGGTGGGACTTGGAGGCTCTGGGAAGGCTATATAAGGAGCCCCAGACCTCCTGTACTCATTGAGAAAAAGCAATGCATAGCATGCCCCTTTGAGGGCTTCTCCCGTGGTTTCATCCCGCTCCTCACGGAGTATGGTTCCACGTAAAAAATCTTTTGTGTTCTTTGATGTTTATCTTTCTTGTCTATGCTCTGTTTATCGTTTCCGCTCCCGCTTCCGATTTTCTAACACTCGCCAAATAATTCTTCAGTCTCGTTTGAAGTCTTCATGCGCACTGATCATATGACGAGCAAAGTATCAATACGCTTTCTTCACAATGAAATTGCATTCATCCATGCATAATGATCCTGCCCGGTCGTAGTTCCCTCAAGATCCGACAAATCTACAAGTAGCGCCATGAATTCACTCATCTTTTGATCCGAAAAGGTAGAAGAGAAAGAGGGATACCAAGCACCAGTCGACCAAACAGAATTGAGCATCACATTCTGCTCATTAGCAAGAGTGAATATGCACGGATACTTCTCCCTTAGCAGACCCAAGCTCGTCCAGTCATCTAACTAGAATCGAAAGATGTCACCATTGCCCACCACATGCTGAAAACATCCCCCTAACTCCAGCAGGATTTTAGTAATCCCCCGCCTAAGCGAGGGCAACCGCATGGTTGTCATCTTGAAAGCACCCTGAATATCATAAATGCTCCTCAGAATCCTGCATACTAGGTTCTCTGCACTTTCCCACATTCTGAGCACCCATCTAGCTAGGAGGGCCTTGTTCATACATTCCAGCCTTAAGACCCCCAAATTGTCGTCCTTTTTGGCGCTAGTAATCATGTCCCAATCTACGAGGTGCATACCACTGTGCTCTTGTCGGCCCTCCGGCCAGAAAAATCGCCTCATCAAGGCCTTTAATCTTGAACGTACACACACAGGTAATAGCCTAGCAGAACAGAAGAATAACGGAATAGCTGACAAGGTGTGTTTGAGCAACACGAGCTTTCCCCCCGATAGCATTCTCGCCTTCCACCCCACCATCTTAGGCTCTATTTTGTCTAGCACCGATTTCCACTCTACAGTGCAAAGGCACCCAACCACCAATGAGAGGCCCAAGTAAGTGATAGGCAGGGATCCACAAGGGCACCGAAGAACTCGACTCAACTCCTGAGTCTCCTCTTAAGAGAGCCCATAGGGGACAAATATTGATTTATCTCTATTGATTCACAGGCTTGAGATATCGTCAAAAATATCCATAATCATTGTAGCCCGTCGAGCATGATTCATGTGCCCATCCAGGAAAATGATCGCGTCATATGCATACTGAAGAAGAGGAACGGACATGCTATTTTTGTTTCTCACATAGAGCCAAAGGGCAACCATGGCGCACCCTACAATGGGGCTGGAAGAACCCCCACTTCGGGCGACCACTCACCAGAACCATGTAAGATGCCGTCATGACAAAATGCTTCATCTAAGCAATCCATAAGTCTGGAAATCCCCTCTTCTGAAGCGAGGCCCAGAGGAAGTGCCAGTTCACAGTCATATGCCTTCGAGAAATTAACCTTCCAAACCACACCACTCCTTTGCGACCTCTTCCAATCCAAAACCATCTCTGAAGCAAGAACCCATCTATTAGCCATGTGGCGCCCTGGAATGAATGTTGTCTGCTCGGGTGATACAATGTCATCCAATACCCCTAGTAGGCAAGTGGGCAAAATCTTGGCCAAGATTAGGTAAATTGCATTGGAGAGCGCTATGGGTCTGAAGTCCACCCGAGTGGCTACCTCCCTCTTTGGGAGTAGGAAGAGGAGTGCCTTGTTCAATCGCTCGAAACCCCGATTATCCTCCCTAAATTCCTGTAGTACTGGTGATGAATCCACGATTCATCATCTCAATATCTTGATCTTAGCAAAATCCCCAAGTAAAATCCCAAATAAATGTCCATAAATCATTAAATTAACAAAATGACTCTTGTAAATAAAATACACTAATTATTGTATATTAGATTCTACAAAATAAATTAACACTAAAAAGCCGCAAAAATAAAGGAGTTTTATACTTGTAAATAGCCCAAAACTTCATCTATTTTTAATAATTTCATTTCAACTCCTTTTTGTCTAATTCTTTCTCTAACTTGTTTATAAAAATGTATATAAAAATACAAAAATACAAAATAAATTTTACCTCAAATAAATGCTCCTAGATCCCAAAGAGAAAAAGCCGTAAAGTCCAACTTCCAAGCTAAATTCCCGCTCCGTATGAACTCCAAATTCACCAAACTCACTTTTAAAGTTCAAGTTAGAAAATTATCTATCCAACGGAAGTGGTTTCATTAAAATCGGAGCTCATTTGCAAAAGTTGGGTTTTGGGACCTAGATGTACATTGTACATTATGTATATATTCATTCTTTAGTCATTTTTTATTTTTCTCAATTACTAAAAATACAAAAAAAATTATGATTGTGTTGTATTTTTTATTATTGTATTTTATTGTATTTTTTCGTTGTAAATATCTCTTATTAAAAAGATAAAAAAATTACATATTAAAAAAAAGCAAACAAAAAAATGTACATGTTGTATGTATTTATTTGTAAATTCACCACTAATTTTTTCCCTCTTTATTTTTTGTTGTATCTAAAGTAGCATACTTTATATCATTATTTATTTATTTATTTTTTCCCATTCTCTACAATAACTTCTCTACCACCAACTTCTATTCAACTCCACCATTTCTAATAACTCCCATTCCACTCCATATTCTTCCACCAACCTCCCATTCAACTCCACCAATAATAGAACTTCCCATTCAACACCACCACCATTCTAACCTCTCTTTCTCTTCTCTTTATATTCATTTGTACATCCTCATTTTTTCGCATCCGCCATTCTTATAGAAAAAGGAGAGAGCTTGGAACGTGGCGTTGGTGACAGCGGCGAAACGTCTTCCTCAAGCGACGACCTCCTTCAGGCGAGATCCGCGGAGCTCCGCTCCGCGTCACGAGTTCCACATCGAGCTCGCGTAGCTTCTCCGATTTTGATTTCGCCAATCGGATCGAAGCGACAACAGGAGTTCAGCGTAGCTGCTCCGCTAATCCGGCAAAGATTCAGGTAAGTATTTCTCATCATTCTCTTATTATTTTATCTTATCTAATATTTTATTTCTTTGTTGTTTCATTCCACCATTTTTTTCTTACCACCAACTCATCCTCTTCCTTTTTTGTTTATAACCACATTTATTTCCTGTTTAAGAAAACTAAAAAAAATAAAAAAAAAATAAAACAAAAAAACCCTTTTCATTACAGCAGAAAAAAAAGAAATAAAAAAAAAAAAAACAGCCGAAGGGAGCAGCAGCGGCACCGCCGCCGCCCCCTCCATTCTTTCCACCGCCGCCAGCCGGCGGCCTCGCAGCGACGCAACGACGACCCTCTCTCTTTTATGTGAGGAGAGCCTAGTTCCCTGAGTTGAATCGGTGACAGCGACACAACCGCGGTCGAGCAACGACGACCCTCTCTCCGGTGTGATCCGTTGGTTTTTTGGCCAACATCGCAGCCGCAACCGCGCGCTGCTCGAACTCATCGCACGCCGGCGATTTGAGCGAAGACCGTGCTCATGAGAGCACTCCATAGGCGACCGTCCATCGTAGGTAATTTTTCTTTTCATCTCATTTTATCATATTGTCATTTATGCAAATTTTTTTACACATCATATCACCACCATCTCCCCTTTGTTTCTACTCCGTCTTATTACCATCATCAATTTTTTCCCCATCTTGTTCATTCCCTTTCTTAACAAAATTTAAAAAAAATACAAAAAAATAAAACAAAAAAAACCCTTTTTATTACAACAGGAAAAAAAGAAATCAAAAAAAAATAAAACAAAAAACAGCCGAAGGGAGCAGCATCGGCACCGCCGCCGCCCCCTCCATTCTTTCCACCGCCGCCAGCCGGCGGCCTCGCAGCCGGCGACGCCACCAGCCCCGCAGCCCTCCGCCGCCCGCGCGGGGGCCGCTGCTCGCTCGCGGCGCCGCCGCCCCCAACCGCGCCTCGGCCTTCCGCCCCAGGGCCGCCGCCTCCATCTCGGCCGTCGCCCCCCTTCCGCGGTCCTCCAACGCCGCCGCGCGACGCCACTTGGCCGCGCCTCCGCCGCCTTCCTTTCCTCCGGCTCCGCCCACCAGGCTGCGCCCTCCACCTTCGAGCCAGCCGCCGCCGTCCCCCATCTAGTTGGGTTCTCCTCCACCTATGCACTTGAGGAAGAAGGTCTTTTGATATTGTTTTTTTATTTGGAAAAATTACATTTTGTTTATATTAAGTTTCTGCAATTTCAAAAGTGCCCCTGTGCACAAGTTTGATTAGTCATTTTCAATTTCTTATTTGCAGTGATATCCCTATGTTCATACTTCAATTTGGACCTTATTTTGGCATCCTTTTATTTAAAGAAAAATAGCATTGTGTGGAGCAACTTATTCTCTATTATATGAGTATTTATTTGTATTTTTGTGAGTTGTGGGTAATTAATTAAAATTGTCTAACTGAAATATTAGATATTTTACCCATTTTGAGCACTTAAATTTATATCTAAGTCACGGTTACTCCAAAAATTCTATAAAAATTAGGAATGATGCCTTGATATGTGTTTAACTTACTGTCCAAATTTCATTTAAAATGGAGATGTCTTGTGCCTAAAATAAATTGTAGAGTGAATTTAGTATTTGATTTTTAATTAAATCCACGAATATTCTTTTTGTGAAATTTCAACTCTCCTGGATTGCTTATCTAAATATCTTTTTGAGATAATTTGCTCTCTGACTAATTTGATAACGTGGATTTAATAGGAATTAATTACTCATTTCCCCTCTGTTTTCACTAAAAAATCCATAAAAAATTCATATCTTGCCAAAAAATTCCAAAAATATTATTGTAGTTTCCTTTCATCATATTTTCATTCCAGTAATTTTTTCATATTTTTTACTTACTATTTGTGTGAAAAATTGCGAAAAAACCCATAAAAAGTGTGCATTTTTGTTTATTGCATTTTAACTCATAAAATTCCAAAAAAATATGTTTTGTGTTCTTCACTGAATTAAGATCCTAGGAAAATTATAGTTTGGTTGAATTGGACTAATTTTCCATTAAAAATTAATTTGGCCAATTGTGTGATTTCTTAGTGTCTTGGTTCACCCGCATTTTGCATTTGCTTTGGTTTTTGCATGAAAAAAAATCTAAAAAGATACCGCACTGAAATCTAGACCTAAGTTTTTGAATTAACCCCAAGTTGTTCCTTTGCCTCCCTGAGTTCGACCCCGGACTTGCCCGAGATATAAATTAAGCCGAGACACTCTTCACGGAGATCCTTCTCTCAGTTCTGACCGAATCGCTAAGTACACGTGCTACAACGTGACCGAATTAAATATCGTATCTAGCGACCCGTCAGATGGCGCCGTTGCCGGGGAGGCAAACGGCTTAGGGATTAGTTTAAAAATTTAGATTTAGATTTTCACTTACTCGGGTAGTCTGACCCCCGAGGCCACTTGTATTTATTCCATTTTTTCCCATCTTTTTTACAATTATCTTTTCTTCTCATTTTTGTATATATTTTGTTTTTGAACTCTCTAACATAAATCGTATTTTCCTTGCGAGGGCCCGGTGGACTTGGAGTGCATCGGAGGTCGACGGACGTAGCGCGCGTCGACTGCTGAAGAGCGAGGAGAATTAATTTATTTTCGAGAGCATTTCTTTTCATTTTTGTAATTATTGTGTTGTAATAACTTAGGTAATTCGCTCTTTCCAGCGGCTCTTGTTTGAGAGCTCGCGTTTGTATCCGGACTGGACTTTGGACCCGCTCGTGGTCGTGTGGTTGATTGACGTAGAATAGGACTTGCACTCGCGGCTCTTAGAGCATTTTTACTAGATTATCTTGATTGCTTGTGCTCGTAATATTTAGGACCACACATCACACTTAATGAGACGCACTTAGACCGCTGGGCTATTAGTCAAATTTAACTTGTTCATCACTGCTTGTTTAGGAACGGTTTTCTCGTTTGCATTCATATAGTATAAAATTTTAATTCTGCCTTGCATCCCGCATGTAAGCGCGAGGATCACTGTAAGTCTTCTGAACTGGGCATGCATCATTGATTTCATTATTTGCATCGGCTTTTCTCGACTCCCTCCCCTTGGTTTTTGAAACTTAGGTTAAAAGGAAATCGGGACTGATCGTTAGGCGTGCTTTGTTTGGTGGACTAATCAAGTGATAACCAAACTTAAAACCGGGACTGCTAATCAGAGTTGACAAAAAAAACTGATTAAAACTAACACTTGTTTTGGGAGAGCAAAACCCTTATTGTATGCTTGGCTAATTGTGATTGTTGAGAGGAGAGGACGCATCCCTAGGATAGTGCCCAAAACCTAATTATTAAGCCTTGCGTAATTGGATTTATATCTTGATTTATCACCTAATTAAAACTGAAAAGATAAACGGTCGGACTTTTGCGACCATCACTGTGTTGAGTAGGTGAACTCAGGGTTTGCTCTTGTGTTTGTTTGTTTTGTGTGTTATTCGGTGCACTTGCACGCTTTCTTCCTCGATCCGCTTCATTCTCCCATTTTCCTTCCAAGATGTCAGAATATTGGTCATCATATCCACGTCAGTCTTCTTCGACCATATTTCGATCATCTCCACCCTCTCATTCCTCTTCATACCCACATCCCAACCGCGAAGTCAGAACTCCGACTGACTTCCGCACTTCTTCATCCTTCTCACCTACCCCGCATTCTTACACCCATGACCCACAACCACTCTGCATTGACTCATCATATTCTTGTCTGCTTGCTGGAATCAAGGAACCAATCGAAGAGCAAGCGACTGCTGAGATGAATGATTGGCATAATCAGTTGACCCCACATACCTCACTTTCACCTCGAGTTGGGACAGAACAACAATGGCCATATACACATCCCGACTTAACCTTAGGGTACAACATGGTCGACCAGACAAACCGAATGGAGAGGCCTGCACTGTACGATCTTCCTGACTTGATTGACCTGAGTGATAGAGACCACATTGACCAGCCTTCATATCACCCATTCGGAGAGGCGACATATACAGGGGATTGGACTCATGAGACCGATCTACAGACCCCCTGTCTACTGACTCCACCTTATGAGGCTCCGACCAACATCTGCCATACAGAAGGGCCATACTCAACCCAGTATTGCATGCCTGAGTAAAGGTGTGTTGAGTATAAGAGCCCGAATTCTCAGCAGTATCCTCCAATTGCACAGACTTCTCTCATGAGGTGTAATGAGAACTTATTGGAGGATGACATTTGTAGACCGATCAAGAGTCCAGGTAGGAATGTGGATAATGGATTTCGCGGATTGAATCTTGAAAATCTGGAAGACACCGGATTGACCACACGTCATGTACAGCTGGAGTCCCTTCTACCTCCCTCTTCTACTAACCACTTTCCCTCCAAACCAGAGTCGGTACATTCTCCTAGTCCTCCTTCACCTACCAAAAAGACCAAAAAATGGAAAACTCAGAAAATACCATAAAAATTGAAAAAGGAAAAGATCTAAAAAAATTGGATCCTGCGGTTAGGGAAGCATTGGATAGAAAGTTGATTTTTGAGCTTCCCTTAATAATGGCCATTGAGCACTTTCCCGACCTTAAAAGATTTGTGAGAAGTAAATTGATGCCTAAAAGGTCGGGCAATAAGAGAACAAGGACTGAGATACATATAGTGTCTATGGCCACATCTTTGATGATAGGGAGAAAAACCAAGAACCACAGAGTAAAGCGGTTACCTAGATTTGATTGTGAAATCAAAGATACCACATTCACCCATGCAAGAATCGATGATGACTTACCGATTAATATCCTCCCGACCTCCGTGTTTGCCAAGCTCAAACTCGGATCTGCCAAGAAGTCAAGAGAGATCATTCAGTTGGCAGATCGGACCATTAAACGGTCGAGAGGAACCATTTCAGTCATCGTCACTTTTCAAGGTGCTCTACTGGAGATAGACTTTACGATCATTGACATTGAGCACCGAGGAGAGTTCACCCAGTCTCCGATCATTCTTGGGAAGCCGTTCTTAGCCTTGGCTAAGGCAACTATAGATTGTAAGACTCGGGAGATCGATTTCTCTGCATTGGGGACACTCCGACCTCACCCGATCTTTGAGGACACACGATATTCCAAGGTAACCCGTAAAGTTGCAGATAGTCGTGATCTTCGAGAGACAGATGAGTCCCATCTCTTTACTACACCTGAGATACCGACTGTCCAGACGACCATTGGTTTAGAGACTTCCTACAACCACACACCGCCTACTGCTTGCACCACCACCGCGACGGCTTATAGAGAGGACTCACGACCAGAAGCTATCATGGAGTCGGACATGACCTTTGTGGATTGCCTTGATTATTTCGACGATCCGACACAAGAACCCAACAATATCAAGCCAACTGAGAACACTGTGCCTTATCAGAGACGTGTGCTGACCCTACAGGAGTATTACAATGCATATGGTGACTCATCTGATGATGAACCTCTGGTCAGAACCTCACACACACCATATCCAGGACATACAACAAAGGAGACAACTGGGACCAAATTGACCAATCTTGATAAATCGGTTGCTCCATCCTCTAGTCGGTCATATGGTAAGAAGAAGACGGGTGTTGATTCCTTGAGGTGTTCCCCCGAACTCCTTACGACGTATCAATCTCCTCTTCCTCTTGATGCTTCAGGTTCTAGAAAACCGACTAAGAAGGTTACCTTCGATGTTTCCGAGAAGGAACTCTCTGAGGAGTCATCATCAGGTCCGGATGAGGTGATCTATATGAGTGAGCTCAGTTCGGCTGTTCTAAAGCCATACTTGAGCAAGCAGCCGTGTGTCGACCCCCGTTGGGCGTTCCCCACACCTCACTATTATTCTTCGGAGGACGATTCTGACAGCGACACATGTGTATACTACCCACCCCATCGCTCCCGCAAGAAGGTCCGTCACAAACCTTTCTGATCCTTGTATATTCTTCCTCCTCCTTGTACATATTTTCCTTCCTTTTTTCACCTCCCTCCCTCATGATTCGCATTACTCGCCCCAGTTCCGTATCGTTTTCATTTTGTGGCTATACTTAGGATGACTAGATCCTAAGTATAGGGGGGTGAGTGACCTGATTTGCTCCTTCTCTTCTTTTTATTTTCTCTTTGTATATTCTTTCCCATTCTCATCGGTCCCCCATTCTTGTGTTCTTTCCAATACTTAGGCTGACCAGAGCCTAAGTATAGGGGGGCCGATACCCGTTGTGTATTATCCTTATTTTATTTTTCTTTCACTTCTATTCTTTTCACCCACTTATACTTAGTACGAGCTATGGCTTTTTGTCACTTAGTACCATGAGGACATAGCACAAGCTAAGTATAGGGGAGCATGTATATATTACATATATACTTTACCCATACCTCGTACTTTCATGTATTTATATATATATTATACAACAATTATGGGATGGGTAAAAAAAACAAAACAAAAAAAACAAAAAAAAACTTTTTCCTAAAAAAAACTCTTTTTCCTTATTTGCAAAAAAAACTTTTCAAAAAAAATCCTCTTAAAAAAACTCTAAAAAAAAAGTTTTTTTACCTATCTTTTCTTAATTACCTATCTTTTTCAAAAAAAAACCTTTTTGAAAAAAAAACTTTTTGTAGACTTTAAAAAAAAATCAAAAAATCAATCAATCATAAAAAAAACTAAAAAAAACTAACTAATAAGTTGGTTTAATCCCTGACACAATTCACTTTCACACAAGACTAGTTATGTTCAAGAACACTTGGTTTATGAGGTCTTGAGATTTTGAGTTAACCAGGCTTAGTCATTAGGGTCCTTGACTTAATTATTCACATTTCGCTAATTTGAGAGATTTGTGTGCTATATTGCATGCTTAGTCTCTACCTTAAGAATATGATCAGCACCTCACATACATGACTGCAGTTATGATGAGATGAGTTGAAATTTCACTTGAGGAACTGGGATGAGGGATTTGAGTTTGGACTTGATTTAATGATGCTCGAGGATGGGATAAAATCAATGAAGGCTTCATGAAACCTGAGTGTCAGCACATTTAGCCAGTATGAGAACATGGTTCTTGTACTATCTCTTGATATTTACCTATGTGCCAGGGTGTGATAAGATAAAAAAATGTTGATCAGTGTGCGCCAACTCTTGGTAAAAGCAGTGGAGCTAGCCAAAAATATTACAAAGCAATGAAATGTCAAAGAAAAGCTCTCATTCCATAAAGTCAATTATCAAAAGAGCTTCCACCAAAGGCGAGCGCTCCCAACCATTTCAAAGTGTCCACTTGGACCACCGCTATTGGGATCAGGAGTCGGGCTTGCACCAAAAAAGGGCTCTGCATCGTAAATGCTACAAGTCTGGGTGTAGAAGGTACGATAGGTACTCAAAAAAGGCACACCCCGGTGTACTCCCAGGAAAACAAGTGCAGACGGCTCCAACTTCTCTTGACGGACGCACTGATTAACACCAAAAAAATGCGTTGCGTAATAAGGCACTCGAGAGGATCCTTGTTCCAATGAGAGGGAGAGAAGAAATGACACAATCCTATGCCCTCCATCAACTGGCCTTCCATCTACACTTTTAAGTCTGACAACTAAAGAGACGGTAGATTGGATGCAAGAAATGATTTATTCCCTAGTGTTGAGGATCGGGTCCATAGGAGAGTCTCTTGGACTGGAACCTTGGGTGACGTTGTGACTCTACTCTTGTAACTGCGGTCAACACTTAAAGTCATATCCCTTATATATATGTATAAAAAGAGAGTCTGATGATTAGGGAAATTGGGTACCTTTTGACTAGAGCTTGGTTCAGCTTAGAATTTTAGGATCTTTAAAATCGAGAGTTCTTGAACGGATCAAGTCTTGTATTCACATGCACAGTCAGGGGTTAACCCAGCTTATTCATTCTTTATTTGCTCGAGGACTTGCAAAGTTTAAGTATAGGGGGGTGATGAATCCACGATTCATCATCTCAATATCTTGATCTTAGCAAAATCCCCAAGTAAAATCCCAAATAAATGTCCATAAAATCATTAAATTAACAAAATAACTCTTGTAAATAAAATACACTAATTATTGTATATTAGATTCTACAAAATAAATTAACACTAAAAAGCCGCAAAAATAAAGGAGTTTTATACTTGTAAATAGCCCAAAACTTCATCTATTTTTAGTAATTTCATTTCAACTCCTTTTTGCCTAATTCTTTCTCTAACTTGTTTATAAAAATGTATATAAAAATACAAAAATAGAAAATAAATTTTACCTCAAATAAATGCTCCTAGATCCCAAAGAGAAAAAGCCGTAAAGTCCAACTTCCAAGCTAAATTCCCGCTCCGTATGAACTCCAAATTCACCAAACTCACTTTTAAAGTTCAAGTTAGAAAATTATCTATCCAACGGAAGTGGTTTCATTAAAATCGGAGCTCATTTGCAAAAGTTGGGTTTTGGGACCTAGATGTATATTGTACATTATGTATATATTCATTCTTTAGTCATTTTTTATTTTTCTCAGTTACTAAAAATACAAAAAATTACGATTGTGTTGTATTTTTGATTATTGTATTTTATTGTATTTTTTCGTTGTAAATATCTCTTATTAAAAAGATAAAAAAATTACATATTAAAAAAAGCAAACAAAAAAATGTACATGTTGTATGTATTTATTTGTAAATTCACCACTATTTTTTTCCCTCTTTATTTTTTGTTGTATGTAAAGTAGCATACTTTATATCATTATTTATTTATTTATTTTTTCCCATTCTCTACAATAACTTCTCTACCACCAACTTCTATTCAACTCCACCATTTTTAATAACTCACATTCCACTCCATATTCTTCCACCAACCTCTCATTCAACTCCACCAATAATACAACTTCCCATTCAACACCACCACCATTCTAACCTCTCTTTCTCTTCTCTTTATATTCATTTGTACATCCTCATTTTTTCGCATCCGCCATTCTTATAGAAAAAGGAGAGAGCTTGGAACGTAGCGTTGGTGACAGCGGCGAAACGTCTTCCTCAAGCGACGACCTCCTTCAGGCGAGATCCGCGGAGCTCCGCTCCGCGTCACGAATTCCACATCGAGCTCGCGTAGCTTCTCCAATTTTGATTTCGCCAATCGGATCGAAGCGACAACAGGAGTTCAGCGTAGCTGCTCCGCTAATCCGGCGAAGATTCAGGTAAGTATTTCTCATCATTCTCTTATTATTTTATCTTATCTAATATTTTGTTTCTTTGTTGTTTCATTCCACCATTTTTTCTTACCACCAACTCATCCTCTTCCCTTTTTGTTTATAACCACATTTATTTCCTGTTTAAGAAAACTAAAACAATTTAAAAAAATTAAAACAAAAAAACCCTTTTTATTACATCAGAAAAAAAAGAAATTAAAAAAATAGCCGAAGGGAGCAGCAGCGGCACCGCCGCCGCCCCCTCCATTCTTTCCACCGCCGCCAGCCGGCGGCCTCGCAGCCGGCGCCGCCACCAGCCCCGTAGCCCTCTGCCGCCCGCGCGGGGGCCGCTGCTCGCTCGCGGCGCCGCCGCCCCCAACCGCGCCTCGGCCTTCCGCCCCAGGGCTGCCGCCTCCATCTCGACCGTCGCCCCCCTTCCGCGGTCCTCCAACGCCGCCGCGCGGCGCCACTTGGCCGCGCGGCCCGTGCCTCCGCCGCCTTCCTTTCCTCCGGCTCCGCCCACCAGGCTGCGCCCTCCACCTTCGAGCCAGCCGCCACCGCCGTCCCCCATCCAGTTGGGTTCTCCTCCACCTACGCACTTGAGGAAGAAGGTCTTTTGATATTGTTTTTTTTTATTTGGAAAAATTACATTTTGTTTATATTAAGTTTCTGTAATTTCAAAAGTGCCCCTGTGCACAAGTTTGATTAGTCATTTTCAATTTCTTATTTGCACTGATATCCCTATGTTCATACTTCAATTTGGTCCTTATTTTGGCATCCTTTTATTTAAAGAAAAATAGCATTGTGTGGAGCAACTTATTCTCTATCATCTGAGTATTTATTTGTATTTTTGTGAGTTGTGGGTAATTAATTAAAATTGTCTAACTGGAATATTAGATATTTTACCCATTTTGAGCACTTAAATTTATATCTAAGTCACGGTTACTCCAAAAATTCCATAAAAATTAGGAATGATGCCTTGATATGTGTTTAACTTACTATCCAAATTTCATCTAAAATGGAGATGTCTTGTGCCTAAAATAAATTGTAGAGTGAGTTTAGTATTTGATTTTTAATTAAATCCACGAATATTCTTTTTGTGAAATTTCAACTCTCCTGGATTGCTTATCTAAATCTTTTTGAGATAATTTGCTCTCTGACTAATTTGATAACGTGGATTTAATAGGAATTAATTACTCATTTCCACTCTGTTTTCACTAAAAAATCCATAAAAAATTCATAACTTGCCAAAAAATTCCAAAAATATTATTGTAGCTTCCTTGCATCATGTTTTCATTCCAGTAATTTTTTCATATTTTTTATTTACTGTTTGTGTGAAAAATTGCAAAAAAACCCATAAAAAGTGTGCATTTTTGTTTATTGCATTTTAACCCATAAAACTCCAAAAAAATGTGTTTTGTGTTCTTCACTGAATTAAGATCCTAGGAAAAATATAGTTTGGTTGAATTGGACTAATTTTCCATTAAAAATTAATTTGGCCAATTGTGTGATTTCTTAGTGTCTTGGTTCACCTGCATTTTGCATTTGCTTTGGTTTTTGCATGAAAAAAATCTAAAAAGATACCGCACTGAAATCTAGACCTAAGTTTTTGAATTAACCCCAAGTTGTTCCTTTGCCTCCCTGAGTTCGACCCCGGACTTGCCCGAGATATAAATTAAGCCGAGACACTCTTCACGGAGATCCTTCTCTCGGTTCTGACCGAATCGCTAAGTACACGTGCTACAACGTGACCGAATAAATATCGTATCTAGCGACTCGTCAACTGCCACTGCATTTGCCTTCACAATGACCCAAAATTTCCTAGAATACAACCGAGAAACCATCTGGGCATGGGGATCCGTCTGCGTTTAGCTTCAATAAAGCTTGCTTGATTTTGCTCTTGGTAGAAGGTGCTACAACTTCTTCAGGCCGGAAGGGGGCACCCTCTTGATCCCTCTCCCACGCCAGCCCTAACCTGCATTTGGGGTGGGGGGTTTAGAGAAGGTAAGAAAGTGCGAGCGAAGGGCCCGACCAACATCCGCATCACCCCGTGCAACCATGCTATCCATCGCGATGTTCTGAATATAATTCCTGCGCCGCTTGCCGTTGGCCATCGAGTGGAAGAAGTGCGTGTTATTATCCCATCCTTCAAGCATGTCTGCCTCGATCTCTGTCGCCACTTAATCTCCTTTTTTGGGTCTTTCAATTGTACCTCATGGAGCCTCCTAGACCTCTCCTCCACCTCCTCATTTGTCAGCACCCTAGTATCTTCAATGGCATCCAAATGAGAAGTCGCTTCCTATACCGTGACCCGTTGAACGTGCGTTGGGCACAGATGGACCGATTGTGGTCCAAAAGATGCCACTGCAACAAAGTCATCTTGGAGGCCAATCTCCCAGTCACCGTGCCATCCGGTTGACATTCCCTCCAGAATGAGCCAACCGTGTCTCGGAAACCCTCCTCCAGAAGCCACGATCACTCGAATCTGAAGAAGGATCTTGAGCGGGTGTCCTCTCCAGATGAACACATGATATGAGTGTGCTCAGAGGGGAAGAGATGAGTCGCCTCCATGTCCGCGATCTGGAGCTTCATCATGTGTACTAATAGCCACATGCTTCCACGATCTGCAGACCAAACTCCCCGATGAACCAGAGTAAGGCCACTGAACCAACATCCAAACCACCTCTCCCTGAGGGCGATCCTTTGGGCACGTCACATTGAAGTTCTCGCCAACAATACAAGGCTCCTCCGAAAATCTCTCCCTGACAATCCGGAGTTCATCAAGCAAGTCCGACCCAATGTCCTCATTTGGAGGCTCGTATATATTGGTCACTACCACCCTCACATCATCCATCCTGCGTTGAAGTAGCACAGATATTGAGCAGCTGCCTCTGCTCTCATCCCCTACCAATATGAATTTATCCCCGTTCTAACCAATCACAAGCCCATCGACATCATCAACTGAGTCCAAAACTTTAACCTCGGGGAGAAAAGATCCGCCGATTGAGCCCCACAACCCATCCATGCCTTGGGAGATCTTCGTTTCTTGAAGCAATGCGACTTCAACCTTCGCCTCCAAGCACAAATCCCTAACTGCCATCCTCTTCTTCGGCCTCTACAGACCCCACACATCCCGGGATAAGATGTTCATTTGGCAATTGGTTTAACTCCACCTAGTGGAACCACACCTACGCAATCCACCAACTTCCGATCAATCAAGGGATGCTATATTCACATCCTCCATCTCCTTTATCTGAGTGTTGTTCTCACCAATGGCGACAAGTGGTCCACCGTCGAGTTGCAATGAACGAGAGACTGAAACCACACTTCCACTCTCCCTCCCTGAGCGCTCCAGGGCTTCTCAAACAACAATCCACCATCTCCTTCTACAGTCCTTAGACGCAAACCATAGGTAGTGATTCCCATACCTCCATGACGGCGAGAAGCGAAGCGTCAAGGACCCCTCATATTCGCAGCTACCCTTGTACGAGATTTCAAGGAGTCACCCTTCTCCTATGAGCTACAACTTGGAGGTTCCTCCTTCCTCCCAGAGTCGTTGAGACCCGCAACAGATCCATCACCCCTGCCGCCAACACCGCTGATGAGCGCGAAACCCACCTCTTTAATATCGATGAATTGTAGTATAGGAGGTGAAAATCGGTCGATCAAAAACCACAAGCTTTGAATGTTGTGGACTATTTTTACTTGGCAAGTTTACCAAGGTCGAACACAGGGAACGGTGATTTTTAGTTGTGCGGTCTTAAATCAAATTTAATAATCAATTAATGCTCAATTAATTTGTGTGTTGCAAAAATATACAATGCAATAATGGAAATGCTATGCAAGGAAAGTAAACAGAGTTTATGCTCCGGATCTGTGATTTAGTGATATTTAATCCAAACAAGATTAATAAATAAATCCTCAAAATATATCACAGATCAAAAAGAAATTCAAAATGTAATCTATCCAATCAAATCCAAGTTGCAAGGAGGTATTGAATTATCATGTCAGGACTCCTTGTAATTCGCTCCTCAAAAGCACAATTTAAGCAAAGGAGTGATAAGGAAATTAATTAACTTCTTCTTCCTCGATCTAGCCTCCTGCACAGATTAATTTATTAAACCACAAAGATATCGAGAGGTTGATAAAATTAAAATCCTCAATAGAACTCCTGCAAGAGAAATCATCAATCTTTCAAGGTAATTGTGGCACAGATATGTCGAACTAAGCATGCATATGTCAACAGATGTACTCAATAATAATGATCAATACACAGCCTCAAATCTGTCCCCAAATTATGCTAAATGGTAGAGCATGAAAAGAGCTTCGAAACGACATATTATACGCTAAAATCAGAGTCCAAATAGAGAAGATATGCTAAAATGAAGTTTCAGGGACTAAAATGTAAATAAAATAAACTTTTCTTCTTCAAAAAGGTCCCTGCGGGGCTTATCTGTAATTTAAAAAATTCGGAGGGCCTTCTCTGCAATTTACCCCAGGCGGGGGTATAAATGTAATTTTGGAAACAAGCGGGGGCTTCACTGCAATTTCTCCAGCCACGCATGTGCGTTGCACGTGCGCCTGGAGGGTTGGACACGAGGCGGAGGCTCGGAGGGCCCGGGGCTGAGGCTCGGGCGGGAAGGCTGGAGGCTCGGGCCAGAGCAGGAGGCTCGGGCGTCCGAGCCTTTGGTTCGGGGGCTGGCTCGGGGCTCCCGAGCCTCGAGGCTCGGCTGGAGCACGTGGCGGAGAGAGAACCGTCGGATCAAGGGCTTGGGCCCGATCCGACGGTTGCTATAGATGCGACGGGTGATTGGGCGGGGCGGCCGAAGCGCGCCACGCGAGGCGGAGGTACCGCGGTGGAGGGCGCCTGGGCGAGGATGCGGAGCTGATCTCCGCGGCGGAGCGGAGGGCCGCAGGCGGAGGAGCGGCAGCGCTCGGCCGTAGGTCGTTGCCGGGGTGGTGCGGAGGCGCGAAGGCGCCGAGATGGAGCGAGCTGGAGGCGGCGTCACCCCCGGCGACGAGCTGGGCGATGGGTTCCTGCAGTGGTTAAAAAAAAACACGGGGGGGGGGGGGGGGTGGGGTGGAAACGCGAGCGTGGCGTGGGCTTAGGCACTTAGAGGGGTTCCGCCCTTTGCGAGGACGGCGATGGATGAGGGGAGTTGAACGGAGGAAGGAGAGGGAGAAGGCTCGAGTGAGGGTGTTGACTCGCCTGAAGAGGAGGCACAGCTCCTGGCTATCCTTGCTCACGACCCCTTGGCGAAGGGGGATTGAGCTCTGCAGCAGGTCGTTCTGCAACAGGGAGTATGCTCCCTGGATCACGCCGTCGACTCGACGAGGGCCACTGTCACCAGCCCTTCGATGATCTTGAAATGATGGCGGATGCGGGTTGACGATGGCGAGGATGGGTTCTTTATAGGAGGGCGACGGTAACGACTGGAGAAGGGGAGCGGCCGCGGCGCATGCGTTACGCGCGGGGAGGAAGAGCGTTGGTGGAAGTCGGCGGTTACGAGAGGAGCGTTGATGGCATCGTGCATGGCGGAGGGGGGCTGGGACAACGGCTGGATTGGGGAAGACGAAGGAGGAGAGTCACGTGCTAGACACGTGACCCGGGAAGGACCTGGAGAGAGTGTGAGGTGGGGGTGCCACGTGGCACGCCCAGGAGCTGCCACGTGGCACCCCAAAAAAATTTCGACTTTAAGGATGGAGAAGAAGAAGGAGACCTCGGATCAAAAAATTTTCTTCACGAAAGTTGCTCGTCTCGACGAGATCTACAACTTTCGTGAAGGGTCCGGGAGCAAAAGAGGTCATCTGTGCAAAGTGGTATTTTTGGTGGCTTTCCTTGTGTACGAAAAATCACATTTTTGAGATTTATAAATTTTTTGGTGGTTTTAGAGGGGATAAAAAATCTAGAAAAAATACGATAAATAAGAAGAAAATTATTTGCACATTAATCTAATTTTTTTGGATTTTTAAAGGATAAGAACTTAGGAAAATAAAATAAAAGTAAGAAACGGACAACTTTTGTACAGACCGACAACGGACACTCGGACTTGGTCAGTTTCTTTGATTTCAGTTTCGATCTGGATTTGGATTTTCATGTCGCTTAATAAAACTTTCATCAAAGAACATAAATGAAAAAGAAACAAAATTAAAAGAGTTAAATAAGCACATAAAATCGCGGGTCAAAATTAGCAAGAAGTTAAAATGCGCAAAAGAGGCCCAAAACCCAACTTTCACATATGAGCTCCGAATTTTATGAAATTGGTCTTGTTTTGAAGGTATTTGAAAATGGAGTACTTTAAAAGTGGGTAGACCAAAATCGGACACTGTATGAGGGAGATATGCTCGTTTTAGTCCGTCAGATGTGAAATTTGACTTTGAGGTTATTTGACACTTATTGGAGTCAGTAATTATTTTTTTATTTTTTATTTAATAAGGTTAGTAATATCTACACAATGGAGGTGGTTTTGAGTCAATCGGAGTTAGGATGAATTAACTAAAAATGTGAGAAGTTAGCGGCTTTTTGGGCTAATTTACACTGGGAATTTTAAATGCAATTATGCATGATGAAATGCTGGTATTATTTATACATGCATGATGGCTAATAATGCTCTATTAATGAATAATTACAGGTGGATGATGGGGGACAGAGCCTAAATGACCAATTTTAGCATGATGAATACGAGATTCATCATACCCCTATACTTAGACCATGCTCGTCCCCGAGCATGAATGAATGACTTAGTTGAATACATCCCTGACTGTGTATGTGAATTTTCAAGGCTTAATTCAGAGAAGACCCTTAATTTGAGTGATCATAAAATTCTGAGCTCACCCAAGATTTAATCAGAAGGAATCCAACTTCTCTAATTTTCAGACTCTCTTTTTGTACATATAGTATAAGGATATGATTCTTAGTGTACTGCATTCATGAGAGTCAAGTCGAGACATCACCCAAAGTTCCAATCCAAGAGACTCTCCTCTAGACCTGATCCTCAACCCTAGAGAATAAGTCTATTCTTGCTTCATTCAACCGTCTCATTAGTTTGTCAGACTTGAAAGTGTATATGGACGGCCAGTTGATGGAGGGCATAGGATTGTGTGTAATTTTCTCTCCCTTACATTGGAACAAGGTGCCTCTCGAGTGCCTTATTACTCAACACAAGTATATTTTTATTTTGTTGATCAATGTGTCCGTCAAGAGAATTTGGAGTCGTCTGCACTTGTTTTTCTGGGAGTACACCGGGGTGTGTCTCTTTTGAGTATCTAAGATACCTTCGACACCCAGACTTGTATCGCTTACGATGCAGAGCCCTTTTATGGTGTCAGCCCGACTCCTTGGTCCTAATTAGCGCTTGGTCCAAGTGGACACTTTGAAAATGTTTGGGAGCGCTCGCCATTGGTGGAAGCTCATTTGGAATTTTGACTTTGGATGATAGAGCTTTTCTTTGACATTTTTTTTTTTTGGCTAGCTCCACTGCTTTTACCAAAAGTTGGCGCACACTGATCAACAATTTTCATTAAGTTTCATCACACCCTGGCACTTAGGTCAATATCAAAAAGATAGCATATGAACTTGTTCACATACTGGCTGGGTTTTTGCTGACACTCAGGTTTTCTGCAGCCTTCATTAACTTTATCCCATCCTCGAATATCATCAGATCGGGTCTAAACTCAAATCTCTAGTCCTAGTTCCTCAAGTGATATCTCAACTCATCTCATCAATCATGCAGTTGTGAAAGTGATTGTGCTGATCATATTCTTTTCGAATGTTAGAGATGAAGAGTGCAATATAGCGCTCAAATCTTTCAAACTAGGGAAGTGTGGATTATTAAGTTCTAAAAACCCTAATGACTAAGGCAGGCTAACTCAGAATCTCAAGATTTCAGAAATCAAGTGTCCTCAAAAATCCTCAAGCCTTGAGTGATAGTGAATGTGCCAGGAATATATCAACCCAGGAATGCATGAAATGCTTGATGAAATGCAAGACCATGAGTGATGCAAATTTTTTTTTTTGGTGTTTCTTCTTTTCTCTTTTTTTTTGTTTTTGTTTTTGTTTTGTTTTTTTTTTAATGAAAAACAGGAATTACACGCACTACTTGTACCCATCCCCGATGTTAGATAAAAACGATTAAAGTACGAGCTATGGATAAAGTAGATAAAATATATACAAACACACCCCCCTATACTTAGCTTGTGCTATGTCCTCATGGCACAAAGTGAAATGTTGACATAGCTCGTACCAAATATAGAAGGATTAAAAACAAATAAGAGAAGCGATGTAAAAACAATGGATGCGGTCCCCCTATACTTAGGCTCTGGTCAGCCTAAGTATACTCGGTTAATTACAGAAGGGAAACCGGGAAGAATTTCGGATGTACAAGAGAGTGTAAGTTCCGGAGAGGTGTGCTATCTGGGCAGATCAAATTTTTCATCAAAACCTATGCCCTGAGTGAAGGAGATCTGTTCAACTTGTACTAATTGCTCATTGGATTCGACAAAATGTTTAAGTAGCTGACCGTTGACTATAGATGTTTGCGCGCTATCTGCGGTCTGTGAGATCTCAACACTCCCATTATTGTGTACCTCTCTTACAATGAAGGGTCCCGTCCACTTTGATTTTAATTTTCCTTGGAAAATTTTCAACTTTGCATTAAATAGCCAAACTTTCTGTCATAGGACAAAGATCTTTGTTCGAATGTTCCTGTCATGCCATCTCTTTACTTTTTCCTTGTAGATGGTACTGTTTTCGTAAGCATGATTTCGGATTTCAGACAGTTCATTCAAATTCATGTCTCGATTCTTCTTTCCTTGGTGACAGTTCCAATTAATCTTTTTGATTGCCCATTCTGATTTGTGGACGAGCTCTGCGGGCAAATGGCATGGTTTTCCATATACCATTCTAAACGGGGAGGTGCCCAATGGGGTCTTATAAGCCGTCCGGTAAGCCCACAGAACTTGGTCCAGGAGTTGGGACCAGTTCTTCCTGTCAGGGCGAACGAGCTTCTGTAAGATTCCTTTAACCTCCCTGTTTGACACCTCGGCCATGCCATTGGATTGTGGGTGGTAAGGAGTAGCGACACGGTGCTCGATGCCGTATTCCTTAGTCAACTTCTTCACCTCCCGGTTGACAAAGTGGCTTCCCCCATCAGATATTAAAACTTTTGGAATTCCAAACCTCGAAATAATATGATCTTTCAAAAACTTGCAAACAGTTTTGCTATCTGCAGCTCGAGTAGGGATAGCCTCCACCCATCTAGATAAATAATCTACCGCGAGAAGAATATATTCAAATCCTTGACTATTAGGGAATGGGCCCATAAAGTCAATGCCCCATGCATCGAATACGTCACAGATGATCACTGGTTGCATAGGCATGGCATCTTTGGAACCAATGGTTCCTCCCATTCGCTGACAGACGGGGCACGACCTCACAAAATTGTAAGCATCCTTAAACAAGGTCGGCCAGTAAAATCCACATTGCAATATCTTCTCAGCAGTCCTCTTCCCAGAATGATGTCCTCCTGCCTCCAAGGTGTGTCATAGATTGAGGATACTTTGATATTCCTCTTGAGGAATACATCTTCGCCATATGCAATCCGGTCCTTCAAAGAAAAGGAAAGGATCTTCCCAATGATAGTGTCTCGCTTCCGATATGAGACGATCGATTTTGTTTCTGGGCCATCCTTGAGGAACTTCATTGGTGACGAGATAATTTACCGTGTCTGCATACCAAGGGAGCGAGTCAATAGCAGAAATTGACTCGTTTGGGAAGGTTTCACGGATGGATTCAGATTCCGGAATTTTATTATGTTCAATCCGTGATAAATGATCAGCCACGACATTCTTAACACCAGGTTTGTCCTTAATCTCCAAATCAAATTCTTGAAGCAGTAGAATCCATCTCAGAAGTCGTGCTTTTGCATCCTTTTTGGCCATTAAATAGCGAATGGCAGAATGGTCTGTGTAAACTATCACCTTAGATCCCAGAAGTATTGATCGAAATTTTTCCAAGGCAAACACCACAGCAAGCATTTCTTTTTCGGTCACAGTGTAATTTTTCTGAGCAGGGTCTAAAACATTGCTTGCGTAGTGAATAGCAAACGGGATTCCATCTTTTCGTTGTCCTAATACAGCCCCTATAGCGAAATCAGATGCGTCTGTCATGATCTCAAAGGGAAGAGACCAGTCTGGAGCTTGTAGGACGGGTGTCTCAATGATTCTTTTCTTGAGTAATTCGAAGGCTTCTAGACACTTATGATCTACCAGGAATTCGGTGTCTTTCCCAAGAAGGTCTGTTAACGGTCGGGCAATTTTTGAAAAGTCTTTTATAAATCTCCTGTAAAATCCGACATGCCCTAGAAAAGACCGTACTTGTTTCACATTTGTGGGTGGCTCAAGCTTTTTGATCACATCAACTTTGGCAGGGTCAACCTCCATTCCCTTCTTGGAGATGACATGCCCTAGTACAATGCCCTCTTTTACCATGAAATGGCTTTTTTCCCAAGAGAGCACCAGATTCACTTCCCTGCACTTTTGGAGGACTCGATCCAGGTGCGCTAGACAATCATCGAATGAATCACCGTGGACCGAGAAGTCATCCATGAAGACTTCCAGGAAATCCCCAACCATGTCGGCAAAAATTGCAATCATGCATCGTTGAAAGGTGCCGGGGGCATTGCAAAGACCAAAGGGCATTCGCTTGAATGCGTATGTGCCGAAAGGGCATGTGAAAGTAGTCTTTTCCTGGTCCTCGGGGGCGATGGCTACCTGATTGTAGCCCGAGTACCCGTCTAAGAAACAGAAGTATTCTCTCCCTGCCAATCTCTCCAGGATTTGATCAATAAAAGGCAGCGGAAAGTGATCCTTCTTCGTTGCGGCATTCAGGCGCCTGTAATCCACACAGACACGCCACGACGTGGGTACCCGTGTCGTAATCTCTTCTCCCTCCTCATTGGTGATAATTTGGAGTCCTGACTTTTTCGGGACTACATGCAAAGGTGACACCCATTTGGAGTCGGAGATGGGATATATGAACCCAGCTTTACACCATTTTTCGATCTCAGTCTTAACCACTTCCCGTAAGTTCGGATTCAATCTACGTTGGCATTCACGGGAGGGTTTAGCATTATCTTCCAAGTAAATATGGTGTGAACAAAGGGCTGGGTTAATCCCTGGAAGATCAGACAATCTCCAGCCTATAGCCTTGCGGTTTTTCTCCAAAACATTAAGCAGGCGGATCTCCTGCTCTTCGGTCAGTTGTGAGCTGATAATGACCGGAAATTGTCCTTTTTGTCCTGAGAGGAAGGCATACTTAAGTGTAGGGGGCAATGGTTTGAGTTCAGGTAAGTCAATGATGTTTCTTGAATCTGGTTCTGTTTGTGATATTTGTTTTTGTGATGTGGACGCTTGTAGTGTATCAATGTTGACCACCATCATGGTTGTATTAGGGATCGGATCGCTAATGATGGAATGAGGTGTGGCAATCGCCGCGTCCGATCGGTGTACCTTACTCAAGGATTGTCCATAAGGGGAATGGACTGACAGGTCGAGAGTGTCCTCTGAGTCTCCAAGAGTATAGGTAGATGCATGGATGAGCTGGCAGACTAAGTCATCAACAATTTCCTCGCCAGATGAGGTTGATTCTATCATAGCGGCTGGGTTTTGTCTCCAGGACCCAGCTGTTGGTTCTGTAATTTCAGTTTCAGTTTCTGATTTTTCAGACTCGGTGCTCGACTCAGTGTCAGGTCTTTGGAACCTAGTTTGCTGCATTTTAAGTTCAACTTTTCCGAACTGGATTCTCCCGGATGTATAATCAAATATAGCTCCTGCGGTCCTAAGGAAGGGTCGCCCTAGTATCATCTGGGAATCTTTCCAATTTCTAGGGACATCCATGTCAAGAATTGTAAAATCTACTGGGTAGTTTTGTCCCTCTATGTTGATGACAATGTTTCGAATCTCGCCCCTAGGTCGCTTAGTTGAGGTGTCTGCGAATTGAAGTACGGCTGTTGATTGCTTAAGAGGACCTAGATTGAGATGCTCATATAGGGTTGTGGGCATGAGATTGATGGATGATCCATTGTCTAACAATGTTCTTGCAAACTTGATTTCGTTGATGTAGCTAGTGACGAAGTGAGCACCCATGTCTCTTTTCTTTCTTGGCAGCTCATTTTTTATAAGACGAGATGTGGCTACTGAGAGTATGTGTTTCTTTGTTCGGATAGGATTTTGTTTGCTGGCCCTAGTTGGTGTGCATCTCACCTTAAGTTATTTCCGAAAAGCCGAATCTCTTTCTATCATCTCGTCCAAGGACAGAGTGACCTTAATATTTTTCTTGCAGATGCGGGCCATCTCATCATCATTTTTTTGGTTTTTTATGTTTTTCTTCTTCCCTGCCGTAAGAGCACGGGGGAAAGGAACAGATTTGTTGTGATCAACATCATCACTTTTATTGAATGAAAAAGTTCGTACAGGACTCTGACTCGGACTAAAAACAAGGAAACTTGGTGGTATTTCTTTGTCTGACTCAGACTCAGACTCTCCATTATATCCGGGTGGTGTGGGTGGGGCTTGTTCTTTCTCCTCCTGTCTTCCTTTGTCAATTCCCCCAGGGTTGTGTGAATTGGTGGACACTGGGGCTATGTCTTCGTGTTCTTTTGCTCGATCAGGCATGGTTACGGTCCTTCCGCTCCTAAGAGAGATATGATAAGAGTCATTATTTGAGGAAGGTTTAAGCTCAGGTATGGAATAGTCAGAGATTAATACCTGATTGTGTCCAAGGCTATTTGGGTTAGCCTGGACTTGAGCTGGAATCACGGTCTGGGGTGCTGTCACCTCATCTCTCCAACGAGAGAGTCGATTTATGTCGACTCTCATGTCATGAAGCTCATCCAGCACTCGCTGGAGTTCTGGAGAGATAGCAGAAGAGGAGGAGGACCCTTGGCCCTGCCTGGCCTGAGGTCGCTGATATTGCCCTTGTTGGCTTTGGCGTTGGTTCTGCTGTGGCTGAGGTTGCGGGTTCTGATAACCCGTGCGATATTGCTGTCTCTGCTGTAGTTGAGGCTGGTAGGTGGGCTGGGCTTGCGGTGGACGAGGATTTGGCATAGAGTTTTGTCCTGAGCGATTGACTGGTTCCAAATTGTACCAGACTCCGTTTATCTCCATGACCTGTGGAGGTTCCTCAAAATCAGTCTGAGCGGAGGTTTCATCAGTTTGAGAGGACAAGACTTGATCTCCACCCCAATGGCTATGTTGCCCTACCCCTTGACCTTGAATGTAGTGAATTTGGTGTATGGGTGCGGGGGGTGCAATCTTTGATACCCTGTCAGCCAATTCCTCCATTTGTTTAGGCAATTTGGCCAATTTCTCCATATCAGATGATTTATGGATCTCATCCACCTTTTTATAAATCTGCTCAACCATAGTTAGCTTATCAGCTATTATTCCCATGTCAGCATTGTGGTCGGTTGTCAGATTATTCACCGTCTTTTTGGAGCCGGTTATGTAAGCCCGGCTAGTGGTTTGTGCACGGCTAGACTCAGCAAGTCTTTCGAACACCTTGTATACGGTGTCCTCGTGGCGCCCCATGTAGCTTCCTCCGCAAGATGCACTAACCAACCCTTGAGTCTCAGGGTTCAGCCCGCTCACAAGACTTTGGACCAGCATCATTTTACTTATCCCGTGTCCTGGGCATTTCTGTACTAAGTCTGTGAATCTTTCCCAGGTTTCATGAAATGGTTCACTCGGGTGTTGGGTGAAACTTGTGAGCTTTATCCTCATTTGATTAATTCTACTAACTGGGTAGAATTTCTTTAAGAACAGAATCTTGAACGTGGCCCATGTCGTGACTACTTCCCCTAGATTTTTTAGCCAGTAAGACGCCTTATCAGTCAAGGCGAAGGGGACAGCTCTCAACCTTATGTAGTCCTGGCTAACCTTAGGGTGGCAGAGGTTAGCACAGACTAACTCAAAGTCACGGAGGAAGATATATGGTTCTTCATGGTTATTTCCTCCGAACTTTGGCAATAGTGCCAGGAAATGCAGTTTGTGTTCGAACGCATCCTCAGGGGGGACAGGTCTCAACCAATTATAATCTTCATCTAATTCTGGGAGATACGTGTCTTCCATAGCAGCCTCGCCTTGTTGTATTATTGCCAACTGCGTCCTAAGTAGTTCATTGGTTTGTTCGGCAGCGGTTATTCTAGCCAAGAGGGCATGGATGGGGTCATTGTTGTTCTCATTGTCACCAGGGTTCTTCACCTTTGGAGGCATTGTTATTCACCTTCAGAAAGGAAGAGTTAAGTGTTAAGTGCCGGAATTGAATGAGGTTTTTGATAAGGATAAGAGATTCCTTAGCAAAGGAGTGAAAAGAACAAGACAAGGAGCATGGAGAGAATCTCTACTAGGAAGCAGACACAAAGCAAACACCAGCCAATTTTCAAGTTCACCACTCAACACAGATGAAGGCACGTCAGGGTTCGGCCGCTTATCTTTTCAGTTTTAATTTAATGACAAGACAATCTTGCAAATTAAGCGGAGCTGTTAGGTGCCGAAATATTTCATAAAGACTGTCCCAAGTTCATACAACTAGTTGCACCCACTTTCAGCCAGCATAGGTGTAAGTACGGACCGTATAAACGGCTACCCGTGTTACTTGAGGACGGTGCCTTCCGCGGTGTCCTCTAAACCACCTACTCTGCTAAGGGAAGTCGGACCGTAAACGGCTACCCGAGACCCTCACTGAAAAGTAGCTAATTGTTTTTAAAATCAGTAGTCTGAGTGAAGTATTTCGGTTTTTGGCTCTACCCTAAGGTGTGCGATCTTGTCCTTAAACAAACAATGAGTGGGTTTCTCTCCACCAAACAATAGTTAATTTTAGGTCAGTTTATTTGCAGTCACCTTGATTAGCAGTCCCAATTTTAGATTAAGGTTATCACTGTAGTTTAGGTGAGCACAGAAATTCACGCCTAACGAGCAGTCCCAATTCCGTTAAATCCTAATTTGTAAAACTTAAGGAAGGAGAATCGAAAAAGCCGATGCAAGCGTAAATCAATGATGCATGCTTAAGAGAAGGACTTACAGTGAATCCTCGTGTTCTTCATGCGGGATGCAAGACAAGGAATTTTAAATTTACACTAAATGATATGCACAGATGAAAAACGCCCTAAACAGATAGTTCTATTAGCGGGAAGAATTGATTTAAAATTTGGCTAATGTCGAACGATCTATAGTGCGTTTAATTAGTGAAAAAGTGTGGCCTAGAGATTACGAGCACAATCAATAATAAACAAGCAAGCGTTTATGTGCCTAAGTCCTACGCCACTCAAGTCGGGTCCCAACCACACAGAAGGGGTTGAATCAGACCCGACACACCACAGGAATGTTCAGTCTTAATTATTACAAGGGTTCAAAGAGAGGGACCCTGAGAATATTGCAAAAATTAAATCTATACTAACTCTCTCTCACAAAATTAAAATTCAGTCTTCATCGCAGATCCTTGATTTAATATAACAATCCAGCTCCCAGAAGTCTGCAAAGAGAGATTTTGCGGTTAGTGGCAGAAGTAAGAGAGAAATGCAAAATAAAATGCAGAAGAAAAAAAAATACACAAAAATTAATCTTACAAAAATTAATCACAAAAAATGATTTAAAACCCTAAAAATTCGCCGTTCCCCGGCAACGGCGCCATTTGATGAGCGCGAAACCCACCTCTTTAATATCGATGAATTGTAGTATAGGAGGTGAAAATCGGTCGATCAAAAACCACAAGCTTTGAATGTTGTGGACTATTTTTACTTGGCAAGATTACCAAGGTCGAACACAGGGAACGGTGATTTTTAGTTGTGCGGTCTTAAATCAAATTTAATAATCAATTAATGCTCAATTAATTTGTGTGTTGCAAAAATATACAATGCAATAATGGAAATGCTATGCAAGGAAAGTAAACAGAGTTTATGCTCCGGATCTGTGATTTAGTGATATTTAATCCAAACAAGATTAATAAATAAATCCTCAAAATATATCACAGATCAAAAAGAAATTCAAAATGTAATCTATCCAATCAAATCCAAGTTGCAAGGAGGTATTGAATTAGCATGTCAGGACTCCTTGTAATTCGCTCCTCAAAAGCACAATTTAAGCAAAGGAGTGATAAGGAAATTAATTAACTTCTTCTTCCTCGATCTAGCCTCCTGCACAGATTAATTTATTAAACCACAAAGATATCGAGAGGTTGATAAAATTAAAATCCTCAATAGAACTCCTGCAAGAGAAATCATCAATCTTTCAAGGTAATTGTGGCACAGATATGTCGAACTAAGCATGCATATGTCAACAGATGTACTCAATAATAATGATCAATACACAGCCTCAAATCTGTCCCCAAATTATGCTAAATGGTAGAGCATGAAAAGAGCTTCGAAACGACATATTATACGCTAAAATCAGAGTCCAAATAGAGAAGATATGCTAAAATGAAGTTTCAGGGACTAAAATGTAAATAAAATAAACTTTTCTTCTTCAAAAAGGTCCCTGCGGGGCTTATCTGTAATTTAAAAAAATCGGAGGGCCTTCTCTGCAATTTACCCCAGGCGGGGGTATAAATGTAATTTTGGAAACAAGTGGGGGCTTCACTGCAATTTCTCCAGCCACGCACGTGCGTTGCACGTGCGCCTGGAGGGTTGGACACGAGGCGGAGGCTCGGAGGGCCCGGGGCTGAGGCTCGGGCGGGAAGGCTGGAGGCTCGGGCCAGAGCAGGAGGCTCGGGCGTCCGAGCCTTTGGTTCGGGGGCTGGCTCGGGGCTCCCGAGCCTCGAGGCTCGGCTGGAGCACGTGGCGGAGAGAGAACCGTCGGATCAAGGGCTTGGGCCCGATCCGACGGTTGCTATAGATGCGACGGGTGATCGGGCGGGGCGGCCGAAGCGCGCCACGCGAGGCGGAGGTACCGCGGTGGAGGGCGCCTGGGCGAGGATGCGGAGCTGATCTCCGCGGCGGAGCGGAGGGCCACAGGCGGAGGAGCGGCAACGCTCGGCCGTAGGTCGTTGCCGGGGTGGTGCGGAGGCGCGAAGGCGCCGAGATGGAGCGAGCTGGAGGCGGCGTCACCCCCGGCGACGAGCTGGGCGATGGGTTCCTGCAGTGGTTAAAAAAAACACGGGGGGGGGGGGGGGTGGAAACGCGAGCGTGGCGTGGGCTTAGGCACTTAGAGGGGTTCCGCCCTTTGCGAGGACGGCGATGGATGAGGGGAGTTGAACGGAGGAAGGAGAGGGAGAAGGCTCGAGTGAGGGTGTTGACTCGCCTGAAGAGGAGGCACAGCTCCTGGCTATCCTTGCTCACGACCCCTTGGCGAAGGGGGATTGAGCTCTGCAGCAGGTCGTTCTGCAACAGGGAGTATGCTCCCTGGATCACGCCGTCGACTCGACGAGGGCCACTGTCACCAGCCCTTCGATGATCTTGAAATGATGGCGGATGCGGGTTGACGATGGCGAGGATGGGTTCTTTATAGGAGGGCGACGGTAACGGCTGGAGAAGGGGAGCGGCCGCGGCGCATGCGTTACGCGCGGGGAGGAAGAGCGTTGGTGGAAGTCGGCGGTTACGAGAGGAGCGTTGATGGCATCGTGCATGGCGGAGGGGGGCTGGGACAACGGCTGGATTGAGGAAGATGAAGGAGGAGAGTCACGTGCTAGACACGTGACCCGGGAAGGACCTGGA
Organism: Ottelia alismoides; assembly: GCA_037367405.1. Lineage (NCBI taxonomy): Eukaryota > Viridiplantae > Streptophyta > Magnoliopsida > Alismatales > Hydrocharitaceae > Ottelia > Ottelia alismoides. The sequence continues at coordinate 286,891 of JAZKJV010003452.1, read as the reverse complement.
GAGAGTGTGAGGTGGGGGTGCCACGTGGCACGCCCAGGAGCTGCCACGTGGCACCCCAAAAAAATTTCGACTTTAAGGATGGAGAAGAAGGAGAAGGAGACCTCGGATCAAAAAATTTTCTTCACGAAAGTTGCTCGTCTCGACGAGATCTACAACTTTCATGAAGGGTCCGGGAGCAAAAGAGGTCATCTGTGCAAAGTGGTATTTTTGGTGGCTTTCCTTGTGTACGAAAAACTGCATTTTTGAGATTTATAAATTTTTTGGTGGTTTTAGAGGGGATAAAAAATCTAGAAAAAATACGATAAATAAGAAGAAAATTATTTGCACATTAATCTAATTTTTTTGGATTTTTAAAGGATAAGAACTTAGGAAAATAAAATAAAAGTAAGAAACGGACAACTTTTGTACAGACCGACAACGGACACTCGGACTTGGTCAGTTTCTTTGATTTCAGTTTCGATCTGGATTTGGATTTTCATGTCGCTTAATAAAACTTTCATCAAAGAACATAAATGAAAAAGAAACAAAATTAAAAGAGTTAAATAAGCACATAAAATCGCGGGTCAAAATTAGCAAGAAGTTAAAATGCGCAAAAGAGGCCCAAAACCCAACTTTCACATATGAGCTCCGAATTTTATGAAATTGGTCTTGTTTTGAAGGTATTTGAAAATGGAGTACTTTAAAAGTGAGTAGACCAAAATCGGACACTGTATGAGGGAGATATGCTCGTTTTAGTCCGTCAGATGTGAAATTTGACTTTGAGGTTATTTGACACTTATTGGAGTCAGTAATTATTTTTTTATTTTTTATTTAATAAGGTTAGTAATATCTACACAATGGAGGTGGTTTTGAGTCAATCGGAGTTAGGATGAATTAACTAAAAATGTGAGAAGTTAGCGGCTTTTTGGGCTAATTTACACTGGGAATTTTAAATGCAATTATGCATGATGAAATGCTGGTATTATTTATACATGCATGATGGCTAATAATGCTCTATTAATGAATAATTACAGGTGGATGATGGGGGACAGAGCCTAAATGACCAATTTTAGCATGATGAATACGAGATTCATCAACCGCCCAGCCGAGGAAGACGTAAGACCATCAAGAAGAGCCTCGTCGGCCGAGGAGGAGACGAGAGCACTACCGCTCGACTGAGTACTCCAACACGACCTGGAACCCTAACCCTAGCCCTACACGCCACCCGACCGAGTACTCTAACATTTCCCCGCTCGATCCTCCGGTCCCAGCGGAAAGAGGGCACTGTCCCCGAGGCCAGCGAGAAGCTGAAAGAGTTCGATCTAAGAGAAAGTGTGCATTCAAGGAGCCTGATTATATTTGAATAATTGTCGTTGCGAGCTAAGACTTTGATACTGAGAAAGCAAGCACGAACTAGACTCTCCAGATAGTATGGCTTTTGTGCTTCGAGAGGTATATAAATACAAAGCTTTCTCAACCAAGTATGAAGCCTAAGAATAGGTCTCTCCGTACTCTCCTCTTGGTCGACCCCCCGAGGGCACAATCAAGTGGGTTTCCGAGTTCCCTAGTTAGAGGCAACTCATGCTGTAGGGACGATTGACAAGCCTTGGAGATAACTCATGCAAGCCCTCGAGGCAACTAACATAAATAAACTTTAAAGCTTAAGATGTAGAAGGCTGCCACTCTGGAACCTCGTGACAATATGGCACCCTGAGGTGTGGGTGCAAGCTCTACAAATTAGTACTTCAAGAATATGGAAACGAGAGCTCTAGTAGACAGTGCCAGGTTTCTGAACGAAGCAACCTGAAATGTGTATATTAAATTGAGAGTGAAATTTAAAAAATGCATATTTTATTTAAGCCTTTCTAAATTGATCATATATATTTCCCATATTTCTGGCATGACCAATTATTTTCTTTTACAGGATGGAGTTCCATACACGTACATGCACCCATGTCTTGGCGGTTATATGGCTGCGTATGAACCACACGGAATGGTGAGAATCTAAATCTTTTTCTCGCTTTTGTTATGGTTTCTGTGTACAGCTGTATAAGACTAAAGTGACGCTTTGAAACATGAAAGCTAGGAAACAAATGTCAATGTACTTCTTACGTTTATAATATAATATATGGACCAATAAAAGAGTGAGGACCAAAATTTCCTTTCATGGGTCTGGATCATTTATTGTTTGGAATTTATCTTTTTGTTTAACCACCAGTGACCAAGGAAATGTGATGCTTTTTGAGCATAAGGCTGACGTCAGTATCTTTTTCCAAATCACTTATATTTCCTTTCTTTTGCAATCGATTGGTTCTATGCATTGTTAAATTTGCTTGTGAATTTCTTTAGTGATTGAGTGGTGTACAAACTTGAGTTTTTGATGGATGGAGCATTATTGGTTACATAATTGGCCTCTAGCTCCAGAAAATCAGATAATACTTGCTCTATTTACTTCTAGAAGTGTTCTGTTGTCATGCTACGTCACTTTGATGCAGTCTCTACCAAAGAGCATCTTTTGTTAGGCATTAATCTTTTGATGATGAAAAATGGTGATTCAACTTTCTTATAACACAATTCACCTTAATGAAGATAACTTAGGACAGGGTATTTGCTCCCACTCTAGTTCCAAAACCTAGTGATATGTGTATGTTTATGTTTACCTTTGTGCTCTAGTTTAGTCTTGCATTGCTTAGGATTTGTATATGTGAATGAATAGGCACATATAAGGACCCCGCTTACTATGTGTGTTACTTGAGAAGAATCATTGGATATATGCTTATATTGGGTTCTGTCTCGATTGGAGTATGGTAGTTATTATGCCGTTATGAATTATGTGATCTCAATCTTCTTGGTACTATGTTTGAGGTTTTCTGTGTTAAATGACCTCAAAGAAGTTTCTCTATTATGGATCGAAAGAGGATGTAATGAGCAATCTGTGCTGTTGGAGTATTGTTTATATGTGCCACTTACGAGGGAGACGGGTAAATGGATCTCTCCAGATCCATTTACCCTATCCAGTTGTTTAGTCCCACATCTACCAGTTTGGAGATGTGGAGACTCAGTGGGGGCTATATATAGACCCCCACACCCATTGTATTCAGATGAGAAAAGCAATAAGCTATCAGCCCTTTGAGGCGTTCTCCTGTGGTTTCATCCCGCTCCTTAGGGAGTAGGGTTCCACGTAAAGTCTTGTTCTTCATGTTTCATATTTCTTAATTTAGTGCTCTGTTAATCAAATCTCTTCCGCATTCCTATTTTCTAACATGATATCAGAGCTATGTTTTTTTCTAACATGTGCTGATTACATTACCTCAATACTCCTCATCTAAGCTGAGCATCAAGTAGCACTTCATTATTGCAGTTCATTATGACAGTTGGAATGGATAGAATTTGCTCGACAATGTGCTCAGATTTGGAGTTCTATTCTTTGGCTTTTTTCTTTTCTTTTCTGCTACGTTGGACTTCGATACAGCTAAAATAACTTGCCAGTTTCAAAGCTTCAATGCCACTCTTTTTGTTTTTGCAAAGAAATGCACTATAGGGAAGATGCCTTTTAAAGGTGTGGTTATTAGTTTTGAAAGAGCAAGAACACCAGACTAAAATAACTGACCATCTCAGGATGAGAGGATCGTCGGAGTCGTCTTTATAGCAGCTCTTTATACATATTGTTCAGAGTAATGCACATGGTCTCTTTTTACATGACATATCTAGTTAGTACCTGGTCTCTTGCTTAATTTCATGTTACTTTCTGTTAGGGCTTGTGTGAGTGTGTGAGCCTATACAAGGATACTTGTACTACCTTTTTTTGAAGAAACAGTAGAAGATTAAATACCATAAAGTCCCTTCGCCATTGTATAGAGCAGCCATCATATTGTCACAAACCACGTAATTATGGTGTTATGATAATATTGTTGTTGTGGTCATCTTCCACTATATGTAGCACGGTATGGAAGCAAAAGATTGTCTTGTGATCTCCAAGACTCTAAATGATTTTTGTTGGGAAAAATAAGAGAATTGTTTATTCCTATGAACCCTAGGCTCTCTTATATAGAAGAGAGACCTATGGGTAAATTAGATATGATAGACACAAGAACAAGAAAATAAGAATGCAGTACGAATACATGAATATATCTCTACACTCCCCCTCAAGATGGAGTGATGTCAGTCATTTCACGGGTCCATAAATACTCAAGGGTTCTCGTTCTAGCAGCTTCAACAACGCACGTCTACGCTCCTACCTTCGGTTATAGGAAAAGTATGGATTCAATGGAAAAAGCATGGAACTGGGGGGCCATCCTTTGCGCTGCGCGAGGAGGAGTAGGGCTGATGGAGAAGAAAGCGAAGAAGCTACGTTGTACCTTTCCGGCATAAACCGTATATCTCAGAGCCTCGTCCCAACTCTTTTCTTGCGGATAGGCGGGGCATCTGATGTTCGTACAGCAGTATCTACAACCCGGGCTTTCATGCGGCTTAATTAAGTACCCACCGACTCGCTCTCTCTGCGAAGAAGGCAGGTGCACATAGCAGACTAAAAGAGATCCGGTTGCTTGAGTTCAGTTGCTTTTCGGATGTCAATCATGTTCAGCTTGGATGAGCATTTCTGGAATGGTCCCTTGAGCAAAGCCTTAGTAAAAATGTCCGTCGTTTGATTCCCTGAGCTAATATGAGAAGTAAAAATAAGTCCTTTCTGAATCATGTCCCTCGTATAGTGACAGTCGACTTCAATATGCTTGGGTCTCTCATGAAAAGCCGGATTGTTTGCAATGAACATGGCTGCTTGGTTATCACATTGCAATTGCATAGGAACGGGTACATCTATATGTAAATATGCTAGTACAGCGTGAACCCATGTCATTTCTGTACTTGCTTGTGCCATAGCTCTATATTCAAACTCGATGCTGGATCTTGCTACAACAGTTTGTTTCTTACTTCGCCAAGAAACAAGGGAGCTGCCGACAAAAATTGCAAATACCGAAGTGGACTTCCTATCCTTTGGACATCCAGCATCATAAGCATCAGCACATGCAAAAACAGTAAGTGTTCCCTCCTTTCAGAATAATAAGCATGTACCTGGGGAAGACTTTAAATATCTCAAAATCATATATACAACATCTATGTGTACCTGTCGAGGTTGTTCCATGAATTGACTTACTCGACTGACTGCAAATGAGATATCTGGTCTGGTTATAGTAACATAAAGAAGCTTTCCAACTATTTCTCTGTATCATTTCCTGTCTACTTCTGTATCATCATCATATAACCTCATTCCAGGATCCATAGGAGTGGTGGCCGGCCGGCATCCAATCATTCCTGTTTCGGTTAGCATATATGTCACATACTTCCGTTGTGTCATCACAAGACCCTGCCGATTTCTAGCAAACTCTAGGCCCAAGAAGTATCGTAAGGTACCAAGGTCCTTGGTAACAAACTGTTGTCCCAGAAAATCTTTTGCCCTTTTTATTCCCTGCATGTCATCACCCGTGACCAATATATCATTAGCATAAACCATAATAATCATTGTGCCTCCAGAGGTTCGTTGTACAAACAATGAATTGTCCACATTCGACCTCTTAAATCCCTGTTTCTCAATTAAGTCCAATAGCTTCTGAAACCATGCCCTAAGACTCTGTTTGCCATGAATTTCCTTATGAAGCCTGCAGACCTTCAGATACTCCCCCTCAGCAGAAAAATCAGGAGGCTGTTGCATATAGACTTCCTCTTGTAGATCCCCATACAAAAAGACATTCTTAACATCAAGCTGAAAAAGAGGCCAGTCGCGTATCACAGCAACAGAGAGAAGAATCCATAGAGTAGAATGACGAGGCACAAGAGAAAATATGTCTAGATAACCCACACCATATGTTTGAGTAGAGCCACGAGCAACCAGTCTGGCTTTGTACCAGTCTAGACTCCCATCTGCATGGTGTTTAATCGTAAACACCCATTTGCAACTGACAACAGAAGCCCCAGCAGGAGCATCCACCAGACTCCATGTGCCACGTGACTGTAATGCCGCCATTTCTTCTTCCATAGCCAGTTGCCACCGACTATTATTCAGCCACTCCTGATAATTCCGTGGGATGCCCACAATAGATAATGCAGTAGCAAATTTCTTGAAATCACCAGTCAAGCGCTCAAACGAGACCTGAGATGCCAAAGGATAAGAGGCACAACTACGCTTTTGCTTCCGAAGCGCAATAGGAAGGTTTAGAGCTACAACCTCCGTGTCCGTCCCCTGTAAGGAGTTCTGCTCAAGCAAGCTATCAGATCTAACTTTAGGAATATTGTATTCAGAACATACCTCAGGTGTGCTAGATGACGAGCAGTGGCCATGAGCAGAGGCAGGACGACATGTATGATGGTGTCGTAATGGCGGGACATGGATGATGGGACCTGGTAGTATAGGAGAAGGTGATGGTGGTGGTGGAGGTGGTGAAGGAGGTGATGGTGTTGGATTGGAAGGTGATGGTGGCATATAGATTTCATCATCAATGTTTGAGGAAGTCAAACGATCACCTGTAGGAGAAAAATACATCACAGATTCAAAGAATGTGACATCAACACTAACATAATACTTCGTGCGCAATGGATCATAATATCTATATTCCTTTTGTGTCCTGGAGTACCCAACAAAAACACACTTGACAACCCTAGGAGAGAGCTTGTCCATACCTGGAGACAGTTGATGGACAAATGCAATCGAGCCAAACACACGAGGAGTAAGGGAGAACAATTCTTTATTAGGAAATGCAAGGGAAAAAGGAATTTGTTCACCCAAGACCGACGACGGCGTGCGATTGACAAGATAACATGCTGTAAGAACAACATCACCCTAGAAGGAATGTGGGGCATGACTCTGAATGAGAAGAGTTCTGGTAATATCAAGAAGGTGACGATGCTTTCTTTCAGCTACTCCATTTTGCTGGGAAGTATAAGCACGTGACGTTTGATGAATAATACCATGGGCAGAAAAATACTTAGAAAGAGTATGAGTATAGAATTCCAAAGCATTAACTGTACGCACAAATTTAACAGAAGAAGAGAATACATTCTGCACCTCATTGATACAATTCTTGATAACATCTCCAGCCTCTGATTTATTCTTTAATAAAAAGATCCAAAACAAACGAGAAAAATCATCGATGATAAGAAGATAAAACCTGTGTCCCTGATGGTCAGGAACACGACTCGGACCCCAAATATCTATATTAAAGAACTCAAAATTGGAGCTACTGCTCCGACTCTGACGACTAGGGAAAGTAGACCGATGATGCTTTCCCAACTGACATGCCTCACGTTGAAACGACGAGTGAGGAGAAATTTGAGGTAGAACGCGACACAACTTCTGGAGCGGAAGATGACCAAAGCGCATGTGCATGTAAAGGGAGAAACCTGTCCAGCAGGATAGGAGGAAGTACCAGCATAAGGTGTGCGTACCAAACGATAGAGACCGCTCGGCTCACGGCCACCGCCAATCACCTTGCCCGTGAGGATATCATGAAATATAAGAGAAGATGGATCAAAAATAGCTCTACAATGTAAATCTTTCGTAGTCTGACTAATAGATAGAAAGTTCATAGAAAAGTCAGGGGCATGAAGCACATTCTGTAGACGCATAGATGGTGTTAGGCTAATCTCCCCCTGTCCAGTAATTGGGGAATGAGTTCCATCTGCTATAACCACAGTCTGTCCTTGGGGAACCTGTCTGTAGGCTGTAAGTTGACCTTTATCTCCACACAGGTGATACGTAGCACCAGAGTCCATGATCCATTTTGTAACATCAGATCCACTACAACTAGTAAGCGCAAAAGTGCTACGTGAGGTACTAGAAGATGCTGAAGCAGCCACATCTGAATGATTCCCAGGGTCTAATGAAGAAGCAACTGAGTTGGAGGGAGGTATAATGCCCCTCAGTCGTGTTACAAGATCATCAAATCTCTAATCTAAAGTGGAAGCAGTAGGGGGTTCAACCTGTTCAGCAACTCGTGCAGAAGCGAGAAATCCATGCTTGGAATAGCATGTATCCTCTGTATGTCCAGGACGGTGGCAGTAAGTGCACAACTGACGAATACGACCTCCTCTTCCATGGGATCCACGTCCACGAAACTGAGGACCTCCTCGACCTCGAGAGGCAACCATTGCTAAGGAAATCTGACTGGCAGGAATAGATGGAATAGTGATCCTACTAAGCCGACGGAAAGCTTTCTCCATAGGAGGGATAGTGGCATCGGCCAAAATATGAGAAGAAGCAGCCTCATACTCATGGTCTAGGACTGCTAGGAATACACCCACCACAATGGAATTCCTATAGGTCTTTTGTTGTTCTGGAGTAGCTGTAAGGGGCATAAAACTATGGAGCTTCTCGAACATTCCATGTAGGGATGTATATAATGAATGAAGAGGCTGTCCATTCTGCTTGATAGGTGAAAATATCGTGCTGGAGTTGCATAATCTTCGTCTCATTCCTTGCCTGAGAGTAAGTAGCAGCAAGGTTGTCTCACATCGCCTTGGCAGTGGGCTGATGCAACACATCATTGGCGATCTCTATCGCCAATGTACCTTGTTGGGAAAAATAAGAGTCGTGTTTATTCCGTACGCCCTAGGCTCTCTTATATAGGAGAGTAGCCTATGGGTAAATTACATTAAGAGTCCAGAAGAAAAAGAGGAAATACGAAACGGTACAAAATAACACAGAGAATATAAACTAAAACTTCTACACTCCCCCTCAAGATGAAGCATAGATATCTATCATTCTCATCTTGGATAAGCACTTCTGGAAGGAACCCCGAAGTAGAGCTTTAATAAGAATGTCTGCCGTTTGATCTCCTGAGCTAACATGGGTTGTAGAGATGAAACCTTTTTGGATCATATCGCGAATATAGTGACAATCCACCTCAATGTGCTTCGTCCTCTCGTGAAATGCAGGATTGTTTGCAATAAATAAGATAGCCTGATTGTCACATTTTAGTGACACGGGAAGGAACATCTATATGTAAATCTGTCAGGACTGCGTGAACCCACATCACTTCTGCACATGCTTGGGCCATGGCTCTATACTCCGATTCAACACTAGATCTCGCAACTACTGTTTGCTTTTTGCTCTTCCATGAGACAAGTGACTCCCCAACGAACATAGCAAAGCCAGATGTAGATTTTCTATCCTTTGGACATCCTGCATAGTCTGCATCAGCACATGCTGAGATAGTAATAGTGTCCTTCTTTCTGAACATCAACCCTGCACCTGGAGATGACTTAAGATACCTTAGTATCATATGTATGGCGTCCATGTGTACCTGGCGAGGTTGCTCCATAACTGGCTAACTTTATTTACTGCAAATGTAATGTCTGGTCCGGTAATAGTAACATAAAGAAGCCTCCCTACCAGTTCTCTGTACCTCCTTTTGTCAGCCTCCTCAGTATCATTATCATGCATCTTCATGCTTGGATCCATGGGTGTTGAAGCTGGTCGACATCCAAGCATACTCGTGTTACTTAGCAAGTCAGTGACATATTTCCTTTGAGTCATCACTAGTCTCTGTTCATTTTTGGCAAACTCCAATCCAAGGAAATATCTAAGTACTCCTAGATCATTGGTAACGAATTCGAGGCCCAAGAATTCTTTTGCTGTTTTTATCCCCTGCATATCATCTCCTGTGATGAGTATATCGTCAACATACACCATAATGACAGTCGTACCTCTAGATGTTATCTGTACAAAGAGAGAATGGTCTGCATTTGACCTTTTGAACCCTTGCTTCTCAAACATATCTGATAGCTTCTGGAACCAAGCTCTGGGGCTCTGCTTTAGGCCATAGATCGCCTTATGAAGCCTGCATACCTGTACACACTCCCCTTCAGCAGCAAATTCAGGTGGCTACTGCATGTAAACTTCCTCCTGAAGATCACCATATAGAAATGCATTTTTGACATCTAACTGAAATAGGGGCCAATCTTGAATTACAACAACAGATAACAGAATTCGTAAGGTAGAGTGACGAGCAACAGGAGAAAATGTGTCAAGATAATCTACCCCATACGTCTGAGTAAAACCGCGAGCAACCAATCAAGCTTTGTACCTATTAATACTGCCATCAGCATTATGCTTCACGGTAAACACCCACTTGTAGCTCACAATAGAAGCCCCTGTAGGAGCTGGAACCATACTCCATGTACCTCTCGACTTAAGGGCGGTCATTTCTTCCTCCATAGTCAGACACCATTTACTATCAGCCAAAGCTTCCTGATAATTCTTGGGAATATGCACAGCGGATAAAGCACCTACAAATCTCCTGAAATCTCCTGCCAGACGGTCAAAGGTAACATGAGAAGCAATCGAATATGAAGCACATGACCTCTTCTGCTTCCTTAGTGCAATCGGCAAGTCTAGGTCTGCATCAGTAGTACTAACATCCATGTCATCTGCTGCATGTTCATGCTCAGAAACACCGTCAGTCCCATCATTAGATGTAATGTTGTCAGAACAAACCGGGGCATGTGTGATGATTAACCATGATCATGGGCAGGAGCTTTCCGTTGACTGTAGTGGCATGGTAGAGGAGGAATCAAAGGTATGGGAGGTGGTAATGGTGGTGGCGGTGGTGAGGATGGTGGTGGTGGTGATGGTGGTGGTGATGGTGATGGGGATGATGGTGGTGGAGAGGTAGGACCTTGTTGTGGTGCATACAAGGGTGGAGGAGAAATAAAAATGTCATCATTTTTATCTGATGGCACCAACCTGTCACCTGTAGGAGAGAAAAACATGACTGACTCAAAGAACGTGACATCTGCATTGACATAATATATGCGACGTAATGGATCATAGCAACGATACCCCTTTTGGGTCCTGGAATACCCGACAAAAACACATTTGACAGCCCTAGGAGAGAGCTTGTCAACCCCTGGAGATAATTGATGATCAAATGCCACAGACCCAATGACACGCGGAGCTAGAGAAAACAACTCTGTCAGGAAATACTAGGGAGAAATGTATCTTCTCCCTCAACACAGATGAGGGCATGCGGTTAATAAGATAGCATGCAGTAAGAACCGCATCACCCCAGAATGAGGACGGAGCACAACTCTGGATAAGAAGCGTACGAGTGACATCAAGGAGGTGGCGGTGTTTTCTTTCCGTGACACCATTTTGTTGAGACGTGTAAGCACAGGACGTCTGATGAAGAATGCCATGTGATGATAGAAAATGAGATAAAGTGCGAGTACAGAACTCCATGGCATTATCAGTTCTCACAATCTTGATGGAAACAGAAAACACATTCTGCACTTCTTTAATGAAATTCATAATAGTGATGCCCGCTTCAGATTTATTCTTTAACAGAAACACCCAAGACAAATGACTAAAATCATCCACAACAACTAAATAAAACCTGTGTCCCTGATGATCCGGAACACGACTTGGACCCCAAATGTCAATATGAAAAAACTCAAAAGGAGAGCTACTGCTTTGACTCTGACTCTCGGGAAGACAGATCGATGATGCTTCCCTGACTGACACGCTTCACACTCGAACGACGATCAGGGTGAAATCTAAGGGAGGACTTGTCGCAGTTTCTGAAACGGGACATGACCAAAGCGCGGATGCCATAAGTAAGGGGAAACAGGTCCAGTAGAATGGAATGATGATGCTCCAGCGTAAGGTGTATGGACCAGTCGATACAGCCCGCCCTGCTCACAACCATGTCCAATCACGTTGCCCGTGAGAATGTCCTGAAACACAAGAGATGATGGGTCAAATATCGCTCGACAATGAATATCCTTAGTAATTTAACTAATTGACAGTAAGTTCATTGAGAAATTAGGGGCATGGAGCACATTCTGCAACTTCATGGAAGGTGTTAAGACCATCTGTCCCTGTCCTGTGATGGGAGAGTGGGTCCCATCTGCTATGGCGACTGTCCTCCCTGGGGGAACTTGCTTGTAGGATGTGAGGTGGTGTCCATCTCCACACAAATGATGTGTAGCACCTGAATCTACGATCCATTCTGAGGTACGTGAATCCTGGTAAAATGCAGAAGTATGAGTACTACCTGAGGAACTAGCTTCTGCAGTAGCAGCAATGTCAAGGCTGCTCTCTGAAACTGGTGGAGTACTGGCTGGTGGCATGATATCACGCAGACGGGATACTAGGTCATCTTATCTTGGATCTGACGCTGGGGTAGAACCATGGTGTTGTATCTGTTATGCTGCACGGGCAGAAGCTGGGAACCCATGCTTAGAGTAGTATGTGTCTTCTGTATGGTCAATCCGACGACAATAAGTGCATTGTACTCCGCTACCACGGTCGATCCTACCACGTGGTCCTCGTCTACGAAGATGAGATGAATTGCCTCTTCCTCTAGAGGCTGCCATAGCAGAAGAATTTTGCCCAGTAGTAGAAGAGCTTGAGATGCTGATACGACTCAATCGCCGAAAAGCCTCCTCCATGGGAGGAATGGTAGCATCTGCCAGAATCTGATGAGAGGATGCCTCATATTGTGAGTCAAGAGAGGCTAGAAAGACTCCCACCATCGTCGCATTCCAATATGTCTTCAATTGTTCTGGAGTAGCCGTAAGAGTCATGAAACTGTGAAGCTTCTCAAACATTCCCCTCAGCGCGGTGTAGTGTGCATGCAGGGGCCGACCGTTCTGCTTTATCGTGAAGATATCATGCTGTAGCTGTACAATTTTTGTCTCATTCTTGGCTTGTGAGTACGTGGCAGCAAGAATGTCCCACGTGGCTTTGGCAGTGGGTTGATGTAAGATATCATTAGCAATGTCTGGAATCAGAGTACCATACAACCAGACCTGAGCATATGTGTCATTAGCCTCCCATGAGGCATACAACCCTGTTTTCTCCACTGGCTCATCCTCGGTAAGAGTATGTTTCTTACCCATCGACTTCATCAGGCTCATGAACTGCATGGCCCATAACTCATAGTTGGATCCATCCATCTTCACAATAGGCGCAGGACCCTTGAAGGCGCCTGAAGTGGGGATCTCAATCTTACTTTCTGACATGGTGACTGGAGAAAACAAGGATTGTAGACTAGATAAATCTTGGTCTACACTGATATGATTAGGTTTAGTTGCACATGTAGACCTCTATGCAACCAAACCCATCAACCTTGAAGCTAGTAGAGAGCCCCTCTTCGAGATGACAATCGAACCCTAGGGTGACGCCCTAGGGGCCGTGAACAACAAGATGGCAGCACGCACGGAGGGGCAGCGGAGCACTGCCTGACGGAGCACGGCCTGACGGCGTACGGCCTGGAGGCGCACGGGCTGTGCGCGTGGGCATCGGGGACAACACGCGAGGGGCTGCGCGCTGTGGCGGTGGCGCGCGAGGAGCGGCTGCGCGCGAGGGAACCGACGGCGCGTGGAGGCTTGAAGGTGGAGGGCTAGGTTTAGGGTTTGGTACGAGAGCCCCGATCTAGGACCGTTGCTCTGATACCATGTTGGGAAAAATAAGAGTCGTGTTTATTCCGTACGCCCTAGGCTCTCTTACATAGGAGAGTAGCCTATGGATAAATTACATTAAGAGTCCGAAAGAAAAAGAGGAAATACGAAACGGTACAAAATAACATAGAGAATATAAACTAAAACTTCTACATACCTGAAAGCCAAACCTTGGCATAAGCATCATCGTCCTCCCATGAGGCATTGATCCCAGTTTTCTCAGTCGGCTCCTCATCAGTAAGAATGTGTTTCTTACCGCTTGACTTCATAAGACTCGTAAACTGCATTACCCATAGCTCATAGTTTGTCCCGTCCATCTTGACAATAGGCGCCGGACCTCTGAAGACGCCTGTGGCGGGTACATCGACTTTGCTCTCTGACATATTGCCGGATGTGGAGAACTGGGATTTAGTAGACTAATGTGTGAATGTCTACACAAACATACGTGGATTTGAATGCATATGTAGATTTATGCAACCAAATCCATCAAATACACGGAGAGACCTTCGCCGGCGATGGAGCAGCTAGATGACGCGCCGCACACGGAGGCGTTGCACTCAAGTGGATCGCACGCGAGGAGGCCTCGAGGCCGCTGGAGGAGCACGGCACGCTCACTAGGGTTGCGGGGACGCTAGGCGGCGTGAGGCGGCACGGGGGTCATGAGGCGAAGCAGCCGGAGTTGTCGGGCGGCGAGGCTGGGGCGGCCGGGGCCGCTGGGCACGCGCGGCGGGCTGTGGCCGCTAGGCCGCGCGACGATGTGCGGCGGGGATGAAGGTGGGGCTAGGGTTAGGGTTTTGGGACTAGAGCTCCGGTCTAGGACTGCCGCTCTGATAGACTGATACCATGTTGGGAAAAATGAGAGAATTGTTTATTCCTGTGAACCTAAGCCCTCTTATATAGAGGAGAGACCTATGGGTAAAGTACATATGATAGACACAAGAAAATAAGAATGCAGTACGAATACATAAATATATCTCTATAGTTTTGCATGCCATTGTTTGTATGAATTTATGCTTTTTGGTTCGCTGATGTTTATTCTTCTCGGATTTGGGAGATCTTGCACAGATTTGCTTGTGATCTTTTTATAAAGACTCGGTTTTAATCTCAAAATTCATATATCAATGGCCATAGCTTTGATTGTGCAAGGGTATTTTTGAGACCATGCACAGATTTGCTTGTGATCTTTTGCATACAGTGTATCTTCCAAATGCTTCCAATTCAAAAATATTGTCCATCGCAGTAATCATGATCATTATTTTTGTTCCTTGTATGAGTCACATTTTTTCCAAGAGCAATTCGTTACTGAATACATGAAATTCAAGTCAATACAAGTACGATATGGTACCACAGAAATCATGTCTCTTATGGCTTATCAATTTTCAGTCCTCTATTTTGGTGAATTTTGTAGCTGTTCCCCTATGGAAACGTCCGTAACTAGTTAGCCTCTATCTTGTTCAAATTTTCACTGCAATCCCTACCCAACTTTTGTATGTAGTATCAGGTTCAATGCTAATGACTACAAAATATTTACATTAGATCCCTAATAAATAATTTATTTACGTTAAGGGCCTCATCCTATCTCATCTCTCCGCACTTGCACCCTTGTCATTGCCATCACGTCAACTGTTGGCAATTGTCACAAGTTCTAATGAGGTTTCCTTGGTTAGCCCTCATTTGCATCATTTAATATCTTCTAGATCTTCACTAACTCATTTCATCATCACTCGCCTCCCCTACCTTGTTTTCCTTCACATCCTCCACCCTACCCATCTTCCTAACAACCACTAGTATGTACGTCACACCAACAATGATGAGAAGACCGATGTGCTATGTGGGGTGGAGAGGGGGTCAAATGAGGAGAGAAAGGAAGATGTGAAGAGGGGAAGGGATCTAGTGCTAGTTAATTTTATTCAGGTCCATATGTAAATATTTTCATTTTTTAGTCATTTACCATCAAACTTAACACTTTGACTATAGCTTGTTTATCAGTAAAGACAACAAAAAAACAACAATAACAAAGCCTTTTTCCACAACTAAGTAGGGTCTGCTATATAGAATTTTTCACCTCCATTCATATCTATTTTGGGTCCTTCTCGGGATTAAATATCCAAATAACTAACATCCCTTCGGATAGTCTCATTCCAACACTTCTGGGGCTTTTCTCGCGTTCTCTTAACCGACTCAACATCTCAAATCTCACATCTTCTAACTGGTGCATCAACCGACCTCCTTTGCAAATGACCATATCATTTTAAGCGGTTTTCTTTCATCTTATCCTCTATCGGAGCTATACCAACTTTCCTTCTGAGCGTATCATTCCGAATTCAATCTTTTCGTATATGACCACGCATCTACCTTGATATTTTCATTTCTGCTGCTGTAATTCTCAGCACATGTCTATGGTCCACAGGCCAACATTCTGATGCATAGAGCATAGCAGGTCTCATGGTTGCTTTGTAATACTTTCTTTTTACTTTCAAAGGGATTTTCTTATCACAAAGAACAATAAAGGCTCCTTCTCACTTTAGCCAACCTGCATTTATTCTATGAGTAACATCTCCATCAATTCCTCCATCCTGTTGTAAAATAGATCCCAAGTATCTAAAACTAAAAGAATCTTTCTTCTGAATGTTGTCGTCTCCAATCTTAACCTTGAGTCCTTCACCGTTTCTGTTAGATGTACACTCCATATATTCAATCTTAGCTCCACTTATACGAAATCCTTTAGTCTCTAAGGCATGTCTCCAAACCTTTAGCTTCTCATTTACTCCATCTCTTGTCTCATCAATCAACACAATATCATCGACGAATAACATGCACCAAGGTATCTCATCCTGAATGTTACTAGTCAACCCGTCCATAATCAAAGTAAAAAGGAGTGGACTCAAAACTGAACCCCGTTTGTTCATGCGGTGTAAATAAAAAATATGTTTAAAAGAATATTGCAAAGTTTCCCAAGCATGATTGTTAAAATCTTTATTTGCATAGATGATCACCTCGTTGTAACAATTTTAAAATCAGATTTGTGTATATGAAGTTGCAGAAGGAAATGGACAACTTGTTTATTATGTGCCCTAGATTTATCTTTATACAAAAAGGAATCCCTAGAGCCAAAAGAGATTTCCCTATTGGACTACACGTAGAAAAGGAAAAGAAGAAAAAATCCATATTATATAATAATGTAAAAAACTAAATATTAGAGCAATCCCCCTTACGTTGGAGCATATATATCTATCATGCTCAGCTTGGATGAACATTTATGGAGTGGTCCCCAGGTGAGTGCGTTGGTGAATATGTATGTTGTCTGCTCTGAACTAACATGTGACGTAGAAATGAAGCTCTTTTGCATCATATCTCTGTTGTAGTGACAATCCACATCAATGTGATTAATTCGCTCATGGAATGCATAATTGTTGGCAATGAATAATGTTGCATGATTGTCACACAAAGATTTATAGGAAGAGATACATCAACTATTAAGTCAGTTGGTACTGAATTAACCCACGTCATTTCAGTGCTAACATGAGTCGAGGTCCTGTACTCAGATTCAACGTTCGACTCGGTGCTCGATCTGACCATCACAATCCGCTTCTTGCTTTTTCACAAAACAAGAGAGCTACCGATGATCACAACAAAACCCGTGGTTGACTTTTTGTCTTTGGATCATTTTGCATAATCTGCATCTGCATAAGCCTGTTATTCCAAGGGAACTCTCCTTATTGAAATGTAACCATGTACCTACTAGGAATTCAGATACTTGAGAATCATTGTACCAACATCCATGTACACTTGTCATGGTTGTTCCATGAATTGGTTGACTTTGCTCACAACAAAAGAAATATCTGGTATGGTAATGGTCACATAAAAAAGCTTCCCAACAAGCTCCATGTATATTCTCTTGTCGACCTCTTCTATATCACTGTCATAAATTTCATACTGGGGTCCATAGGTATAATGGTAGGTCTGCAATCTCCCATTCCAATCTCTAGGAGACGACCCGTCACATATTTTCTTTCTCATTATTAGTCCTTTATGATTTCTAACAAACTTTAAGCCATGTATCGCAATTCCCTAAGGTCCTTGATGATCAATTCTTGTCCAAGGAACATGTAGAGAACGATAATGCAGAAGCGTAATCAGAGATAAACAGATAAATAACCATGAAGAACAATGAGATTTTACGTGGAACCCTATTCCATAAGGAGCGGGATGAAATCACGGGACAACACCACTAAAGGTTGATTCTTCTATTCACTTTCTCAACTGATACAATGGGCGTGAGACTTCTTATATAGTCCCACAGACAGAACAGAGTCCCAGTAATAGTAGATAGGGGACTAAACCTGTGGATGTGGTAATTGGACCCTGGAGGGATCCAATTACCCATCTATACGTGTGACACGTATTGTTCTATTCTTCTAGTTCAAGATGCGTGGAGGGGGAGTTCATTCCTTTTCTTTAAAATCATGCTGAAGTTATAAAGTTTTATCTCGAGGCGGAGTGTTGAGAGTTGTGTTTTACATTTAATGGGTAGTTAGATCTTTCCATAGATTCAATTTATAAATGATTTATTGTGTAATTTGATATTGTTAGCACTTCGATTTGAGCGTGTGTGTGGGCCCAAATAAAGACCATTGTACTGCCAATGTAAGGACCCTTCTACTACTTGCTTTCTTTGAGAAGATATAATGAAAAATCACACCAAATGGAATCCTCCTTCCTTGGAGTAAGACAGTCACTATGGCTTCAGGAACCACACAAATGGATTTGTTGCTGCTAGTCATCTTCCATATTTTTCAACAAATATCATGCATGATGACCTTAAAAAGTTGCTGCAAGATGACTCCTTTCTTCTCTTTTTTCCATTAACTATAAGTATTTGTGGTGTCCATTAATGCCTAGATGAGCCAACTGATGCTCTTAACTTTCAGAATAGATATAAAGTATTCAATCTTGATTTTACAAACATCTGTTGAAGTCACAATTTCCTAGATGTAGATCATTTACTTCATAGGTAAATATCAAGACATTAGTTTACTGGTCGTTACTTAACGTTGTTTGAAGCCCTACAACACTACACAGAGGCTGCAAATTAGTAGAAACGAAATGGGAATTTATGGCTGTGTAGATTATTTCATAGATCCTGCCTTGGCATGCCATAGTGGATAGCCTAGGCTTTGTAACCAGCAATCTGAATGTTTTTTATGTTTCCCCTCCACATTTTAATGCATGAGAATTCGAGCAGATTCATCCCCAGATGACGAACAGTGCTCCAGCTGGTCGACTTCCACTTCCAATTCAGTTGACTGATGATGGTCCGATCTACGTCAATGCAAAGCAATATCATGGAATTCTGCGGAGGCGGAAGCAACGTGCCAAATTAGAGGCTCTGAATAAGCTTGCTAAAGTTCGCAAGGTATGCACCTTCCTCCAGTATCTTGAGCTTGCAATTTACTGTGCTCGATATGTTGAGAATAGTCTCACGATTTTACTCGAGCCAATTTGTTGGAATTGATTATGGCAGAAATTGGGCTGCTCCACTCGAGCCAATTTGTTGTCTTTTGAAAAAACACCACGATTTTACTTCTGAAATGTAGCATCTATATCTCCCGTTCATTCCTCCATGTCAACAAAGAAGGCCACACGTGAAAGTATGTATAACTAAAACTGCCCGCAGCTGAAAATGTGGAATTTATGGCATGATCTATAATAATAATTAAGCTTGCCCACTCTCTCATTTTAACGTGAGAAAATACTTGGTTTTATTTTGATTTACTCATACCATCAGAGGGCTGATCCTGTGAGAGCCAAAAACTGTGAGAGCATGAGAGCAGTGATTCTGGACCACCGGATTCTGTCTTCTCTCTCCTGATTATTGGAGAAGGAGAGAGATAAATAGAATCTAGTGGTCCAGATTCACTGCTCTCATGCTTTCACAGTTTTTGGCTATCACAGGATCAACCCTCCATACCGCCATACTCAAGTTTATATCGAGCACATTCATCTCCAAATCAGATTGACTTGAGTGGAGGAAATGCGAAATCTCATGAACTACGGAAATAGGTTGTATGGGTTCTGACATGGAAGTTGTAGGGAAGATCTGCTCGTGTTTGGAAATATTCTGGACTCTCAGTACCATTGTTGCTAATGGAGTCAAATAGGGACGTTGTCTGCCTTAATTATCGATCTCTAGCTCCTTGTAATTTCTGTGTTTCTTTTACCCCGTACCTCTTACAACATGTCACTGTACTCTGCAGCCTTACATGCATGAATCTCGACACCGCCATGCAATGCGAAGGATTCGAGGGCCAGGCGGCCGATTCCTCAACACTAATCAGTTAAAGAAGCAAGAGAAACATCTGGGCTTGCAACATCTGCAGACAAAATCTTATATTTCAGCAAATGACAGCAAGGCATCCACTGTTCCTTCCCTGATGGTCTGGGGTACCAACCTTCAGCTAATGAATGACAATGCTGTTGCCTCTGGTGATTCATCTAGCTCTGAGGTTACAAACTTGTCGAATCCTGGCGATGTGTTCGAGCTTTCAGACCATCTCGGTTTTGCTGAATTTCTTGGGAGCTCAGCAGTTGGTGTCAACATGCTGTATAACAGGTCTCGCCCGTGCGTGCCTGTTATCAGGTGAGCAACTACATGGAATTCACTTGTCTGCTGTGCAGGTCCAGCATGGCTCTCATGCAGACACTGCTGATCTGCGAACCGGGCGGATGGTGAACTTCCTGGGCAATTCATCCTTGGCTTTTGTTATAACCTCCCAATGAGGTTGTACCATATGTTATCCAAGAAATATCTGCTCAGGAGCACTGTGAAGACTCCTGGCGATGTTTCTTTGTGTGCTTGTGGTGTATTATATTCTGCAAAACTCAATGCTGCGTAATCAATCCAAGATTTTCGTTTCTCACAGAAATGCGACACTGTCTGCAAGTTTCGAATTGCTACTATTTGGAGATTATATGGATTGCTGCTGGTACTCTGTAAACTTTAAACTCTGCATGCTGCTGAGACCTTGTTGAGATAATTAATGTCTTCTGTATGGTTTTTAGTTCCTAATCTTTTCTGCGGTGTTTTCTGCTGTTGAAGTGTATCCATTGCTATCAAGTTTATATCGATTGCTATCAAGTTCTCATTTTTGTCATCCTTTATGCTCAATCAGAATATTTTTTAAGATCGCAAAAGATGCGCCTTGAATTGTGGAGAGCACAATATTCTCCTCAGGTCTTGTTATCAAGAGTGTCATCTCTAAAAGGTGAGCTCGCCAAGCATTTTCTCTTAATCGTAACTCATGTTTCATTGTTAGAAGTGATATTGATTAAACTCGAATATAGAAAAATTGTATATAAACTTATATTATACGCTCTATTAAGTAAACTAATAGTTGGTAAAGTTTGGTCTTTACCTGGGGTAACCCTGCAACCATAATTAAGACCAAACTCAGTACTTGTGGAGTGAAGTATTCTCTCATTTTGCCAATGAAACTGCAAGACCGGACACGAACTAGCGAGAACTTTATAATTCTAATATTTAAATATTAATTTTATGGTTATATGTAGGGTTTGAATGGTTTCCAATTGACATTCGCTATTTTTACGTTATCTTCACAAGCTGATGTTGATAATCATACACTAGGTCCATGCATAACACCACCCTATACAACCTATTTAGATGCATGAGGGCAAAGCTGATTGTTTCCCATAAGAGTATGATACAAAAACTAGCATAGTGAGGGAGTCTGACTGATCGATCAGCAGAACGTTTAGGTAGATTAATCCTGCTCTACTTCTCCTGTACAACTTCTGATCCAAAATTTCTTTTTCAATCAAATCCGACAAAACAATTTTCAAGATTCTTCATCTCATCATCGTTTTTCGCCAGATTCACCCTCCCACCCCCCAAGTTTCATAACAAAATATTTATAATCCAAGCTTTCGTAAATCATTGTTTAGTTGTTGACTATCTTAAAAGAATCGATAACAGATACCATTTTTAAAAGTGTAACTTTCCTTGATTCACAATGAATTCAATGTGCGTGCCAGCTTTTCGATCGAAGATCCAATCGATTTCAGAAAGAAAGCATCGGGATTCTTAACTCAAACTACTGCAGTTTCCTGAAGCAAGTCCCATGAACCACACAAACAAGCTCGTGGAATTTATTTGCTTCAGATCTCATGACAGATATCAGATCAGGCAAGATGGATTGCCCAAATAAATATGCTAAATCCCATTACAAAAAATAATAAACAAAGCTTCTCTAGCAGTTAAAAACACGTCCATTCTTCCACTCCAAACACCGCTCCCAGTACCTATTTCCTACAAGTTTCAGTTGAGCTCAGGAAGCTCGCTCAGGATCGTGTGTTCAGGCTTATGCTCGCACTCAAAGTCGAGATGCACGAAGGCCCTCTCGACCTCAGGAAGTTCCTCGATCTTATTTTGCAGTGTCTCCCCGATTGTGTGCGCTTCCTTCAGGTGCAAATCTTCAGGGAGTTGAATGTCAACCTGTAAAAATTGCAAAGCACCGGTTAGAAGTTAGAAGTGTGGAAATTAAGAGCATATTGGCTTGTTACATGCATCTGACAAAATCGAAATTACTATATATTTTCAAAGGTTTGTTTAACTTGTCTTAATAGCATCTGACAGAAAACCTACATGTGATTGATGAAGATAAATCTTAATAGCATCTGACAGAATAAGTTCAGCAAAATGGGAATGATGATAGTTCATAACAACTGCAAACAATGTCTTGCTCTTTCCTTTGATGTCAACACAGTATAAATATTTATACATAAGGTGCCCAATACAGAGTTTATAATATGCAAATGATATTGAGAATATTGATATGCAAACTTTGAAGACCATGGGTTTTTACAGACAATTTACATGAACTGAACATTTAAGAGACAGTAAGGATAAACACACCTCAACAAAATAAAGGGCACCGAATGTATAGGCTCGGATAGTATCAATGTGCTTGATCTGAGGGTGATGCCGTAGTACAAGATATGCGAGCTTTCTTAACATTTCCGGAGGCGCAGATTGCCCAAGGAGAGAAACTGCGCCAAAAATCTAAATCAGAAAACATTGAAAAACAAGAGAATTGTAGACAATGAGACTAATTCAAGTGGCTGAAAAGCAAATTTATTCACATAAAGAGTGAAGGTGATTGCAAATGTTCTCCAAATTCTTTTCAAGCGCATATTAACCATGACGCATATAGGTGCAAGGTTTACCTAGTAAATTATGATCAGAAAAAGTTGCATAAGATGATACAGAGAACATATACCAACTTTAAAATAAATAATTTAAGTGTAAGATGGATTCTTTATAGAACTTAAAAAGCATATAGCATATGCTTCTAGAGTATATTAGCCAGTCTATCAGTACTCATGATTTCCTTACAAAAGCAAAGCTTACCAGGAGAATAACCTGTAAAGAAAGGATGTCGTACCTGATTATGTAACCAGGGTCTAAGTAGAAAAGAGTTGAATTTTAGGTGTAATCCTAAGTCTCTTGTAAAAGTTAAAAAAAGGGTCGAGGCTCTTTCTCAGATTCGTATCCCTGTTTGTTGAGGAGTAATTACTTATAACCATAAGTAGAACTTACTTCATGTGATTCTCGATGCGGTGCGCTGTATGATTTTTCGATGCTGAACCCATAACATATGTGACGCAACAGCGAGATAAAAATCTTGGTAAGTGAAATCTAGTCACCTGCATTTTCCAAAACCAAGCTGGACCAGTTCACGATGGTTTAAACCGCCAGAGTGATAGCGCCAAGGGGGTCGATCCACCAATAAAAGTTATCCGCGAGGACAGCCGCAGCTAATCCAACAACGTTAGTCACCACATCAAAGTAGTGATCCTTACCAAATAAATACAACTTTCATCAGCAAGAAATCATTTACAAATTACGAACTGAAATCACATCTACAGCACCATCTCTATGGAATGCTTCACTGGACAAAGGATTTATGGCCGAAAATTAGATGATAGGGGAAACCTTAGCATATGCACGGACTATATTATCTTTGGAACTTCTGCAGTAGATCCAAAGGAAAAGCTTGACCACTGTTGCAGATAACATGATGGCATACAGCCATACCAATTGATCATATGTCATCTTATCTGAAGGTTCGTTCTTGATTAACTGTTCCAGAGCCTGAAGAAGAACCTGAAACCCTGCGGCAGTAGAAATTTACAAGTAAAACACAATGACAAGGGACAATAATAAAAAAAATTGGACCTTTGGAAGAAGAGAGATTCTTTAGATATCTGGGATCTATTTTGCAACATGATGGGGAAATTGATGGAGATGTTACTAATAGAATAAATGCAGGCTGGCTAAAGTGGAGAGGAGCCTCCGCTGTTCTTTGTGATAAGAAAATTCCTTTAAAAATTAAAGGAAAGTTTTACAAAGCAGCCGTGAGACCTGTTATGCTTTATGGTTCTGAATGTTGGCCTGTGAACCATAGACATGTGCAGAGAATGGTTGTAGCAGAAATGAAAATGCTAAGATGGATGTGTGGACATACATGTAAAGATCGGATTCGGAATGATGCAATTAGAAAGATTGTTGGTGTAGCTCCGATCGAGGATAAGATGCGAGAAAACCGCTTAAGATGGTTTGGTCATTTGCAAAGAAGGTCAACTGATGCACCGGTTAGGAGATGCGAGTGTTGGGATGTTGAGCCGGCTAAGAGAGGGCGAGGACGGCCCAAGAAGTGTTGGAAAGAGACTATACGAAGGGATCTTAGCTTTTTGGATATAAGTCCAAGATTGATCCAAGATAGATCTGAATGGAGGCGAAGAATCCATGTAGCCGACCCTACTTAATTGTGGGAAAAGGCTTTGTTGTTGTTGTTGTTGTTTGGAAGCTGTGCTGAGAAGACAAAGAAATCATTCGTCTGGGACTTGCATATAAGTGAAAAATCAAACAGCATAACTGGAGAAATGATGAAGTGATTGTCGATGTGCATAACCTCACAATCTTCTGGTGTAGTATACAACTAAGCGAGTTTAAGTTTTCAAATCAAAAGATTTCTAAAACTATTTATTCAAAATAGTAAAAGAGCAAATATAAATCCTGGAAGGTATTTCAACCCAGAATCATGGATGCTTTACAATCAAGCTGCTACAAACAAAAGAAGATATTGCGATGAACAATATGAAGCAGCATACCTAGTGTGGCCATAACAACTGCAAAGATCACAATTCCCACAGGTTGCAATCTCAGCTTGCCAATAGGGTACTTGTAGATGTTTACACTCATCATGGATACATGCGTGATCCATAGTATAAGCCCCGCCAAGCAATCCAATAACGAATCAAGCGTGGACGCCGCGACGGCCAAAGATCCACTTTTAATCGCAGCGTAAATCTGAGTTTAGCAACAAAAAATGCAATTATCCCTGTTCTCAACCAAAATCCATCCCCCCAGAAAATCACCTTGAATGCCAACAGCAACATGTTAGCGTAGTTGGAGATCTTCATAGCGAATACGTTGCGCGACTGCTCCGATTGGCTCCTGTCCCCATCGCTGACCGTTCCGCCTAAAGAATCGACCTCCTCGAATGACCTCAGAGCGGAGAATTGTCTCTCGTAGTAGTCCTTGACATCTGAACATAATAGGGGATCGATCACAGCTGATTCCACGAAAAGATCCCAACTTTGAAAACAAGACAAGTTCTTCAGACTTCTATTGAACTATATATAGGTTTGATTATAGATCTGTTACGACTAACCGTCACAAAGTCCCTTGACGTGGGAGAGATCGACGTCGAGGGGCTTCTCGGGGTCGATCGAAGCACGAATCTTCTCCGGCAGCCTCGACACGAAGTCCCTGCGCATCGACCGGACGGAACTGGAGGCCGTGAGCGGCACCGTGAGGTCGTTCTCGAGGTCCATCGCGGTGGAGAACTCGGGAAGTGGCCGCTGGAATCTTTTGGGAGGGGGTGTTGGGAGGGGATGACGTGGCGGGGGGATCGTGGGGGAGAGCGTGGTGGCCTCGCGCCGGTGGACTGATGGGACCTCGAGATCCCGTAAGCGGTCGTACACCGAATTCAACGGCGGTTGGGGGAAAACTATGAAATGACCCCTGATGTTTTGGATATTTTTGCATGCCCCCCGAAGAAATTTAGTAGTCCATTTGCGTCCCTATGCAAACGGATATAAAATATATTCTTACCACATCCACTATTATTGTGATGAAAAAATTAGCAATTAGAGTTAGAGGTCATATTTCAATTCAATTCTCAAATGATATTTGATTATATGTCATGAGAATCATCATCGAGTGAGATTGATTGTTACAATCAATTAAGATTGCATTTGTTCTGATTCATAGAGGGATAGAGCCATTTCTCTCCTCAACAGCAGTTAAGATTGCATCGATGAATTTTCTTCTTCTTCTTAGTAATTTTTCTTCTCCTGTGATCGTGTAAAGTAAAGATCTCCATTATATTATGTCTTCCTCATATACTTTCCGTCGTAGTAGATTATACAACTACTTTTTTAAGAAATTGGTATCAACACAAGGATCGATGTTAATGAGAGGTCGCGACATGATGGATGCACATTCTTTAGAGGCAATGAAAAACTTGTGATGATGGATGCTTGGAAGAGATCACCAAGAGTTATGGAGGGACTCTATTAGTAGCGACTGGTAGTGACATATCGTACAAGGTGACATGACAACGTGATGAAGCCGGCGGAGAGATTGGTTGTATACTATCACAAATCCAACGATTGTGATGAAATGCATTGATGAAGATATCGATGAATACAACCTAGAATATATAAGTTCTAGATAAGGATTTTCTGCATGCTCCAAACAGCGATTGCACAGATCGGGAGGAAATGGCTTTAATTTTTCAGATCTTGCAAGCCAGCTCATATTTCATCATTCTTCTAGGTGATTAGTGGAGATTTGGACCATCGAGGAATTGGGTAACCAATGGTAGATGAAGATCATATTGCATGGTATAGATCTAATGGCAAAATTCATATCAAAGAATGTCCTCATTCTATGTGGAACCCTTCAAGAGAAAGCATGAGATCACATTATAGCAACAATGAGTGAATAATATACTCACATAAGAGGGGTTTATGAAAATAATCTAGGTAGAGGAGAAAAAAGTCATTAAAAAATTAAGAAGGAACAATGAAAGTAGATGAGGATGTAGCAAAGTGTACAAAATCTAAAATGCTCTTGACAGGCAATACTCTTTGAGTCATCATTGAGATGTATAAAAAAGATCTTCAAATCTATAACAAGTAGGTTTTTGTTGAAGAAGTCATAGAACCTAAGGTTGACCAATGAGACAAAGTTGGAGGTGCACCTTCAACAAGATTATGACGGTTTTTATCTGAAATTTGTTTAATCTATCAAAATCAAATTTTAGATACGGTTTATTGTATGTTGAAATCTTTCGAAATCAAACTTGAATAAGATACTACAAAACACGTGTGTTTGATACAAAGAAAAAATCCATATTTATCAGAGAGGTCGAGGTCACATAGATCGAAGCAGAGGAGAACATGTATGGTGAGGATGGAGGGATGGAAAAGGGAGATCGGGATAAAAAGAAATAATGATGTAGGATGTGTATTTATACATAATCAAGAGGCAGATTACATAGCATGTAGCATAACCATCGCCCGCGCTATTTAGACTAAACTTATGCCAGAGAATGCATGCCTTAAATTAGTCAAAAGATCATTTGAACTGCATTGTGATAATCAAGCATCAATAATCATGCTTAATGGTGAGGTTAACTGTTCCAACGGAAAACATATTAAGACTTAGTGTCATTCTCCTCAAGATTTGATGGTAGAATAAAAAATTACTGTAACTTACATACCTGAGTCAAGCTAGAGTATGAATATTGGCCCTCAATGGGCACATCATCGAGTTTTTTTACACTGCATGAATAATGGGTGTGCAGATGTATTATTACTCCATCAAGTGGGAGACACTAACTATATCACATGAATCATTCAAGTGTGACCATCATGGTCAATCAACTCATATATGTGTTGGGCCTCCTCCTCTCACTATGGTCCGGACCGAGGTTGCCGTTTTCTATTTATTCCGGGCGTTGATCCGGCCTATGACTTGGAAAAAATGGCGGATCCAGGTTGGATTGTCGGGTTGGATCAAATCGAGACCAATGCTCCATCTGTGTTTCGGACCGGGTCAGGATCCACCAGCACCTAAAGAGGAAAGGCCCGAAGTCCAACCCATACCCGACACGCTCTATCCCAAAACCCCCCCTCTCCTTCCTTCTCCCGCTACTGCTGGAGCCGCGACAGGAATAGATTGCAAGGCACCGTCTCTCACGATCGCACACAGCAGTGACGCAGAAGAAAGGTTCTAGGGTTTCGCCGGAGGACTCTGAGGATCTCGCCCGCGTGCCCCTCCAGGCCGTCCTCTTAGCCGATAGCTTCACCACGAAGTTCCGCCCGATCGTCCACGAACGCCCCAAAGTATGATCACCATCTCCTCCCCAATCCCCCGCTTCTCGGTCGATTCACCGGAACTTAATTATATTACGATTCTCGACGGTTTGCACATTGAAGACAGCGAATGCTCACATTTGGTTAATTTTATTTTATTTTTAAATTTTTGCAATTTGAGTTAATTTGGGGAAAAGCTTGGATTGTGGATGCTATGTCAATTCAATTTTCTCAGAAAAAAAAAGCGAGCGTGCCTACTGGAGGACATCGTTAGTGAAACTTTTGGAAATGTCATTCTGTATTTTGCGGTGAAAAAAGATGGGAATTCAAGGCTGGCTAAATCTTAGTTCTGACAACGCAAGATGGGTTTTTTTATGATGAATTTATATGAAGAGTAGGTGTAAGAGTGGAGGTCCACTACTTGTACAGTTGGAATCAACATTTTGTGTACCTTCAGCTCTTCAAAGATTATGCTGACAAGCTCCGGTTCAAATGCTTCACAGCAGAAGTGGAGTTTTTTCCCCTTCTTTTTTCTTTTGGCTACAAAGGTTTTTAAAGTAGAGAATAAATCATTAGCTCTCCCAAGTTTCTTCTGACTAGTCTACTTCATACAAAGATGTATATGAATTTTCCTACATCCATCATCCAGCTTTCTAATGCTTCAGGGCAGAATAGAAGTTCTTTATCTTTTCTTTTTTCCTACTGATTTTTTTAAGAAGCCAAAATTATCCAAATATCATTAAAACGGAAATATAAAAATAAACAGTGATTTTTTTACTTTCTAATGGTATAGTGCATGACATAACTGGAAACTTAATTACAGTTTATACAGGTACTGCTGCCGCTAGTAAATGTTCTGATGATCGAGCATGCACTTGCTTGGCTTAATTCTGTTGGAGGGGAGGAAGTTCTTGTTTTTTGTTGCTCACATGCAGAGAAGGTGAAAGACTATTTTGAGAAAACACAATTGCCCACGTGCTCATGATTCTTTAAGTGCTGGGGATGCATTACGTACGATATACAATAAGAGCATTGTATGAGCTCGTCTATTTAGTTCCTCGTTCTTTTTGTTCTCTTTATGTATATAGGAAGGGGAGGTTAATTCTATGAGAGCCAAAATAAGCGAGAGCATGAGAGCAGTGATTCTGGACCACTAGATTTTGTCATCTCTCTCATTTATTGCATGAGGAGAGAGAAGAGCAGAATCTAGTGGTCCAGAATCATTGCTCTCATTCTCTCACTTTTTTGCTCTCACAGGATCAACCATATATACATATATATATATAGAGAGAGAGAGAGAGAAAGAGAAGTTAATAGGGCTGCCCCCGCATCATTTTCAGCATTTTTTTATTTTTTTCAAAAAAATATTGCCATGTATATTCATCCTTATATCCCTCCTATATGTCATTCCAATTTCGTCAGAAACAGAGACTCCTACGGCCTCCATCCAGACAGTCATTTTTTAACGGTAACAGGATTTTTCAAATCAACATCATCTCGATGGAGGCCGTATGAGTCTCTGTTTCTGACGAAATTCGAATGACATATAGGAGGGATATAAGGATGAATATACATGGCGATATTTTTGAAAAAAGATTAAAAAAACGTCGAAATAAGGAGGCGGGGCAGCCATGTTGGCTGCCCCCAAGGGGCAACCCCATTAAATCTATATATATATAGGTTAATGGGGCTTCCCCTACGCCATTGCGGCGTTTTTTTTTGTTTTTTTTCAAAAAATATCGCCATGTATATTCATCCCTATATCCCTCATATATGTCATTCGAATTTCGTCAAAAACAGAGACTCCTACGGCCTCCATCTAAACGGTCATTTTATTCGGTAACAGGATTTTTTAAATCGACACCATATCGATGGATGCCGTAGGAGTCTCTGTTTCTGATGAAATTCGAATAGTATATAGGAGGGATATAGGAATGAATATACATGGTTTTATTTAAATAAAAAATAAAAAACACGAAGAAATAGGGGACAGGGCGGCCAACATGGCTGCCCCTAGAGGGCAGCCCCATTAAATCCATATATATATAGAGAGAGAGAGAGAGAGAGGAAAAATGGGGATGCCCCCTAGGGGGAGCTAACTTAGCTTCCCCCGTCCTATTTTCTTCAAATTTTTTATTTTTTTGAAATTTTTTCGTGAATATTCATCACTATATCCCTATATTATGTCATAAAAATTTCGTGTGAAACAGAGACTCCTATGGCCTCCATCTAGACAGTCATTTTTTTAACAGTCTCAGGATTTTTAAATCGACGTCGTCTGGATGGAGGTCGTAGGAGTCTCTGTTTTACATGAAATTTGAATAAAATAATATAGAGATATAATAATGAATTTACATAATTTTTATTTTAAAAAAAAATAAAAAAAATACGCGAAAAATGGGGCGGGGGAGCTAAGTTAGCTCCCCCTAGGGGCATACACATTTTACCCATGTGTGTGCGTGTGCGTGTGCGTGTGCGCGTGCGCGTGCGCGTGCGCGTGCGCGTGCGCGTTGTGTGTGTGTGTGTGTGTGTGTGTGTGTGTGTGTGTGTGTGTGTGTGTGTGTGTGTGTGTGTGTGTGTGTGTGTCCGCACCATTTCTCTCCCTTTTTTCGAAATTTCCTTCGTGGATTTTCATCAATATATCCCTATATTATGTCATTCAAATTTCACGCGAAACAGAGACTCCTACGGCCTCCATCCAAAAGGGTCGTTTTTAGCAATTCTGTTACCGTTAAAAAATGATTGTCTGAATGGAGGCCGTAGGAGTCTCTGTTTCGCACGGAATTTTAATGACATAATATAGGGATGTAGTGATGAAATTTCACGGAAGAAATTTTCAAAAAAATTAAAAAACCCGACGAAATGGGGCGGGGGGGCCAAGTTAGCTCCCTCCAAGGGGCAGCACCATATATATATATTGATACTGTGAGAGCCAAAACCTTTGAGAGCATGAGAGCGGTGATTCTGAACCACTAGATTCAACAAGGAGAGAGATGGAATCTAGAGGTTCAGAATCACTGCTCTCATGCTCTCACAGTTTTTTGCTCTCATAGGATCACTTCTCTCTCTAGAGCAAAAAACTGTGAGATCATGAGAGCAATGATTTTAGACCGCTAGATTCTGCCATCTCTCTCCTGATTGATTTCAAGAGGAGAGAGTAGAGCAGAGTCTAGTGGTCTAGATTCACTGCTCTCATAAGATCAGCCCTATATATAGATAGAGAGAGGAAAGAGAGCCTACTGCATGATGTAGATAACCTTGCCTACTTCATGTTCATTTTTTGTATTTCTTTATTTTTTTGAAAAATATCAACATTGATTTCCATAACTATATCCCTCTAATATGACATCCAAATTTCGTCAGAAACAGACTCCTATACCCTCCATCTAGAACAGGTCGATTACAGCAAATCTAAGACTGATAAAATTACCTATTATGGATGGAGGGCATAGGAGTCTATGTTTCTGACAAAATTTGAGTGACATATTAGAGAGATATAGTTATGAAAATTCATGGTGGCATTTTCCAAAAAAAATTAAAAAATTGTTACAAATGGACATAAAGTAGGTAAGGTTACCTGCTTCATGAAGTAAGTTCCCTTTCCTCGTGTGTGTGTGTGTGTGTGTGTATAAAGAAAGAGAGAGAGAGGGATGATCCTATGAGAGCTAAAAACTGTGATAGCATGAGAACATTGTGTCTGTACCACTAGATTCTATCATCTCTCTCTTGATTGATTGGAGGAGAGAGATGAGCAAAATCTAGTGGTCCAGACTTACTGCTCTCACAGTTTTTGGCTCTCACACGATCAGTCATATATATATATATATATATATATATATATATATATATATATATATATATATAAGGATGGGGAGTATGCACCCTGGTGCATGTAATTTTACATGCACCGGGGCTTATATCTCCCATATTTTTTTATTTTTTGGGAAAATATCACCGTGTATATTCATCTATATATCCCTCCAATATATCATTCGAATTTCGTCAGAAACAGAGACTCCTATGCCCTCCATCTATAACAGGTCGATTACAGCAATCCTAAGACCATAAAAGAATAAGGAAATAAACGAAAAGAATTTATTTATAGAACAGACATACTAAAAAGCACTCGGATTTTCAAGTATTCTATGAAAGATATGAAAGTAATTTAGAGAATATAATTGTAAAAAAGATATATTTACGTAAATTACTGTTAAACAATGAGATAGTATTGATCCGGATCTTCATATATGTTATAAAAATGAAATATACACAATAAAATGAACAGACAAAATGAAAGGTAAACTATCATAAAAGAGAGAATTTGATAGTAAAAATGCCTATTGGTCGTAAGATTTAAACATGAAGGATGTTGAAAACGATAAATACAAAATCTATTCATAAAATCTGAAAGATAGGAAGCAGTATTGATAGCTTTAAGGCATCCATCACCTTCTTGAATTCATTGGATATCTGAAGAAAAAATTAACAAAAAGACTAAATGCAAATGATAAATAATGTTTTACCTGAAACATGTCGATGTCATCAGAAGAATGGTGATTTTTTATTGTGATTCTTGAAGAGCACATGGGAGAGAGAATACATGGGAGAACACGGGGAAGATTACATGAAAAAGTTAGAGAGAGGGGGGGGGATAGATCCTGTGAGAGCAAAAAACTGTGAGAGCAATGAGTGTGGACCATTAGATTCTAAGTGCATCATGAGATGACCAAGTGTATTGATGCTTGAAACATGAACAAGGTAGGGAATATTAGTATAATAGATAATTTACGGGATATGTTCTCAATAGTAACTTTTGGGAGCAAAGCAAGGTTCAAAATATTGATATTTATATTGTATCGGTCACCAGCTTGAAAAGGGACATATCGTGAATATATCAAGATATATCAACGATATCTGTGGAAATTTCGAAAATGGGACAAAAAGTTTTTTTCATAAATTAAGATCATCATAATTCTTAAAACAATAAATAACATACAAATACACACTTATATACAAGAATGAGGTGTATTTAGAAGATCATTGCACATTATATTGTATATATTGATGGTTGTCAATGCTAACCGATGACTGTTAACCGATGCTTGCTAAGAGGTATTGGAAATGAAGTAATGAAATTTAAACAATAATAACTTAGAGACATAAAAGACATGCATTTGACATATTTTTTATTTTACATCACATATTATGCATAAAATTGTTGAGCTACATCGAAAATCAAACAAACAAGCAACTAATTATAATAACATGTACTTTTAAAAAATTAATTCATAATAATAGTATTTTGGATGAAAGAAGATGAAACAAATCAATTTGGAAACAAAACTTTTTTAATTGAACTAAAGAAAATCAGTACCGATTGGATTATGTCATGAGTCATTATATTACTAATAGTTACTAATACCATTTGGAGTATATTCCAGATATGTTATTCTAACTTGATTAGCTTATGAGTAGTTCCATCTCCATTGCCAAAAGAGGGGAAAAGCAACCCCCCCCCCCCCCCCCCCTTCCCTCACAACGCACCATACCCGACCAAACGAGAGTCACGCTATATAATTATTAAAATCAAGCAAGCATGGGTGATATCATTGATATACATAGATATCAATGAAATAACAATGATATCTAAGAAAATTCGTACTGAAGTCCATCCATTTTGAACGATATGACTTGATATATCACCGATATCTCACGAGATATCGATCGATATCCTGGAAAAGGATATGCATATAGATATCGATATCTCCATCTCGTCGATATCAATATCATCAATATACCGCCAATGTATATCGACAATATAATGTTAATACTGGTATATCAACAAAATATCATCCATATTGATATATCAGCAATATATCACCAATGTATAACGATATTTAAATCATTGAGTTAGGGGAACGCTAACACAAGTCCCTCCCTCCTTCCCTCGCATCAACAATGTGGAGGTAGATTTTGATGATTATTTACCCAACTTTTAATTTATTATTTATTTTATAAATATTTTAATGATTTTGCAAAGGATTTTGAATTTGTTTTTAAATATTTTGATGGTTTCTAATTTCTTTTTATGGATCTTTATTTTTTAAAATGAAAAAATAATGCTTAAAAATAAAATAAAATGTAATTTACATTTATAGGTTTCTTTAAATATTTTTATATATTTTTCGGTGTTTCTTTACTAGGAATGTAGCTAACGTCAGTACTTTGATTCCTGATAAACCCGCCTGAAAATCATCCTCATTTCTTTAATGTTGGCACATATCAAATTTTTTTTCTTTTACTTCCTAATCAGTCAGTTCATTAATTTCTTTAGTTAATTACGATTTTTCCACTCTAGCGGCTCTTCCTGCATGGGGATACAATGGATTTCTTGTTGGGGGTGATCAATTTTTGTGGATAATCAGGTAATTTTATAGGCTCATAATGGATGTGAAATAGTTCCCTGAATCTGGGACTACAAGACAGAGGTTCATTCCGGACATTTGTAGTCCTTTTATATTGATATTTTCCATTTCCTATTTTTGTGTTTTAAACATATTTTTAAACTATAAATAGATGACCGATAACAAAAGGCAGTAAATTTTTATTTTAAATAATTTACTAAAAATCTACTAATAATAGCAGCTGGAGAAAGAAACTGAAGCTGCAATCCTGCAAAGCGCATACAAACGATTTCTTCGAAATTCTGGTGAAGCTGTCGATGTTACCATCAGATGGAAGCATTGAAAAAGCCGGTTGATCTTTCACAACATTATGGTATCACCTACGTATGTAACAGAAGGAAAACATACGAGAAACTGACATGAAAAGTTTCTGACCAAAAACTTTTGAAAAATTCGGCAACTGATTCATAGCAGCAGTTGCATTGAATCGATGACAACTATAGCTGCTTGCTAAGCCGTCTCAAATGATAGTTGATAGTTGACCATTGAGCTTTGGGCTGCTTCTTCTGCCATAAAAATCGCGGTGGAGAGAGATAAGTACCAACAACTTTCAAAAATATGCGACAATTTGAAACCAATACAGGGGTGATGTGGAACGAAGTCCTACTTGATTTTCCATGCATGTCACTAGAAGTTCCTTTTGCCGTTTGCAGTTGTTTTCGTCGTTTTGGTTGAGAGCAATACAACCAAGGAGACCCACAAACTCCCTCAGGCAAGGTTTATCAGCTGCAGCAAACTTCTTCGGATTAACACGCAAACCAAGCTTCCGACCCATCAAACTGATCTCAACCTGCCAACATGATGAACATGTCAAACCACAATTATTAACTAAAGTTGCATGGATAAAGATAATCCAATCATACGATGATTTTCAGCTTAAGCATGATAAATAAACAGAACCCTCTCATCGAGGATAAATTTCTAGGTGTTCCTACTTCGGGGCAGGTCGAACATGCTATATATCTCCAGATTCAAAAGTGTTAAGCTCGTGGATAACGATCTTAGCAACCTGATCATATTGCTTAGGAAGGAAACACCTTACCTCCTCTAGCAGCCCTTCTGTCAGATCCTGAATCTTTTAAACAACCTTTGCGATTCTAGTATCTGTACTTTCCACTTCCCATCGAAGGAACTTCAGACAGTTTGATTCTATTATGGTTATCTTCTCTATATGCACTAGCTCTAATCCACTGCCATGTATTCGCAGGCTCTAACCCACACTACCAATAGGCCTTCTTTTTGTGCATCTGAAGACAGCTCCTTCCAGTAATTAAAAAACCTGCATGTATGAACCTTGTATATCTGTTGCAGTTGCTTTGCTTTCATGGACTTTTTTTTCAGAACAGATCTTTGCATGAATTGTTTGTCACCACCATTTCATTTCTTATTCAGTAAACTAGTGGTTAATAAAAATGAGTCTCTTGTTGGATCTGGTTCCATCAGCTAATCAACCAAAACGAATATTATGATACTTCCAGATTAAATAGGGACATCCACATGAGCTTCTCCCCACAATTTTCATTCGTATTGAATCGCCCACATTTTACTTTGAGAGAATAGTACATGGTTTGTTCAACACTTCTCAAACTTGCCCTCACCTCTCTAGAAAAGCTAAAAATACAACTCCTTTGAACTCTCGACAAGTGCATTTTTTAAGTTTCAACCACAAGAAAATGAATCCTTTTACTACATCATTTCCAAGTTGATGATTTAATGGTCTTCCTAATGTGACCATACCTCCATTTCAATATTTGCATCCTCGTCTCTTACACGAACTCCAATCCATGTTTCGAGAATTAATAGTTATATCAACAGGCACCTTCTCAGAAAAAGAACTCGCCTACATACAAACTAGGGTGTTAATTGTGTCTTGTAATATATCTCACTTTCAGATGTATCTACTAGTCAACTGGGATGCCCGAGTTCCAACAGTAAACTGTTCCATTTTACTTGAGTATCACAACTTCCAATGGTTATTGTTACATGTGCGCGCTGAGACTAGGATTTGAGTGCCCATCCCTTTAGGGATATTTATGTATTTTTCTTTTGTTTGTGTTAATATAAACCCCTATCCAGCATCAATATAATGAGGTTAATGGCACACTATTTAATATAGCATAATATTCCATCACACATCATATCAGAGCACTCACCCTATATTGGTATCCGAACCACAGACCCTGCCCCACTGCTCAGCCTCATCTATCGCTGCCGTCACCAATTCCCCGCTGCTATCAATGTGTGTGCAATGCTCCATCACCACCATCGCCTAGAGTGCAACCCCAACACTACCTTCACCTAGTCGTGTTGCTTACTGTGCTGCGACCATCGGCACCACCGCTGCCGCATTGCGTGGATGCAGGCCCCTGTCTTTTCCTGGCAGAGTCGCACCTCTTGCGCCACCATACCATGCAACTGAAGCCTCCCCACCCGTTATAGGCATTGCTGAATGCCTCCCCTCTTGTCTTGTGCAGGTAATGCCATGTTCTAGTTATGTCAAACCTAATATTTTTCACATTTGGTGCGTGGAGTTGTCTGGGAGTTCAGGATGTGAAATCCCAATTATGAAGAACATGTTTTTTGGTCAGATCATAAAGCTGGACAAGACCAATTTGCCTGATAGCCATGGATCTTCCTGAGGTCAAACAAGGGGACATAGGAAGCTACATCTTCTCTCGAAATCAGAAGCGAAGAGCAAGGCATACAAGTATATCACGTGAAACAACAATGACATGGTATGTGCTTGACTATTGACTGGGGCCATTCCACAGATTGCAAACGAGATGATCCATTACGAGACAGCAGATATGATCTGAAACAACTTAAACTAGTCGTATTGGCATAAGAAGTATGTGAGTCATGTGTTCCAGACCTAGTAAACCTAATACATATTAATTATGAGGTCAAGACTCTTGCCTGGCACTACTTACAGTTACAGTTGAAGGCGTTGAGCCAAAAGTACAACTCCTTGAGGCATGTTTCCCATGCAGAAGGCAGCTCGAAAGGAATTATTGGCGATGACTTCCTTGGTTGGAAATGTTAGAGAATATTCTTTGTGGCTATTTATTATGAGAATATTCTATAGAGAATATCCTTTAGAATATTCTCCCTTGAGCACCTATATAAGGATCCTCACACCTCCTGTACTCATTGAGAAATTCCAATAGAATATCCGCCCCATTGAGGGCTTCTCCCGCGGTTTAATCCCGCTCCTCACGGAGTAGGGTTCCACGTTAATCCCGCTGTTCTTCGTGTTCTTTATCATTTTTCCATGTTTCGCTTCCGCAAGTTTATTTCTCAACATGGTATCAGAGCGGGTCGATTCTTGAGGAATTTTTTTTATTATTTTGTTCGAGATTATATACTTCATGATGGTTGAAATTTCTGGAACCGCTTCCAGATTTCTGTCTTCATTCGGATCTTCTCCTGTGAAAGATCCTCGCAGGCGTGCATTTCCAGATACAGATCTAGGGTTTTCTGGACCCTAGTTTCTCGCGCGCAGTCCTCCATTGTGCAGGTCATGCAGGTCAGGCCGTGAGCACCTCCTTGCATTGTAGAAGATCCAGGCGTGCTAACTCCTTCCTGGCGACACTTCCTGTTCGAGGCCATCTCCACCAAGCCAGGCTAGGAGGCACAACTCTCTTGCGCACCAACGCCAAGAAGCTTTCCCAGGCCGTCGTACCTTTCCTCCTGGCGTTCCCTCCCACGGGCGGCGCAGAGCCATGTCGTCATCTTCTTTTCGATAAAAGCTTCAGGCGGCGTCCCTTTAGGGCTCCGCACCCAGGCGCGGCACCATCGGGCGGCAGCACCAGCCCCGCCGCAGCCCCCAGACGCGTCGTTCCTTCCCATTGCGCGGCGGCGCTGCAGCTCCCCAGGCACCCTCGTGCGTCGCCTCTTTCCATTCCAGCATTCCAAGAGCCCTATCGTCCCGATGGCGGCACGACACAAGCGGGGGCGGCGGAACCCTCCGCCTTGCACGACGCTCCAAGTAGGCACTCGGGCTCTCCTCCTCCAGGCGACCTGCGCAGAGGTGCAGATGACCTCGGGGTGGTGCTCTCCCTCGTGCGAGCCCTGCGCACGTAGCCTTAGCATGACCCCCCTCCTCTGCGCAGGCGACGCGATTCCCTGGCGGGGGTCCCTTCGAGGATCCCACATATCCTAGCTTCCCGTTTACGTAAGGGCTGGAAGCACTAAAGGGTAAAAAAAATCTTGGTTTTGTAAATGCTCCAAATGAGCCTGCCAAATTCAAAAAAAATCCAAAAGGGGCTGCGGCAACAAAAAAAAAGAAAGGAGGGACTGAGTTAGGCCCAAGTGGGCCATGCTTGATTATGAAAAAAAGGGAGTTGCATGATTTACGCAAAAAAAAGGCGCGTACAAAAAAAAGAGAGGCCGCACACATTTCAAAAAAATTGAAAAAAAAGTCGAAAAAAAGGGGGAACGGCTAAGCAAAAAAAAAGAAAAGAAAAATTTTGCAAAAAAAAGGAATGAAGCAAAAAAAATGCATGTTTTGTTTCTCCCAACTTGATGTTCCAAGCTCTTTATTCTATCAAGTATGGGAGAAAGAGGGAGTCAGAGATGTATTCTTCACAATTGTCCATCTACGACTGACAGACCATCACTCCAGCTTTCTACAGATCATCCGTCTTCACTGAGCATCAACTTCTTCGTCGAGGCGCATACTTCTTCTTTTGCGACCCGACTACTATTCTGCACTGGACTTCTTCTGCAGCGATTCTTCTCCAGGCACGACAGAGATACGTTCCGGTGACCTGCAGGCACGACAGAGATACGTTCCGGTGACCTGATATCGCAGCGGTTCTACAGGCATGACAGAGATACGTTCCGATGTCCTAAAAGCCGCAGGCCTGTCCTCGAGCGAGGTCTTCTACCAGCAGCAGACATATTTTTCTCGTGATGTATTGGGTGAAGATGTGATGTATACATTTTCTTCTTGTTGCAAGCTGAAGCTTTCTCAGCTACAGCTTGAGGGGGAGTGTTAGAGAATATTCTTTGTGGCTATTTATTATGAGAATACTCTATAGAGAATATCCTATAAAATATTCTCCATTGAGCACCTATATAAGGATCCCTACACCTCCTGTACTCATTGAGAAATTCCAATAGAATATCCGCCCCATTGAGGGCTTCTCCCGTGGTTTAATCCCGCTCCTCACGGAGTAGGGTTCCACGTTAATCCCGCTGTTCTTCGTGTTCTTTATCATTTTTCCATGTTTCGCTTCCGCAAGTTTATTTCTCAACAGGAAATATTAGCCTACTATACAGCTCAGCATCAGATGATGGTAGGAACTACATTGACTATCTTGGAGGAGGTGTTCAGCATACTGAATTGTAATGTATTGTACAGCCTAAGGTATCATAGTATGTTGCATAAAAAAGTTACATCCCTTCCAGGGGGCCTTTTGTCTCTCATTTAATGGTGTAATCCTACCCTAGCCTCTCCTTATATAAAGAGGCATAGGGTCCCGCTCAAAAAGAACAGGTTTTCTCGGTAAGCTCCCCCCACCACCACCAGTGCAATGTCACCCCTAAGCAACCGCCTACTCGGCCTCCGTCGCTCCTCTTTGCCCTTGCGCTCACGTGACCTCCATCGCCACCTCCAACATCACATTTGACATCAGCAGCTCCAGATAATCTCGCGGCCCACACCTCCCTACTATCATATGTGCATCTTAGCATCGCTAGTATATTGCAGAGTGATTCTACATCATCTTCCAAGTAATCTACGCCTACGGGTTTCAAATTGCTATCATCTAAATCAAGCACACATTTTTCTCTTATGCTATTATCTAAATCAAGCACACATTTTTCTCTTACACCCTATGAGAAACCAGTTGTGCATGGAAGATGTCATATTCATAGTGAGACATACATGGGGTGTGATAAAGGGGTGCCAGGCTTCCCTCACACGACTCGATCCAAAAACTGGACGAGAGTCATGGGACCAATCATCCCAAATGGTCACAAATGCCCTGCAAGTATACAACATGGAGCATACTCTTCCAACACTGGAGCCAACCTTGCTACATCTCCAGGCCATGTAGGCCAAGGCATAAATCGAGGGTGTGGTTGTCGTCATATCGACACCAACACAGGATGAATATATACTTGCATGCAAGATATCCAATTTGATACAGTTTGTGCTACATCTCATGCAGGCACTCTCTTTTGCTATGAACGGCATCATTCCAATACAGATTTTTTTCATTGATACGGGTATCTCTACTAATCTTTATGGAGAAAAGAGTCATTGGACAATTGCATACATGTTAGACTGTACAGATAGGTGATGGCAGACCATCATTATTCTATCTCTCAGTCAGATTTGCAGAGAGCTCCGCTATCAGTCTATTTTCAACGCAACATCGCTTATTTTTCAACGCGTCTTGACTAGAAGGATAATTAGTATGTCATGAAGAAGGGGATGTTTATCACTTGGTTCTTCAAATGTTCCTTGGAACCGATGCTTAGGCCACCTATCTCTGTGGAAACTTCGGGGAATGCTTCCTCGGATGCCTCACACTACTCAGATGACTGCAAGGCCTGCCAACATGGGAAATACTATTGAAGATTTTTTTCCTGTGTTTGATAGTACTTCTTCTATTGTTTATTTGAATTGATTCGTCTAGATGTTTGGAGATCAAGTACACACCCTAATCGATTGGTGTAAAATTCAAGCATGACAATAAACCAGAAAAATCAAGGTGATGTACCATAAATAAAATGTCAAGAATGTACAAAATAATCACAAAGAGTTCAATATAAAAAAAACACAAAAGTGTTAAAACGTGATCAATAATAATAACAGCTACAATTGCATAAATTGATTCTTCTTGCGAGAAAGGATGTTAAATGAAATAACATGGCCACAAAAGATAACGTGGATAATCATTAACTGTGGTTTACGACGTACTGTTGTAGCAATCAAAGAATCAGCTCTACAAAGCAATTCTTCATAGGTAATTTAAAAGGTAGCCTCGGGCTTGCAGATGAAGGATTATCCCCCAATTTTTCACAGGCACGCTCTGTGCCATGGCTATCTATTCTAAATTTGCAGTAGCTCTGAACAGATTTTTTTATTGTTTGAAATATCTTGTTAAGTCAAAGGACAACTCAAAAGTTAGTAATAATCTCAATATATTGACTAGTTATAGTGTCTGAAAATACAAAACAAACAAAGAACCGCAACAATAACTTCTCTCAGACCGCCAGTAAGACAAATACAAATGCAAGAAGACATTTTCTTCTCCCAGGCTCCCAGAATTCAAGTGCAAATGCGACATTTTGATGCAATCATTCTCGAATTGGCAGGACAAATCGAATTGAAGCAAATGGTTGATTTGGGGATTTTTCAAATTAGGGATTTCCGTCCCTAATTAGTTATTTTAATTAGTTTGCTTGTTTTATCTAAATAAATTGAGATTGTGATCTCAACTTTTTTTTGTAGATAAAATTAGTTAAGAGTCAATTAAGATCGATTAGGATTTTATTTGAATTCGAATTTCTTTCTAATTTTGTAATTCTCTCCTCCTATATAAAGGGGATGGTAGCCTATTGTAAGTGACAGTTCAGAATATATTGAAATTTGAGTTTATCTCTATCTATCTATCTATCTCGTTTTTTTCTCTCTCAACGTGGTCCTTCACGATTCATCCCCAAATTCCCGCGCAACCAGTGCGTTTTTCTCCTTTTCCTCTCCTCTCTAAATTTCTTCCACCCAAAATTATTTCTCTATCGTTGGAATATTCATTTTTGCATCATCTGGTATCAGAGCATGGCAACCGAATCGTACGATTGGACGATCCGATCGCATATCGGAGGATGCAATTTGATCTGAGTCGTCTCTCCCATGGCTCGCATTCACGCTCACGTTCGAGGAAGTTCAAGAAACGCCTTATATCAAGCTTCAAAGTCCAAGC
This sequence comes from Ottelia alismoides, assembly GCA_037367405.1. NCBI lineage: Eukaryota > Viridiplantae > Streptophyta > Magnoliopsida > Alismatales > Hydrocharitaceae > Ottelia > Ottelia alismoides. The sequence continues at coordinate 244,593 of JAZKJV010003452.1, read as the reverse complement.
ATGGTTGGACGCGAAAATCGATGAGAATTCGCACGACCGACAAAAATCAGATCATTGAAGTCGCTGTACAACATGCTTTTGATCAAGAAAACGAAGATATTTCATTCAAGATGAAGATTTATTTGTACAATATTATTACAAGAAGAAAAGGAAGACTCAAGTCCCAAATTTGATGAAGATCCTATGAGAGAGAAATATGAAATCGTCGAGTTTTTAGAGGTCAAAGTTGCTGTCCAGAAATCAAAAAATGGAAAAAAAAGAAGACCTAGATCTAGTTTCTTCCAAAGTGGCGGTCCAAGGGGCTTCCCCATCACCCCCATCATCGCCACATATCATAGTTGCACCACCATCACCAATGCCACCACTGACGGCTTCAACATTCCAGCCCTCGGTCGGAGCACCCCCATTGGCCGTGTGATTCCTTCCCGCACGTCAGCCCTGTGCCACCTCCCAACGGCGGCATCAGATCATCGTTGTGAGCTCCACCGCCCATGTACGACCACAGGCCGCCACTTCCCAAATCATCGCTGCTCGTGCCTCCCTTCCCAGGTCGTCGCCGCCAACGACGCAATACCCTCCCGCACCGCCAACTAGGGTGGAGCATTGGGCTCGAGCCGGCCCAACCCGGGAAAGCCCGGCCCGAGCCCATCAATTTTCCATGGGCCTTGGGCCGGGTCGAGGCCCGCTTTTTTCAGCAAAATGAGGACCCGGGCCCGGCCCAAGGCCCGCAGGATCGAGCTCGGGTTCAGGTCGGGCTCGGGCTTGGGCCGGGCTCAACCCGCACTTATTTTGATTACATGAAATTGCATTTTGATTCCAATTTATTGTTATGGATATAATTCATCCATAACACATGAATATTAGATGTATTATTACGATATAATATTACTATTGATGGATGAAGGAAATATTGGATGTATTATGACTATAAATCCATATCTCCTAATTTAGTTCTAATATGATATTTTGAAAAATGAGGGCCCGGGCCCAGCCCATTTGTACTTCGGGTTCGGGCCCGGCCCGGCCCGAGCATAATATTTTTGAAAAATGAGGACCCGGGCCCGGCCCATTTGTACATCGGGTCCGGTTCGGGCCTGGGCTTTTGCGGGTCGGGTTAGGGCCGGGCCCGGGCTGGCCCGGCCCAATGCTCCACCCTACCGCCAACGCCGCCGATGCACTAGCCCCAGTAGCCTCCCAACCCCACGCGTCAGCACCACAAGGTGCACACGGCGCCTCCGAGCCCCACGAGCCAGCACTGCGAGTCGAGCTCGCCGTCACCGCTCCCCACGACGCATGCGCCACCAGCCAGCCCGCCTGCACCGCCATCCGTGGCCACCGATCCCAAGCACCCACCGTCGTCTCTTATTCTGGAAGCAGGAGACCCTGACGTGGGGGAAGGAGTTCTCTCCTGCGAGATTCGAAATCCCTGCAAATAGGCATTGGGATATGAATTGAGATAATTGCAGTGAAGTACCCCATCATAAAAGTTTTTATTTAAAGGTTGAAGTTGGTGGGGACTTAAGAGAAGATATTTTAGGTGAAGGGGTAGATCATTTGCCGCCACACCCTCAGGTGGGAAGAAATTATAAACGTAACATTGAAAAGGAGTAAAATTGGGGATATTTGCTCAACGAATCTAGATGAAATTCTCCACCGACGGAATGAAGATCGAGCAATTCTTCAGGAGACGAATTTTTTAAGCAGGGGAGAATTGATGCAATCATTCCCGAATTGGCAGGGCAAATCGAATTGAAGCAAATGGTTGATTTGGGGATTTTTCAAATTAGGGATTTTCGTCCCTAATTAGTTATTTTAATTAGTTTGCTTATTTTATCTAAATAAATTGAGATTGTAATCTGTACCCACTTAAATGGGCTGGTAGTAGTGCAGTGTACCTACCATTCAAATGACCAGGGTTCAAATCTCACCATTGTGTGGGTTGCGTTAGGTAGTCGACAGCCAACGTAAAAAATAGTCAAATCTTTCAACATGGATTTGAGCAAGAATCCATGCAGCCGACCCTACTTAGTGGGAGAAGGCTTTGCCATTTTTTAAATTGAGATTGTAATCTCAACTTTGTTGTAGAAAAAATTAGTTAAGAGTCAATTAGAATCAGTTAAAGTCAATTAGGATCGATTAGGATTTTATTTGAATTCAAATTTCTTTCTAATTTTGTAATTCCTCCCCTCCTATATAAAGGGGACGGTAGCCTATTGTAAGGGACAGTTCAGAATATATTGAAATTTGAGTTTATCTCTATCTCTATCTATCTCTCATTTTTCTCTCCCAACGTGGTCCTGACGATTCATCCCCAAATTCTTGCGCAACCGGCGCGTTTTTCTCCTTCTTTGATGCAGCGTGACCCCAAATTATGGGGCCACATTTATTCAATTAAATAATTATCATTTTTATTTACGTTTTTAGCGGTCGTAGTGGTCTAATTTAATAATTGAGATCGCCAGTGATCTCAACGTTGATTTCGTAGAGTTTAATTATAATTGTTGGTCAATTAAATAATTAGAGTCCAATTAAGTTAGTTAGAGGTCAATTAGGATTAAATTAGTTATAATTTGAGATTATTTACTATTTTTGTAAACCCTCTCTCCTATATAAAGAGAGGGTAGCCCATTGTTTTTAGTCAGTCAATGATTATGAAAATTTGAGAGTTATCTCATTATCTTCCTCCTCTCTCTCTATCCCCACGCGATCTCCGCGGTTCTCCTCCTTCAATCCCTCGTTACCGACGAGATTTCTTCTTCTCAATCTCTCTTTTTCTCCACCGATATTCCACCGCCTACTTATTTTATTTTTATCGTCGACGCCGGAATCTATTTGCATCAATTGGTATCAGAGCCCTCTCCTCTTTAAATTTCTTCCACCCAAAATTATTTCTCTGTCATTGGAATTTTCATTTTTGCATCACATTTTCAATGTACAGAAGGTTAAACCTGAGGACCGAATCGTTCCTTAATGTCCAAAGAACCCAGACCATCTTCCACCCCTCAGATTCTCCATAAACAAAAACATAGAAAGACTCACAAGCTCCCAGCTCGAAGGTCCCAACTAGGGGATGCACACTTCCTCCTGAACTAATCATGTGAGATGGTACTAAGAAAGAAATGTTTTAACACAATCCCGGCTTGTCGGAGGCCATGGGTATCAGAGGTGATGGGTCTCGTGGCAATGGTTAAAGCGGCAATGAATCTTGAATAGGTGGCAAAAAGAGTGGTGTGGAAATGCAAATGTCGATCAAGGTGGGGCGATGTGGGATTTCAAACCGGTTACGATTGAGATGGAAGAGGTGGTGAGTAGTTATGAGAAAAGGGAAAGGAAAGGGGAGGTTGGGTTCTGTGGTAGCGATGGTAAAGGTCCATAAGTGAAGGCGCAAAGACATCGTAGGCGCCCTCTTGGCCCCGATTTCCACACCACTTGTTCTTAAAGAGCATCATTTTGTTATTGTTGCAGTGGAAAAGGGCACATAGCCAGATCGTGCATGAAAGAGGTGATTTGATTCTAATGTAGGGCTATGTACATCCAACATATGTCTTGTTTAGCAACAAGCTTGTGGTGCCATCAAGTCCCGGTTGAGTTGGATATTTCTCCTATCAGGGTCTCGACTTGCTCCGAGCATCTTAACGGGTGGTTGTTAGCGAAGATGATCTCCTGGTATTGTGGGCAATTGGCTCGACCATCAGTTCGCTGGAAATACATGTGGATTAGCGACTCTGTGGCTATAAAGGTTTATCAAAGGCTATGGTTGCTCGGTTGTACAGGCTGATGATGATCTGACCTACCAATCATCCAAAACTCAGTTTTGTCATGTGCTTCAGTGGTGGCCAGGTAACTGTTGTCCTGAACAGCGGTCATTGGTCCTTGTTATGCGCTCCGGGGGGGGCTCCCCTTGACTTAGTTGTGAAGCTTTTTAATTCTCTCGATCCCTGCCTGCAAAAGGGGTGATGCACATTAACCAGGCGTAGTTCCAAATTTTGTTTTCGGGGTGGAGTCATCAGAGACTACTTTGGTGTTATTGGTTGTGAAGGTTGCTCTAGTTATCGATGTGCCAGACGCTCCTTGGTCAATGATTTCGGAAATCGAGGTGTTGAAATCTTCAAAAGGCAAACAATATGGATTTAATTTTGGTATGGACTCAAGCACATTTTCCGGGGAATCTTATCCCTACATCATTAGGATCTGGACCTTACCGATCTCTTTTCTTCTCAAATTTGGGTGGGTCCGGCCTGATTGGAAAAGGAACGGTAGCTATGCTGGTGTATGTGGATGACATTATCCTCACAGGAGATAACCATGATGGTATTGTAGAAGTAAAGAAACAACTAGCAGAGCAATTTGTGATCAAGGACTTGTGACCACTAAGATACTTCCTAGGGATTGAAATAGCAAGATCCAAGCGAGGAATAGTCATGTTTCAACGGAAGTATGCTACGGACCTTCTCCAGAAAACTGGGATGCTAGGATCCAAGCCGACTTAGATATCCATGGATCCTAAGAGACACATCTACGAGGCAGGTGATGTTGAAGATAGCGGTCGATACAGACGTCTAGTGGGTAATTTATTATATCTTACCATTACTCGACCAGATATTTCTCTTGTTGTCGGAAAATTGAGCCAGTTCATGGATTCCCCTACTTCAGCTCACTATGATGCATGCATGATGGCCCTAAGGTACATCAAATCATCTCAAGTGAATATCAAGCCCTGATTCAGGCTGAAGTAGAATTAGTATGAATTCGATATGTACTTACAGATATTCATATCACTCCCAGCAATGTCACTGAGCTCATGTGCGAAAATCAAGCAGCAATGCACATAGCCAACAACCCTATGTTACATGAACGCATCAAACATGTGGAAATTGACTGCCACTATACCAGAGATCTGATACAGAAAGAGCTACTTCGTACTCATAGCATACCTTCTTCTAATCAGACGGCAGATATGTTCACCAAACCGCCTGCATGCATACAGTTCAAAAAATATTGTAACAAGCTGAGAATGATTGATATATATGCTCCAGCTTGAAGGGGAGTGTTGAGAAAAGCTCTATTCATAAACCCTAGGGGCTTATCGGTCATCTAACGTATGAGAAAAATTCTGCTGTAACCCTAACCCTAGGTCTCTCCATCTATATAAGGAGCCCTAGGGATCTCTTTTCAAATATGAGAGTACAAGCCTATTTTTCAACTTATAGCAAAGAATATATGCAAAACCATATAACCACGTCATAATATAGGGATGCATGTAGCAAAATGCAAATAGACGAAATTCATATTTCAGTTATAACAGATTTGGCACCATGCAAAGGAAAAAATAACATATGCAAAGTATTACTTTCTTTGAACGATAGCAAATATTATGGCAAAGAAAAAAATAATCATACCTCGTCATTAACAAATCTCGCAATGAGCAACATATATGAAGACAACAAGCAATAAGAAAGCATTCAATTTCCTCCTTTGGCACTGTGGATCCACCTCTCCTCTTCCTTATATAGTATTTATTAGGAAGAGACGATACCTGAGACCCCATATCATCTACTATTGAAGTAGATGAGGTGGAGGAGCAAACAACAATAGATAAGCTCTCCCCCCTATGACAACACAATTTAAGTGTTTTCGTGTGAGAATTCAACATTTTCTCATCATCTTCAGAGTAAATCAAAGTCAACCAAGAATTTTCTAAACGTGTACATACCTCTAAGATAAACCCATCACTTGCCTCTACCAAGTCCCTTCTCTTGGCTTGCCAAAAGCTTACCTTGACCAATACAAAGGAACAAAAACCCAAGACCAAGCTTTCAAGATACGGGAGGATGGGAAAGCTACAATCGTAGGATGGAATGGTGTTCGGATGTAGATGATGGCCTTTAATAAAGACAACCCGTCGTCAAAGGGCAAGTGGTGTGGCGATGGAAGGCTAAAGAGGGTGATGGAGGCGGCACTGGTGAAAGAGTGTAGTGATGGTGACGATGGACATGACACGCGAGGCAAAAAGATCGTGATCATGTTGTGGAATAGAAGGTGAGGGTGTTGGATTAGAGCCAAATATCGGCGAGAGAGAGAGAGAGAGAGAAACCATTGATACTTGGTATCATGGCAAGAGGAGAAGATCATCGAGGAATAGGTTATAAGTGGCCAAGCCCTATCCCTCCTTATCTCGTCCTTCGCTTTCCAAGTCGACCAGATCATGGGATTTCATTGTTCATGGGATATGAGCCCTAACTTGGCCTTATTCCACTACCTAATAGTGTCCAAAGGTTTTTTCCTAGGCTTCAATCACTTGAAAAAGATTGACTTTTATGGGTTTTATGCATCTACATATAGATCCCATAAATTTTAAATCTCGTGAACTTTGAAGCTAATGAAAATCAATTATTTTTTATTATAATATTTTATCTCAATATCCGATAGTGTTGTTTGGTGACAGAGTAGTGTGCTTACCATCCAAAAGATCAGGGTTCAAATCTCCCCTTAAGGAGGGTTGTGTTCGATAGCCGGCATCCAGAGTACAAGCCAGTCAAATCTTTCAACATGGATTTGGTAAGAATCCATGTCGTTAATCCTACTTAAAGTGGGAGAATGCTTTGGCATCTGGTAGTGTTGTCATGACTCATAAGAATAATAATGCTTTATCGTGTGTTGTCCTAATAGAGCAAAAATTGAGAAACTTTTAACTCTTTTAGGATAATGGGCTTGTAAATTATTTTTAAATATCTCTCGTTGCAAGCACATTGGAAATGCATATTGTGCAAAATTCCATTTTTTGTCTCGAGAAAAATGAGGCTTATACATCGACTATCTCATACTAGACGATACAAATATGCCTTGCCATGATTTACCTTTCTTCAAACCTTGCTAGCGACAGAATTTAGATCATTTGGGTTAGTGTACAGATTGGGATTGGTTTCCTGTGAACTTAGATCTGTTGTTTCTTTTTGTTGTAATTTGTGGCAAACAACGACTCAACTTTAGTTGCCATTCCCATGTCTGGAAAATAGTTTCTTGATTTTCTATATATCTCTGAGTTTCAAAAGATCAAGGAAGAGAATTCTCAGTGAAGTGATCATCAAACTCAAGAAGGTTTAAGGTATTTGCAATGGTCCCCATGCAGACATAGCAGACAACACCTGATGCCATGGGAATGACAAAGAAATCCAGCACCTGAGGGGTGGCAAAGATGATGCTATGTCTGGATCCATCCCATGGAGCAACGATAGTGATGACAAACTGAGCAACGATGGTGAGACAACAAATCTAAGCACATGAACTCCAACAGAGAGAAGAAGTACGATCAACATAGAGCATGAGGATAAGATATCATGTACAAAAAGCAGCAACAGGAACAAATGCATCGACTTAGTGTGGAAACCCTCCGATGTGGCGGGTAAAAATATAATGTTGTGTGAATCCCCAACCCTCTCCAAATGCTAGAGTTTTGACCGGTGTTGTAAAAGTCACCCGACTAGCCCGACTAGTAGGTCCGAGTAGTCTAGTCAGTGGGATGACCGGCCGATTACTGACTAATTCCGATTAGGTACACTATTATAATATGCTTAATATTTTATTTAAATTCAATTACTTCTTTTATTTCATTATGATAGTATAAACATGTACAAGATCTATGTAAATATATGTATAAAAATGATTTATATATGTAAAATAATCAAAAAAATTCAAAACCGATTAAAGTCCAACTAAATCCGATTAGTCGTCCGACTGCCGATTAATCCTTAATCAGTGGCCTGACTGACCGAGTACTGACTACCGACTTTTGCAACATTGGTTTTGACTTTGTGCACAAGCACTCACACAAAAGATGAGAAATGGACTACACATATAGACCAATGGGTTATTCGAAGCTCACCCTTAATGCAGTACAGAAATTACAAAGTGCAAATTAACAGGTTTTGATGCATTTTCTCGCCATGGAGGACCCGTGATTTTTCTCCATTACCCGGAACAAGACCAGCGGCTTTCACAGACCTTTTGTCTTTTTCCAAAAGCAACTTCCCAATGTTTAAGAGCGAAAGAAAACACTAATTGATGCAAATCTAGGGGTGCTAAAAAAGCATAAAGGAATAATTTAGCATGGGTGCATATGCATGTACCGTGTGGTTATGTCAAGTTAGGCAGCACCCCACCCAGTGATCAAACAAATGTGAATATATCCAATTTCGGGGAGTCCTATAAGCAACAATCTCACCGGCAACGGAACTGAAATTTAACAGACTAAATTTATGGGAAACTATAGAAATACGGAACCACAATGGGGTCTACTATAGAAATAAAAGAGAAACTTCTATCAAAGTTAAATCTCGGGGAACAGGAAATCAATGAATGCCTCGTGATAAAAAAAAATAACGGTTAATAGATAGAGTCTTCGAGAAACAAAATGTAGCCTACTAGGGCACTAAACTAGAACCCAGGGGAAATAAATAAACTGAAACTAGGGCAAACCGGGACTCAGAGGAGGACTGTGGAGGGGAAGGAGGAGTCGTCAACCGGTGACGAGAACCGCGCGGCTGCGGTCAGGCTGGCGAAGGATGGTTCCACGAGGGAGACAAGGCGAAGGCGGAATTGGTGATGGCTGGCGGCGGTGTGGAGGTTGTTGGACGGTGGGTGGTTGGTGGAGGTGGTAGGGTTGGAAGGCGGTGGGTCTTCCGGCGACGAATGTTGGGTTTAGTCTCCAACCTTAGTGCAGCGAGCGACCTCTCCTCTGCTGCCGACGGGAAGAGCCTCTCCTCTGCTACCGCCGGGAAGAGGGTAAGTTCGCGGGAGCGTGAAACTGCAAGCGGATCCGGACCTAGAAACCCTTTCTGAACAACGGTCGGTTCAACCCGATTGAATCAAGAACCAGAGGGAGGACGGTTGGACCAACCGATTTTTACGAAGCAAGTCAAAATTAGTTAAAATCGATCAAAATTTGGTTGAACCGAACCAAAGAGAAAATTCTTAATTTTAGATTTTTTATATAAATCTAAAATAACGTCTTAAAAATTGCACGTTCCCCAATGCTAAAAAGTCAACCGTAGACAATGTAATGATAGAAAGCATCTATTTTTATTATGAAATATTAAAATGTTTTGTATCCTCTGCACTGCCCATCGATAGCATCTTAATTTTATTATGAAATATCAAAATATTTCGTCTCCTCTGTCGATTGCAAAGATCGTACGTACTACTCCCTTCTCTATTCTTATCTCCCTGCAAAGATCGTACGCACTACTCCCTTCTCCATTCATATCTCCCTACCGTCGCTGTGTTTGTTCCCTTCCAATCAGTGCACCTCTGCGGATGTCAATCATTTGTCTTCAAGCAGCGAGAGCATAGCAGCACCGCTCCACGTCAGTCTTGTTGACTCTGTTGATAAAGTGGTACAGATTCTCCCAATAGTTGTTTTCTACTTTTCTTGGCTATGCCATTGCAAGAAGTCTCCATCGACTCGCTATTGAAGCACCATTTTGCAGTTGACGGTAAATAAGCTAGAGGTATGTTAAATCTCCAGAAGGTGCAAATCTGTCGATGTTTATTTTGCAATCTATATATTACGAGAGACAAAAACATTAAAAATGTAGAAATACTTTCTAGCTTCTATATCATTTAACACATCCTCTTTTGAAGCTTCTTATTTGTTTAATGTAGCACGGTTACAATATTAGGACATGTATGGATGAATAGTTTATTTTTATAAGGAGTTGATATTTCAAGAAATTAAATTAGATAAGATCTTATACAATTATATAACTTATATATTCCCTGTGTCACTTGTTTAAGAAAGTCCAGACAGATATCAAAAGCATCAGACTATTAGGCTACTAGCTTGTATTAATATGTAATTTGGTTATTTGATTTACATATATACATTTGAATATGAAACGGGTAAGTGGTAGCTATACATTTGAAGTATCAAGTTATCAACAAATACACGTTTGTTTATCTCGGTAAATGCAACAAATACTAATAGCAACATATATTTAATATGAGTCCTTGTAAACAATACTAGTAGCATCATCTATGATAAATACTAGTAGCAGATTTTAAATGAGTACATTTTTAACATTTCATGATTTTTTATTTTGCTTGTTGGTCTTAATTTCATGTATTAATATTGGTGTAGATGGAGAATAGTGAAGGAAATCTACTTCCTACATTTGATCTGAATTCTATTCCTCATAACCCTTTGAATACAAGTTTTGTTCGAAGGAAGGTTGATCCAAAATGAGATCATTGTATTATGATACCTACAACATCATTTAAAACAGAATGCAAATATTATCGAAAAGTGCTCTCCGGAGGAGGGATACGTAGATTCAAAGAACATCTAGCTAAACAAAAGGGACAGAGTGAATCGTGTAAAATGGTACCAAACCATGTTCAATATCAGATGTACCAGGTCCTTGAAAATTTTAAGGAGGAAAAGAGAAGAAGAACCGAAAATTCATTGCTTAACTCGATTATTGGCTCACAAGTAGTCTCATTTCTTGGCAAGTCTAATTCTTAGTTATCTAAAAATCAAAATACCCAAGTATCAAAAGATAGTAATAATACAACCAGTGAGACTAGTTTGAAGAATTTTTTCCCTCCACATAGTGCACCTGGGAGTCAGCCTTCTCTAAATAGTGTTTGGGCTTCAAAGAAGGTAGAGCATGCGGTTAATACATCAATTGCAACATGGATGTTTAAAGCTCGCATTCCTTTTAATGCCATTGGATATCCCGAATTTCAAATGATGCTAGACACAATTGCCACGATTGGTTCCGGTTATAAAGCACCAACTCCTTATCGTGTTAGTGTACCTTTGTTACAAGAAAGTGTAAAAAAGATGAATGAACATATTGAATCATTTAGGAAACATTGAAAGAATTTTTGAGGCACCATAATGTCTTATGGATGGACTGATAGACGAGAAAGAAACTTGATTAATTTCTTAGCTTATTGCCCTAAAGTTACAAATTTTTTTTGAAAATAATCGATGCCACTGGTCATTAAAAAATTGCAGATTATTTATTGATTATTCAAGGAGGTTGTCGATTTTGCTGGAACAGAAAATGTAGTTCATTTTGTGATATATAATGTTGTTAATTATGTTGATGATGGAAAGCGATTGAAGTGGGGATACTGTCATATCTATTGGAGTCTTTGTGCTGCCCATTGTACTGACTTAATGCTTGAGAACTTTAGCCTACCAGCGGTTCAAATAGCTATCGCGGATGGGAAGAAGATCACCAAGTTTATTTTATAACCATTGCTTTATCTTAAACTTAATGAGAATATTTTGTAAGAATGATCTTATTAAAGCATGTGCAACAAGTTTTGCAAGTAACTTTTTGGCATTGCAAAGCTTGTATGAATATAAAGATAATCTGATTACAATGATTGCCTGAAGAGAGTGATTGGACAACAAGATCTCTAAAAAAATGCTATAAAAGTGAAAAAAATCATTCTTAGTTCATCCTTTTGGGATTCATCATTCAAGGTAATCCGAGTAGTTGAGCCATTAGTTAAAGTTTTGTGGATGGTTGATAGTGATGACTATCCTTCAATGGGATATATCTATGAAGGAATGCAGAGAGCTCGACAATCTATCAAAAATGACAATGATGACGATGATCAAAACCAATATAAAGGTTATTTGAAGATTACAGATGAAAAATGGGAGAATCAACTCTATCATCCTCTTCATGCAACATGTTTTATCCTGAATCCCTAATTTTTCTATAAGGACTCTGATGACTCGTCATTTATTGGAAGACATAAAATAACGAGTTCCTTCTATGATGAAATAGAGGATATGTATTATGGCAAAATGACATCAGCTGATCAAATTAGCAAGGATCTGGCTTTATATCATAATGCAAGGGGTACGTTTGACCATCCAATGGCCGTAAGGAGTCGAGATCAAATATCTCCAGGTAAAAATCTACAAGTCATTTACTAACTTTATAATTAATATTACAATATTTACTAGTAGTAGAATTTTATATGTTTTATTTCAGTTGAATGGTGGTAAAGCTTCGGTGAGGAGACTCCAATTTTACAAGCTATGGTAATTAGATTATTGAGTCAAACATATAGTGCATCTGCTTGTGAGAGAAATTGGAGTGTTTTCTATAACATTCACACTGGCAAAAGAAACAAATTACTCCATGCGAAAATAAATGACTTAGTCTATGTTGAATACAATTTGAGACTAAGGTATGTCACATTCTACAAGTATAATACTTTATCAAAATATGTTTCATTATATTAAAACATATTTCTTCTTTTGATGTATGAAGAAAAAAGGAAAATTGGAGAATGTTTGGATCCTATTTCGCTTGAAGCGATGGATTTGGTGGGGAATTGTTTGGTGGAACCTGAAAATATATTGCAAGCAGATGTAGAGGCATGGTCAAAAAAGGATAGCATACCAGAAAATACCATCTATTGTATTTTTCTTAATCACTTGTTAAATTACGATTATATGACCACTAAACATGAACTATATTTGCAAAACTTCTAATATCATTATTATTCTACTATATTTTGCAGGATATCACTGATGATTGAGCTCAACATATATTGGCATTTAGATTGATGGAATTCATGAAGGGTCAAAAGCTTAACATTTTTATGAGTTTTTTAAGCTCATTTCATTTTGGTGTTGTTTTTTGATGTTTGGACATGTTAAAGTAGAAATGTTTATATTTTATCAATCGTGTTATAATACTATGACGAACGTGCAAGTTGTTTGAAACTTTGAGATATTATATAGTTCCTTTTTTTGATCTTATTGGTTATTTACATTGCATTCTACTATATATATATTTCTTTGGTTTCGAATCTTTGTTCTATTTAGAATTTCAAAAATGTAGTTGACAAGTTGACGCGAAAGTCAAAGTTCCTTATTTAGTAATCTCAATTATTTTTTCCAATACATAATGTCGATTTTTTAAATGTAGGTACATGTCTTTATATGAGTTTTTTTTCAAATATATTATTTATATGATGTAACATAATGCATATATTTGTATTAACTACCAGTTCAACTCGGTATGACCCAGTCGGACCGTATGAACCAAACCAGTAATGTACTGGTTTCGTTTTTTCCGGTTTAATTAAATTGCTGACGTCATCACCGATTCGATCGGTCAATTCCATATGTTGGACCATAAAAACCCAAAACAATTAATCGATTTGATGCCCAGATTGATTTTTAAAACCTTGCACTATAGTGATTAAACGATAACATTACAGGCAGAAAATAAGGGTTGAAATACACCATCAGATCCTCGAATTAGTCAGCAACCAAGGAAATATGTGAGATGAATCTCATGGATTACAATTTTCTCACTCCTCTCACAAGACCTCCCCCTCTAATAACGCACATCGACTTCCCGCTCAGCCCATCGCTCTCCTTTTTCCTTCCGAAATACCACCTCCCAGAGAAGACCACACACATCCCTCTCATTCATCCCCCGTAGGGCTCCAATGCTGAGAAGATCATCATTTGATTGACATACGATCAGTCTCATCACCATTATTATTACCACTGATTAAATAAATATAAAGAATAGTAAAATCCGAAAGGTTGGCAATCATATATTCGTATTCAAGATATAACGAGTTTAATAGGACACGAACTTAACAAGTTGTCGTGGTCAAATTTCATTGATAAAGGTCCAACAATACAATTTTGAGACATTACAAATGGTATCATAGCCGACTTCACTATGATAATGGAAATAACTACCTGAGAGGTGGAGCCACCCTTATAGATAGATGCGAGAAAAAGGCTTCCCATAGCGTGCAACATCTAATATTAAGTGACGGGCCATGTCTCAAATATAAGTGGGGGACGTTATAATACACCATCATAGACCCACATTGGATACTCATGAAGTGTCAGAGTGGTTATAAGTGGTCGGGATTATTACTTGACTTTAGCATCTCGGATAGTTGTCATTTTTATTGTACTCAAACCTAACAAGTTGTCAGAGTTAGTTTTCGTCAATAACGATCTAGGGACCTAAGCCTAAACGTTACAGATCCTCCCACACAAAAGGATACTAATCTACTCCACGTGTTCTCTATAAAGACATGAAGTCCTCTGCCGCGTAGAATATGTTATTAGGGATCTAAGTCAGACAACCAATATCATTGAAGGTTCATCTAGTCAATTCAGCAATAAGAACGAGCATTGGATTAAGCTATTGTTACTATGCATCGTCCATACTTGTTCATTTAACAATATGGGCCTGCTTGGTTACTGGGTTGGATTGGGTTGGGTTGGACTGGGTTGGGATATCCTCATGTGAATAGTAGTTGTTTGGAGGGTTGGGATGGTTGGAATGATAATTATATGTGATGTGACATTGATTATGTGTTATATTAACTTTTTTAATGACTATAATATATTTTCTATGTTAATACGTGTATTTGAACAATGTTAAAAACCATTATACGAAAGAAATTGCAGGGTCAATACAAGTATTCTCAACCTAGGAATGCAGGGTTGGAGCTAGGGATATGCCAGGGTACCCGGGGTACCCGGCAACCAAACAAGCCCTATGGGATTTGGACTGGTTTAAATCTCGGGAAAAATCTATCAAACTATCGAGGTCCTATATATAATCAATGGGCTAAACTTGGGTTTGGTTGTCTCAATTACTTATACACCTCTACCAACAACACTCGATAACTTAGAACCCAACGAGTGGTCTGGTGAGTTTGTCTACACTTTAAAAGGCCCGAGTTCAAATCTCAATGAGGGCATTTTGGACCCCCAAAATTATCGAACCTACTATTAAAAAAAACACTCAATAACTTGGACAATCCCCCCTTAAATGGCAATGCAATCGTTTCACACGACATATGACTAAGGATAATAGGAAAAGTCTTAAATCCCACATTATTAAACCAGTAAGTATATATGTGTGTGTATGTATATATATATGTATGTATGTATGTATGTATATGTATGTATATCTAGCTAAGGAACCAGAGGTCCATTTAATACTTGTAAACTGCATCATATCATATATATAGAGAGAACTATCCAGCAAGTGTGAAGTAGCAAAGAGAGGAATACTGGTATTTTTTTAAAAAAGATAATCATTTCTCATCTTGCATAATATATATAGAGGGCTTATCCACTGCGCACAGGGTTCATTAGCATTTCAATGAGCACTCATTTTAGGCCATACACGTGTATTAACAATAACTATATTTCTAATTATAGGCTACGACGTGTTTTAAAAAATCATATATTTCCTATTATACAACGTCCTTAAAAATTGGAAGGCGGTTTTGGAAAGAAACAATTCAAATAAATGATTCCACGCGGATGATTAAGGATCCAAACGCTATGAGCGTAATAAATATAATTCGGTCAAGTAAATGCGTATTGTGAGATCAGTAATATCAAAAAAAAATGATCAGTAATTTACATCCAAATGGTTACATTGTACAGAATCTAGTAATATGTATAAAATGGTCAGGTAAATGTGTGTTGTGCGATCAGTAATAACATAACAAATGGTTATTAATACCATTGTCTATGTAATGTGCATTACATTGACAAATAGTTACTTTCTTACTTGAGCAATGCCCATGACTTATTGACCATTACTTTGTTATTACTGATCTCATAGTAGCTATTACTTGAGAATCGTACACATATTACTGAACATGTGATATAAGACAAGCACTTACTGACCGTTGTTTGGATATTACTGACTTCACAACAAGCACTTACTTGTCCATTGTGTATATATTACTGAATTATGCACCATGTAATAAAATGAATGTAAATTACTGACCGTTGTTTGGATATTACCGATCTCACAACAACCATTTACGTGAGTATTGTGTCGAAATTACTGAATTATATTCAAAGTAGTAATACATATAGAAATTACTGACCATTTGTTATGGTTTTACTGACATCACAACAAGCACTTACTTGTCCATTGTGTGTATATTACTGAATTCTGCACCATGTAATACAATGAATGTAAATTACTGACCGTTGTTTTGGATATTACTGATCTCGCAACAACCATTTACTTGACTATTATATATATATTACTGACATGAGCATTTGGATCTCGATTTTCTGTAAGAAATCATCGATTCGATTGTTTTCTTTCCAAAATGATCTTCCTATTTTTTAGGACAAGATATAATTGGAATAACACTTATTGTTAAATCGCTTTGCATATTAATCTCCTTCCAAAAACAACATCCTTCGAAATAGGTAACCACTCAATTGGTAATACACGTGTATGGCCAATAAATGGTGCGCAACGAAACGCTAATGAGCCCTGTGCGCATTGGATAAAAATCATATATATATATATATATATATATATATATATATATATATATATATATATATCTACTTGTGGGATTGGGTCGACTTACGTTAAAGATGATCAAACATCGGGTTGTATCTTAATGATCTAGTTTAATGCTCATCCCTGACCATCTACCAGCTTGATCTCCATATAAGAAATAAAGCAACGGGAAGCCCATGCTCTGCATGAAAAAACGGGTTTCATCTGTAGGGATGCAAACGATTACGGATATATTTGTATATGATCCAATACCATATCCGTTTTATATATATATTGACATCCGTATCCGTATTCATTTTAAAATGGATACGGATATGTATATCATTTTGATATCCGCAAACATTCGTATCCGTATCCGTATATCCATTTTCGTATATAAATATAGTCATAGATTTATTTTTAACCCTATATAACACAATTCTATACCTTCTTTTACCATAATTGTGAAATTTTTATGATACAAACACATTTAATAAATTTATATCATGTGTTTTCCATCCAATTCATATATATTTAAGTTGATTATATAGAGTATTTCTAACATTACTCGTTTTCGATCAGTATCCTTTTACACCCGTATCCATTTTTAAGGATATGGTAAGATAGTTTTAATATCCGTCAATATCTGTATCCGCATCCGTATTCGTATTTAAAAATGATAAGGATCCGGTAATACCTATATCCGTATCCGTATCCGTCCGCTTCCATCCCTATTCGTATGTCCTTATTAGTTCCATGGTTATGCCGTCTAAACTTGACTAATCTAGTTGATAAATTCATATGCATTATGTACCAAGGTGCATGTAAGTCTACATGCACTAGTGCCACAAACATCTACTTTTTTTTATTTTTTTTTGTAAGTGAATCTTTGGAGAATTTAGATCACCATATATCACCATTCTATCATTCTAAGTTCAACATATTTGAGACTTATATTCCATTCGTCAGGACTATCAAATTTTAACAGTCTTAAAATTGATGAAATGGACCCCTTGTAGACGAACATGTTAGGAATGCTTATTTTACACGAAATTGAAACACATATTCCACTTATCATCCTAAATAAATCCCTTAAAGATTCATTTCAAAAAAATCAAAAAAGTGGATATTTGCGGTATCGATGCATATAAAATTACATGCACCTTGTTACATACTCCCAGTTCTATTTTTATATATTCATTTTATGATTGCAATCATGAAAATTGATGCATGTAATCACATCAAAAAAATATATGATGTTGCATGTGCCTACGAACCATCGAAACTCTCATGAAACATAATCGTTGACAAACACATATATCCTAGTGACTCACACACTAGGTAACCAAAGTACTCTTTTTAGAGAGACTTATGGTGGATCTTCAAATATTCAACAAATCAATGCAATATATAGGGTAAATGTGGTTGTCCTATGGGAGGGTTAACTTGGCTCCCCTCACTTCATTTTTCTATTTTTTTTTGAAAAATATTTTCATTAACTTGGTTCGACCCATGGGCAAATATAGAGTATTTTTTCCTCAGTTTTAATGTAATTTACATATACAAATTACTTTTGAGCATAATACAAACTTTCAAAATCCAAGTAACTATTATACATGTTACCTGACATGTACTTTACAGGATACAATGTAGCATGTAAAAAAAACTCGGAATATATTATATTTAATGCATGTAATATGTATTTTTAAATCATGTTTTCATTATTAAAGAATTAAACAATGAAACGAAATCCAGAAACCCCGTGAAGCAAAGAGAAAGAAGAAAAGGTCCGTGCAAGTAGAAAAAACATGACACTAGCTTGAGTTCCGCGCAATTATCCCAAACTGTGACAATGGCCAGATGGAATCGTTGTCAACGACAACGATGTCGCACCTCTACCATCGTCTTCATCTCTGGTTGGGGTTGTCGTTGCCAAGCTTTGACGATGTCCCTCTTTGAATTTGTGTGGAGACAACACAGACACGGTGTCGGTGGAGATGGAGGTCGCGAGGGTAGTGGAACCTTGTGCATCATGGAGGAGGCGAGATCATCTATAACCCATACTATTAGTGGGTTCTCCCCCCTTCATCCTAAAGCTAAGACGTGGCACACTCCCTTGTTGCTTCTCTCTTTCCACTGTCGACACCCCCTTTCTCTTTATCTGCTTTCGACACCTCACCCCAAGTCCTTCATTCAAAAAATGAACACATCATGTATTGCCTCTCCCTCCCTCCCTCCCCCACTTCTTCGATCTCTCCCTGTTGGGAAAATGAATGAGATAAATCTATTCCATAAGCCCTAGGCTCTCTTATATAGGAGAGTAACCTATGGGTAAATTACATAAAGAGGACAACAGAAAAATAAAATAACGAAGAGGTACAGTTATTCTATATGCGTCAACACTCCCCCTCAAGATGGAGCATAGATATCAATCATGCTCAGCTTGGACGCACACTTCTGGAATGGGCCTCGAAGTAATGCCTTGGTGAAAATATCAGCAGTCTGATTCTCTGATGTGACGTGAGATGTAGCAATGAACCCCTTCTGAACCATGTCACGTATGTAGTGACAGTCAACCTCAATGTGCTTGGTCCTCTCATGAAAGGCTGGGTTATTTGCAATGAACAAGGCGGCCTGATTGTCACATTCCAACATCATAGGAAGAGGTATATCAAGACATAGATCTGCAAGTAAAGATTTCACCCACATCATTTCTGTGCTAGCCTGGGCCATAGCCCTGTATTCGGATTCAGCACTGGATCTAGCTACCACTGTTTGTTTCTTTCTTCTCCACGAAACTAGAGCATCTCCAGCATAGACTGCAAATCCTGATGTGGACTTCCTGTCCTTGGGGCATCCTGCATAGTCTGCATCAGCACATGCCGTGATAGAGATCTCCTTTCCTTTCTTAAATAGCAAGCCTGCACCTGGAGATGATTTTAAATATCTCCGAATCATGTGTATTGCATCCATATGGGCCTGACGTGGTTGCTCCATGAACTGGCTCACACGACTCACTGCAAATGATATATCAGGTCTAGTGATCGTGACATACTGTAGTTTGCCTACCAGTTCTCTGTACCTTCTCTTGTCCACCTCTTCTGTGTCATCATCATAGAGCTTCATGCTAGGATCCATTGGTGTCGTAGCAGGTCGACACCCTAGCATACCTGTCTCACTCAATAGATATGTAACATACTTCCTCTGTGACATTACTAATCCATATGGATTTCTAGCAAACTCCAGCCCCAGAAAATATCTAAGGACTCCCAAGTCCTTGGTGATAAACTCGGTCCCCAGCCTTTCCTTTGCCTGCTTAATGCCCTGCTCATCATCACCTGTAATCAAGATATCATCAACATAAACCATGAATACAACGATACCTCTAGCCGTCTTCTGTACAAACAAGGAATGATCAGCATTGGAGCGTTTATATCCTTGTTTCTCAAAAAGATCTGAAAGCTTCTGAAACCATGCTCTGGGGCTCTGCTTAAGGCCATAGATGGCCTTATGTAATCTGCATACCTTGGAACACTCCCCCTCAACAGCAAAACCAGGTGGTTGTTGCATATAGACTTCCTCCTGCAAGTCGCCATACAGAAATGCATTCTTCACGTCCAGTTGATAAAGCGGCCAGTCTCTAGCAACTGCAACTGATAACAGGATCCGTAGAGTGGAATGACGCGCCACAGGGGAGAATGTGTCAAGGTAATCTACCCCGTATGTCTGTGTGAAGCCACGTACAACAAGGCGTGCCTTGTACCTGTCAATGGAACCATCTGCATTGTGCTTCACTGTAAACACCCATTTGCAACTCACTGGGCTGACATCTGGAGGTATAGGAACCAAGCTCTAGGTTCCTCTGGATTGAAGTGCCGCCATTTCTTCTTCCATTGCTAGCTGCCATCTAGCATCCTGCAAAGTATCATGATGATTCCGTAGAATGTCTGTAGCTGAAAGTGCCAATGCAAACGTCCTGAAGTCTCCAGATAGCCTCTCAAAAGACACAGCTACTGATAATGGATATTTGGCACAGCTTCTCTTCGGCTTGCGTAGAGCAATTGGAACATCCAAATCATCTGTATTCTCACCATGCTCCTGCAATACATCCTGCTGAGAAATGTCGTCAGATCCATCAACATTAATATTTTCATTACATACCATAGGCGAGCTAGTTGACGGGTCAGGACCATGAGCTAGAGGAGGCCTGCGGGTGTAATGGAATGGTAGTGGAGATACTAGCGGTGGCGGTGGTGGTGGCGGTGGCGGTGGTGGTGGCGGTGGTGTTGTTTGAGGTGATGGTGGTGGTGGTGCCATTAATATGGCGTCAGGAGGTATAGGTGGTAGCTGCATGTCTCCAGATGCTGAAAAATACATAACATATTCAAAAAATGTAACATCTGCACTGATCATATACCGCCGACGCACTGGATCAAAACACTTGTACCCCTTTTGAGTTCTGGAGTACCCCACAAAGACACACTTGACAACCCTAGGAGAGAGCTTGTCAGTACCAGGCGACAACTGATGGACGAATGCGACTGACCCAAACACACGAGGAGTAAGAGCGAACAAATCCTTGTCTGGATAAATGAGTGAAAAAGGAATCTGTTCATTCAAGACAGACGAGGGCATACGGTTGATTAGGTAACATGCAGTAAGAACTGCATCACCCCAGTAGGAGTAGGGAGCATGACTCTGTATAAGAAGAGATCTTGTGACATCAAGAAGGTGACGGTGTTTTCTTTCAGCAATCCCATTCTGTTGAGATATATGAGCACAAGAGGTTTGGTGAATAATCCCTTTTGAGGAGTAGTAATTGGCCAAAGTGTGGGTGCATAACTCTAAAGCATTATCACTTCTCACAAGTTTGACAGATGTGGAGAAAACATTTTGAATTTCATTTAGAAAATGGATAATAATATTTCCTGCTTCATATTTATTTTTCATAAGAAACACCCATGACACTCTCGAGAAATCATCCACAAATACAATATAAAACCTGTGTCCCTGATGATCGGGAACACGACTCGGACCCCAGACATCTATATGAAACAACTCAAATTTGGAGTTACTACTCCGACCTGGACGACTGGGAAAGGACGACCTGTGATGCTTTCCCAACTGACATGCCTCACACTGGATAGGTGTGTGAGAGAGACTATAGGGTAGAACTCGATACAACTTCTGAAGCGGTAAATGACCAAAACGCAGATGCCACAGGAGAGGAGATACTTGTCCAGCAGGAGAGGATGTGGTTCCGGCAAATGGGGTCTGGTTCAGACGGTAAAGGCCTCCTTGCTCATAGCCATGACCAATCACGTTGCCCGTACGGATGTCTTGAAAAATCAAAGAAGATGGATCAAAAATAGCTCGACAATGGAGATCCTTCGTAATCTGACTAATTGACAACAGATTCATAGAAAAATGTGGTGCATGTAGGACATTCTTAAGCTGCATAGAAGATGTCAATCTAATCTCCCCCTGACCAGTGATAGGGGAATGCGTGCCATTAGCAATCACTACTGTCCGTCCTGGAGGGATCTGAGTGTATCCTGTAAGTAGACTCTAGTCGCCACATAGATGATGTGTAGCACCCGAGTCCATGATCCATGGCAGTGTATCAGATCTACTACTGTGGAGTGCAAGTGTACTACCTGAAGTACTAGTAGATGCAGAGGCAGAAGCAGCAGCATCAGTATGACTCTCTGTAGTTGGTGCTGGACCAGATGGTGGGATGATGCCCCTGAGGCGGGCAACTAGATCATCAAATCGTTGATCCAAGGTAGCAGCAGATGGGGGCTCTATCTGCTCAGCGGCTCGTGCAGATGCAGGGAATCCGTGCTTCGAATAGCATGTGTCTTCATTATGTCCGACTCTGTGACAATATGTGCATGTTGGCCTAGTGCGGCCACCCCTTCCACGAGGTCCACGTCCACGGTCCTGTTGATGAAATCCGCGACCTCTGTTTGCCGCCATGGCTGAGGAATTCTGACTCGCAGCTGCTGAAGGCACTGTGATCCTACTCAATCTGTGAAAGGCTTCCTCCATGGGAGGAATAGTCGAGTCTGCCAAAATCTGAGACCGTGCTGCCTCATACTCTGGATCAAGTACAGCGAGAAACACACCCACCATAGTCGCATTCCTGTATGTCTTCTGCTGTTCTGACGTGGCGGTAAGAGGCATGAAGCTATAGAGCTTCTCGAACATCCCTCTCAGTGATGTGTAGAGAGAATGTAAAGGACGGCCATTCTGCTTTATTATGAATATATCATGTTGTAGTTGCAGGATCTTCGTTTCGTTCTTCGCCTGAGAATATGTCACCGCCAGAATGTCCCACATATCCTTCACTGTGGGTTGATGGAGGATATCATTGGCAATCTCAATTGCCAACGTGCCAGATAGCCAGACTTTGGCGTATGCGTCATCAGCCTCCCAGGAGGCATAGGTTCCAGTCTTCTCAGCAGGCTCTGGTTCGGTAAGAATATGCTTCTTACCCGTAGACTTCATCATGCTCATGAACTGCATTGCCCACAGTTAATAGTTGGTACCGTCCATCTTGATAATATGCGCTGGACCACGGAATGCGCCAATAGATGGGATATATGCCTTGCTCTCTGACATATTGAGAAATAAAGACTGGAACGATTGACAAACAATATGTTTTGTCTACAATACCATAGATGGGGGTAGTTGCATGTGTAGACTTCAAGCAACTATCCCCATGAAGATGTTTGTGCTAAGACCTACACGCACACAGGAGTTACGCGCAGGCCGCACAGGAGATACGCGCATTGTTGTTACCGCGTGCGCACAGGGAGTGCGCAGGAGGGCACAGGTGACGCACTGGAGCGCACGGCTGATGCACTAGGTCTGTTGCACAGGAGATGCACAGCGCACAGGAGATGGTGCGCAGGGGATGCACAACGCGCAGTGGATGCTCAACGCGCAGAGGCTGCGCACAGCGCGCAGGGGCTGCGCAGGGGATGCGCACAACGCGCAAGGGCTGCAGAGCGCGCAGGGGCTGCGCAGGGGATGCGCACAGGTGCACACGGCATAGGCGCGCAGTATGCGTGTGCGCAGGCGTAGGCGCACGGTGGCGCAACTGACCGGAGAGGCGGCGCCGATCTTGCGAGGAGAAGAAGAAGAAGGAGGGGGGGGGGGCGGCGGGTGTGGGATTAGGGTTAGGGTTTCGAGAACTCCGGTCTAGGACCGTCGCTGTGATACCATGTTGGGAAAAATGAATGAGATAAATCTATTCCATAAGCCCTAGGCTCTCTTATATAGGAGAGTAGCCTATGGGTAAATTACATAAAGAGGACAACAAAAAAAATAAAATAACAAAGAGGTACAGTTATTCTATATGCGTCAACACTCCCCTTAGGGCTCGTTTGGTTGCTGGATTGGAGTGGGTTGGGATAAGCTGATGGTAATAGTAGCTGTTTGGGATGGTTACGAGGGTTGGAGAGGGTTGGAATAAAGAATGGGATGTGATGTCACTATGATTTGTGATAGAATTCTATCCCAAGAAAAGAGGGGTAAATCGGGTTACCCCGGAGTAGCCCGGTTACCAAACGAGCTCTTAGGGCCTGTTTGGTTGCAGGGTTGGGCATGGTTGGGTTGGGCTGGGTTAGGCTGGGTGAATAGTAATCTGTGAGGAGGAAGTACCCTTGTGAATAGTAATCATGATTGGGCCAACCCTACCCAACCCTGCAACCAAACATACCTACATCCCTTCTCACTCTCATTATCTCTGGCCTCTCTCTCTCAGCTGCTAGGATCTTTTTCAATCTAACACGTATCAATCCCATCTCTATTTTCTTATACTTTCTCTCTTTCTCTCTTTTCCCTATTATCTCATTCTTCTCTCTCCATCCTCTCATTCGTTTGCTTTCCTCTTTCAAGACAATCATAAGAGCGAGAAATTTTCCTTCATACATGTGCATATTAAATAGTAATAATTTCCCCGATGTCACTGGGCAGTGAAAACAATTATCTGCAGAATAACTTGGCATGTTAGATTTCAATCATATATATATATATGTGTGTGTGTATTATTCAATGCACCGATTTAATGACCGGTCTGATATTTTAGTTCTTGATATAATATGTTTATTTGTTTTTCTCTTTTTTTGTCTTCATAGCACTGTGGATGAGATTGGTTTTAACTAAAGAACTATGTAACAAAAGTTTCAACATGCGAATCCGTTTACCTATCCACAAACATATAGTCGATATTACATAATGTACTCTTCTTTCTACATAGGTTTACTAATTAAACTACTCATTGGTAGAGAACACACGGTTTGAATCGATCAACTTGATGGGCATCAATAGTTTCCCCATTCATTGGATATGGCTTGCTTCTTGGATGCTCACTCTTGCGAAGAAAACGAAAGCTTTGCTTGCCCTTACTAGTGGTCGAGGGAAAATGCTAGTCCAATTGGCCTTCTTCAGGGTTTCCTTGGGTCCTTGGGATGTGAGATTATAGTGACGTTGGGAGGAGCAATAAAGACTCACTTCGGTTCCTGGGAGGGCGAGCACGAGCATGAGCAAGGGCAGATGATTGACCAAGACCCTAACCTACCAGTGGCCCACGTTCGATGCCGCTCTGACACGAGCAAGAGACACAAGAATCATAGGTTGGTGCAGAGGCAGTCGCCTGCCCGCCTGCTAACAATCCTAAATCCAAACCCTGGCTTCATAGCCTTTTCACCGCCACCGAGAAAACCACCCTTTATAGTAGGAGTAAGCAACTACCGATCATCCATCCAGAAGAAAGCTATTTGTCTACTTGATCTTACAACTCTTGTATGTTGGCGTTAAATCCAAAAGTTGAAAGTTGAGGTCCTCCTTGTTACACTTGAAAATTGACGCTCCTAATTGGGATAGTTGAGAGCTCCTTTTCGTAATTTACCCAAAATTTAAATGGAATTTAAGCAGTTTAAAGGATTTAATCAATCCATTTGTTGGCAACACGTTAACCAACCAAAGAAAAACGCGTGAAGCGTAATGCAAAGGTCCATCGTCTCCTCCTCGGCCGCTCCTCCAATGCTCCCCGCCAACCCACCGCGCTTCAAACGTTCCACTCGTCTCCGAAAGCCCACCAAGAAGACCGCCACCGTTCTCCGCCCTCCGCTTCCTCTTCCCATCTCGACACCGCCGCCGCTCCTCCCCCGCGACTTCTTCCTCGCGGACGCTCTCGACCTCGCGCCTCGCCTCCTCGGCAAGCTCCTTCGCAGGGACGCCGTCGTTCTCCGGATCACCGAGGCAATCGCCCTCGCCTTTATACTCGCGATCGTTGGGTTCCATTCGCGGATATGCGACTTACGGGTTGTGGGTTTTTTGTTGGCGTAGGTGGAAGCGTACAGGCCCGGCGACACCGCGTGCCACGGCCGCTTCGGGGTCACTGCGCGCACGGCGGCGCTTGTGAGCATTTTTTCCCAAAAATTTCGCATGGCTTTCGCGACCAATTTTATGAGATGGGTACTTCTAAAGGGTCGCATTCGTTTTATTACATAAATCGACATCGGTAATGATTCGTGTGGTTTTGGTTTCTGGTTTGTGTTCGAGAGCAGTTTGGACCCGGCGGACATGCATATGTCTACCTGTGTTACGGGTTGCATTCGATGCTTAATGTGGTGGCAGATGAGGAGGGGGTGGGCGCGGCAGTGCTGATACGATCGTGTGCACCTGTCGGAGGTACGCCTTTGTCTGTTTTATTGGATTGCCCGTTTGTTTGAGCAGATTGACCATGGTTCGTTTGATAGTTCATACGATGCATTGCGTGTTTATTTTAGCACTCTGCCGTGCGGTTTCTAAACGGTGTTCCAGTGGGTGATATAATTTCATTGATTAATGGGGGAGTTTAAGACTTATAATTGGCATACTGTATTTCAAGTAGTGAATTGTTCTTTTATAGAAGATCGTGAGGGGAATTGTGAGTTTCCTAATCATCTTCAACTCATTTTCCATTGATTTCTTCATTCCTCCGATGAGATAATATCATCTTAGTTTATCATCTTAGTTCCATGAGATACATTTCACTTTAGAACAATGGAATCAGTAAGATGACTGAGTAATGGTGAAGAGGGGTGTGATGTTGACAAACTTAGGAGCTGGTTTTGGGCACTTTATAGGTTGGACATCTTGGGATAGATAAAGCTTTAGAGGAACACAAGTCGTAAAACATCCTTCTTTTGCATAGCGCTTTTTCATATTTCAACTGCCATCTTTGAGATTCTAATATACAAACTTTTTGTGCATCTTTTCACCCAAATGCTATGGTCATAGTGGGTTATGAAATGGAATTTATTTTAGAAGTGGAGAGCTGCTTTGCTCTACAACTTGCTTACGTGCTCCATTTCTTTAGTATGATTAAGCATCTTTTCATTTTGATTCTTTTACCTTGACAGGCATAATACTTGACATTAAATCCTTGAGACAAAGGCAATAGCAATTTCATTATATATTTAAAATGTGTTACAGATGATACTTTAGATTTTGTATGACTTGTTTCTTTTTATGTTTTATGTAATGTTAACTCTTGGTTATAGACATGCATGCTTGTGATCTTCTGTATCAACAGACATGCATGCCTGTGATTTGCCTTAGGCAGGCATGCACCCTCGTGATTTATCTTTTAGTTTTATCTTACACCGTCTGACACTGTTCGTTTTCACAATAATCATTTCCTTGATCTTTTCGTGCATTTTCAATGAATTTTATAAATTTGCAATATGCTCGTTAGTGTGAAAGGCATTCTCAGACAGCCTTATTGCAGGATTGGATATCATTCAAGAGCGCAGAGGGCAGAAGGCTGACAAACCTATCCTTCTCGCTGGGCCTGGAAAGGTATGATAATGTGGCCATCTTTATCAGGTGTTGAAGATTTTTCCACTAGTCCAATTCAACGCACCCTTTCTTTGTATCAAAGCCTTATATTGATGCTTGTGATTTCGGCAAAATAATTTGCGAATGGATGTTTTTCACTAATTATCTGCCTGGATACAAACTCTCGTACTACTTCAGCAGCCAGGAATTTTGAGAGGCTGTCTCTGCTGAACGAACAGTTCCCCATCTTAATTTGTGAAAATTGTGAAGTGGCTTGTATCCATTTTTTGTGGTCGTCCTTAGATGCATCCTTGTATATGGTATTAAAGCCACAACGGGTATAAGATTTAAATTTAACCTATGTCATTAAATATTTGTCTATGTTTAAACCTGACCTGGTAGGACAATTCGCCCCTCATCAAGTATGTAATAAACTTTATTTGGCCAAAAAATGTTTTGCTCATTGCTGATGGTTTTGAATGGATACCATATTTCCACTAAGTATTAGCAAGTACCATTATCTTCTTTTTCGAAGGAATTGATTATGCTCGTACCACTTAAAATCTTCGACACTATCTAGAAATTACAATTTGTTGACGGGAGAGATTTATATTAATGCGATCTAAATTACCCATCATTCTTTTTTATTGGTTGGAGTATGTAATAGTTGAGCAATTGGATCTCTTCAAGACCCAATTATCTCTCACTTATGTTTAGTCCCACGCCTACTGTTAATGGGACTCGGGTCTATCTGTGGGGCTATATATATGGAGCCCCACAACACCTGTACTCATCGAGAAATTCTAATAAAAGATCTGACCCTTTGAGGTCCTCTCTCGTGGTTTCATCCTGTTCCTCAGGGAGTAAGGTTTCACGTAAAACATAATGTTTATGTTTCTCGTTCTTGTTTAGATTATTTGCTTCCGCGTTCTTTATATTTCAACACAATATCATGGGAAGTTGGCTCCGCGGATCGATTTTCTGAATTTTCGACTCTCGGATTTCTGTTCTTAAAGTTTCATGTTGGAGATTTGTTCCAGAGTTTTGGGTTACATGAAACCCTAATTCTGTGAAGCATGTGAACCGCCAATCTCGAGACGGTGAGACCAGCTCGTGGCTGCAACCTGTAGATGGCAATCAAACCCTAAGGTGGCGTTCGGTTGGGGGGTTAACCCCCTACTTTGGGTGGGTAACCCCCCAAAACCCCTATTTCTAACCTACTAGTGGGGCCCACACCCTTCCCATAAAAAATATATATATTATACCATCATATTAGCCGACCCTACTTAATTGTGGGAAAAGGCTTTGTTGTTGTTGTTGTATTATACCATCATATCATCTAAAAATCATAAATACTCAACTTTAACTCACTATTTCCAAACTTCAATACAATCACATCACAACAACTACCCACTTTTTCAAATTCCAATACAATCATACCATAATAACTACCAACTTTTTCAAATTTTACTACAATCACATCACACAAACCCTCCCAACCCTTAACCCACCAACCAAACACACTAACACAAAAACGGGTTATCCACCCCCGGATAACCCACCAACCAAACGAACCTTAAGTCACTGAGGTCTCCACTGCATCTCCAGCTAGATCATCTCAGTTCGTCGCAGCTCAGGAGTATGATGAAATCACACATGCGCGACGCTCCGATATATTATGTTCAACATCTTCAACTTAGATTATGCCCAGATCTCTAGGAGACACTCTCCAGGAGAGAGCCACACCTGGCTTCCTCCTATTGGCCGCACCTCCCTCTCATCTCCTAGGGATCTCTCGTGCCCTGACGGTGCCGCCTACACTTCTAGGAAGTTCTCCTCCTGCATGCGAGAAGGCGTTGCTCCTTTCTACTCCAAGTAGAGGCACTGCCCGCTTTCAACCCTTCGAGGAAGTTCCCACTTCCTCGCTGCTAGTAGGGGCATCATTCTTGAAAACAAAACAAGAGGCATGCCATCCCCCTCCAGGCGATGGACCCTCCAGTCCCCATTTCGCTTGCACCTCTCTCACGCAATTGCTCCAAGTTGTGCCATTTCTGATGTGATGCACCTCTTCTCCAACCATCAACATAGGCAACGAGATTCACAACACTTCATGGAACCTAATCAACTCTCGATGATCCGAGGTTGGCGCGAATCGAAAGAAGAAAGAATCCCAACATCAGCTACCTTCTTCAAGCATCTATTGCCATCGCCATCGGGGCAAAATCGATATCGCAACAGAGGGAGATTGCGCACGAAGAAAAGAGGCTATGGTGATCTCTTTCCAGAGATTTCATGTGATGGGTTCTCCCTTAGGGGAATAGTAAAGGGACGTGCAATGAAGATGGAGGTTGCCCGAATCTCCTTAACAGGGCACCCCTTCTCATTTTTAGGCCCAATGGGATGCTGCTATAAATGTATTTAAAAAAAAGAAAATGTGGCTACTGTTATGGGCCCAAGTGGGCCGTGACTTGAAAAAAGTAAGAAGGTCCCACAAAAGGAGGGCTATACATGAAAAAAGGAGATTGTTTAAAAAAAGCAGCCGTAAAAAAAGGAGGCCGTACAAAAAAATGCTGAAAAATGGCTACAAAAAAGAAAAAGAATGATTTGTGCAAAAAAGGTAGCACAAAAGAAAAAGAGGAAAAATGTTGTTTTATTTTCTTTCTCCTAACTTGAGATATATATTCCTCATCCTATCAAGTATGGGAGAAAGGGGTGAGAGCGTGTCAACTTTTTCTTTTACTTAAGATGTTTCTACAAGACTTCTATATGTGTCCATCATCTTCTACTCGTGGCTTCCGAACAAAAGCAATCTGTGCATCGGATATCTTTCTCGGATCATTTTGTCCCTATACATGTGAACCAATTCCGTATCCCCATTAAAATAGGAGATGCCATCTTGGGTTCAAGTTTAGGAGAGGCCCAATCGAAGGTGGCTAACCCTCCACTACTTTGAGATCTGCATAGGGGACAACCATTGCATCGAGTGTCTATTTCCCGTCGTCTGGTGACTATCCCTGACATCAACATGTGCTTCTTTACTTGAGATCATCTCAGACTTCTGCTGTCCATCCACAACATGATATACCGACACTCCAGACTACTATTGCTATCAACCGTTTTCATCAAGCATCGACTACTTCATTGGATGTCTTTCTCTGACTTCTACTCCGTGACGGACTTCTTGAATTCGTCTACAACGACTCTACTCCATGCACGACCTAGTTGTCGCAGGGACTCTTCTACAGACACGACCTGATCGTCGCAGACTTGTTCCCATGCGGAGTCTTCTACTAGCAACGACTACTTCGAGTGGGTGTCTATCCCCATCTCCTTCGGATGTATCGAGTGAAGACATATTGTATATTTTCTTTTATTGCAAACTAATTCTTTCTCAGCTCCAACTTGAGAGGGAGTATTTGAGTATGTAATAGTGCTTAATCCCACATCTGCTATTAGTGAGACTCTGATTTTTTCTGTAGGGTTATATAAGGAGCCTCACACCTCTTGTATAATTTTGAGAAATTCTAATAGAATGTCCGGCTCTTTGAGACCTCTTGTGGTTTCATCACGCTCCTTAGGGAGTAGGATTCCACATAAAACAAGATTTTTATGTTTCTCGTTCTTGTTCTGCTTCCACGTTTATTTCAACATTACTCATTTGGAATATTGTTGCAATCATGCGATATTTCTAGTTTTTTTAAATACAAGTACTCGTAGAAGTTCAATATCACATATATCTGAAATAGATAGTTAACAAGAATATTTAAATACAAGTACTCGTAGAAGTTCAATATCACATATATCTGAAATAGTTAGTTAACAAGAATATGGGTGTTAAACTCAAAAATCCCTCTTTTTTGTGTCCAATTATTTGGAAAATGAAGTAATACAAAAGTTCTAACATTCTCTCTTGTTAAGCAGGGGATATCTTGCCTCTAAACATGGCTAGTTGGCCGAATAAGCCAATGGGGTGAATAATTCAAAAATAATATTTCTAAAAAATTATAAAGATAATAAAAGTTTATTTTCTGGCCTAAAAATGGACGCATGCGAATAAAGAAGTTACTCCAAAAGTAGTTGCAAAAGAAGTTGATAGATAGCTGGAATGTTGGCACTTTGACTGGTAAATCGATGGAGATAGTAGATACGATGGAAAGAAGGAATATTTAGATACTATGTCTCAAAGAGGTAATATGGGTTTGAGAGAAACCAAGGGAGACCGAGAAGACATGCTTTAAATCATGGTATTGAGGTAAAGAAGGGTAGAAATTGTATTGGAGTGGTTGTTCCTAAGGATTTGAAGGATAGTGTGGTTGAGGTGCAAAGATTTGATGATCATATTATTTTGTTAAAATTGGTACTAGAAGAAGAAGTTATAAATATAATCTCAGTTTATGCGCTGCAAGTTGGTTTAGAGGAAAGGACTAAACACGCTTTTAAGAGGATTTGAATAAGATCATGCAAGGTATTCCACAATGAGTGATAATTTGCGTAGGTGGAGATCTTAATGGATGCGTGAGAAAGGATGCTTCAGGCTATGCTAATGTTCACGAAGGCCACAGCTTCGGGAATAGAAATAAAGAGGGAAAAGTCTTGCTGGATGTTTTAACGGCCTATAACCTTTTCGTAGAAAGCACTCTTTTCATGTAGAGTGAGGATCATTTAATTACTTATAAGAGTGGCCCAACTGGACCCACTCAATGGTCTAGTGGTAGCACAATGTGCCTACCACCTAAAAGACCAGGGTTCACATTCCATAAGGAATGCCCATGATGAGGATTTATTCTACAATAGAGTGAAGGGTCTGTTGGTAGCGATGGGTGTTTATGGAACCATAAGGGAGATCAAGGTTCGAGTCTCTTAGATGGGCCTCTATAGGAGGTTCATCCCATCATGTTCGAAAAAAAGAGTGGTCCGACTAAAACATAGTTAGATTACTTTGCGATGAGGAGAAGTGATCAGTTGTCTTGCAAAGACTGCAAAGTAATCGCAGGAAAGAGCTTGACATCCAAACATCGCTTGCTAGTCATGGATGTGCAAATAAAAGGGTTGACAAAGAAAAAGATGGTTCCCAAGATCATTAGAACTAAATGGTGGAATCTTCAATTGAAGCAATCAAGTTTCAAAGAGAAGGTTTTAGAAGATTTATCTTGGGATTATAACGGAAATGCAAACGGGATGCGAGAGGTTGTATCCGAAGGGTAGTCAAAGAGATGCAAGGCTAGTTTAAGGAGGAGTTCCAGATCAAAAGGAGGCTTGATGGTGGGGTGAAGGGATGCAAGAGAAGCTTAAAATTAAAAGATATCGATTTAAAGCTATGTATAAGGATAGAACAGAGGATACCGTCACAAACTACAAAATAGCGATGATGGAAGTAAAGAAGGCTGCAAGTGAAGCTAAGTCGAAAGCTTATGAAATTTTGTACAAGAAGTTACACTCGTAGGAGGGCCACAAGGATATATTCGGATTGGCCAGAGCAAGAGAAAAAAGATCAAAGATCTTTCTCAAGTGAGATGAATCAAGGATGAGGAAGGACATGTGCTTGTTACTGATGAATCTCGTATTCATCATGCTAAAATTAGTCATTTAGGCTCTGTTCCCCATCATTCACCTGTAATTAATCATAATAGAGCATTATTAGCATTCATACATGTGTGATTAATATCTGCATTCATCATGCATAATTGCATTAAAAATCCCAAGTGTAAATTAGACCAAAAAGCCGCTAACTTCTCACATTTGTAAATAATTCATCTTAACTCCGATTGACCCAAAACCACTCCATTGTGTAGATATTACTAACCTTATTAAATAAAAAATACAAAAAAATTACTAACTCCAATAAGTGTCAAATAATCCCAAAGTCAAATTTCACATCTGACAGACTAAATTGAGCATATCTCCCACATACAGTGTCCAATTTTGGTCTACTCACTTTTAAAGTACTTCATTTTCAAATACCTTCAAAACAAGACTAACTTCGTAAAATTCGGAGCTCATTTGTGAAAGATGGGTTTTGGGCCTCTTTTGTGCATTTTGACCTTTTGCTGTTTTTGACCTCAGTTTTTATGTCCTTAATTAACTCTTTTAATTTTATTTCTTCTTCATTTGTGTTCTTTGATGAAAGTTTTATTAAGCGACGCAAAAATCCAAATCCAGATCAAAACTGAGATTAAAGAAACTGACTAGTTCAAGTGTCCGTTGTCGGTCTGTACAAAAGTTGTGTGTTTCTTACTTTTATTTTATTTTCCTATTTTCTTACTTATTAAAAATAAAAAAATAGATTAGTGTGTAATTAATTTTATTGTATTTTATCATATTTTTCCTAAATTTTTATCCTCTCTAAAAACCACCAAAAAAATACAAAATCCCAAAAAAAAAATCGGTTTTCTATACACATGGAGAACTACCAAAAATACCACTTCGCCCAGGTGACCTCTTTTGCTCATGTGACCTTCATGAAAGTTGTAGATCTCGTCGAGACGAACAACTTTCGTGAAGGAAATTTTTCGATCCGAGGTCTCTTGCTATTTCTTTTCTAATTTACTTCATCTTTAATTTTGAAATTTTTTTGGGGTGCCACGTGGCAGCCCCTGGGCGCGCCATGTGGCACCCCACTCTCTCCCCAGTCCAGCCCCTTCCCCGGGTCACGTGCGCATCACGTGACCCTCTTCTTCCTCCAGCCCTTCATGCCGCGCCCTCCCCTGCCGTTTCTCCTCCTCCAACGCCCCCTCACCTCCTCCGGCCGTTACGCATGCCGCATGCGGCCATCAAAGCCGCCATGCGCGGCCATCACCACCGCCACCTCCCATAACGCCCCTCGCCCTCCTCCTATATAGCTCCCCCGCTACCAGCCCTGCAAACCCATCCGCCATTTTTGGAGCAAGACCCACCGACGCCTTGGTGACAGCAAGGCCAGGCACCTCCGGCGTGATCCAGCCACCTTCTGGTGAGCTGCTCCGAGCTACCTCGCTCGCGCCCACTCCGGCGGTCTCTAGTAGTCGCCTACACTCCAACCCCCAGTGATACCCCTTCCCCGTCCTACGTTGGCTTCCAGTTTTCATCCCTGTGCGTTGCCTCCGCCCGCACCATTCAAGCCGGCCTTGCACAGGCTGGTAACCTATCTCCGCCATCGACATCACCAAGCACCCTCGATTTCGCCACCCGTTTTGCTTCTAACTCTTGCAGGTCCCCCAACAGCTGCTCCGCCTCCATCACTCGACCACCGCACCTCGGCCTCGCCGCTCCAGCTCGCCGGTCGCCTCCGCACATCGCCCTCCTTCGCCTCGCAGCTCGGCCGTGTGTCGGCCGAGCGTTCGCGCTCCACCGCGGAGAGCAGCCCCAGCTCGCGCATCGAGCGCTGCCTCCGCCTCCACAAGAGAGCACTCCACCGCCTCGCACCTCACCGGCTCCGCCAGCTCTCCACCGCGCCTTCCGCGCGTCGCCACCACCTTCCTCAGGCCTCCGCCGATCATGTGTCGACCGACCGTGGCCTCGCCGCCGCCGTGACCTCGCACTTCGGCCCAGAGCCTCCGCCGGGCAGCCTCGCCATCACCGCCTCCGCCTCGCCCTCCGCGCCCGCGCGGAGGCGCCATCCCTTCGTGCCCTAGCCTCCAACCACCGTTGGATCGGGCGGAAGCCCCAAATCCAACGGCTCCAGAGCAGCCACGTGCCGCCCCACGCCTTCCTCCAAAGCTCGTGGTTCGGAACCCCCGAACCATAGGCTCGGCCACCCGAGCCTCCAGGTCCGGCCACGAGCCTCTGCTCGTCGTCCGTGCCTGAGGCTAGGCATCCGAACCTCAGGCTCGGACGCCCAAGCCTCAGCCGCGGCCACCGAAGCTCCAGGCGCACGTGTAACACACGTGCGCAGCTGGGAAAATTGCACTCAAGCCCCCAAAGATTTCCGAAATTGCAAATATACCCCTCACAACAACAACAAAGCCTTTTCCCACAATTAAGTAGGGTCGGCTACATGGATTCTTCGCCTCCATTCAAATCTATCTTGGGTCAATCTCGGACTTATATCCAAAAAACTAAGATCCCTTCGTATAGTCTCTTTCCAACACTTCTTGGGCCGTCCTCGCCCTCTCTTAGCCGGCTCAACATCCCAACACTCGCATCTCCTAACCGGTGCATCAGTTGACCTTCTTTGCAAATATACCCCTGCTGTGGGTAAATTACAGTGGGGCCCCTCCGACTTTTATAAATTACAGATAAGCCCCTCCAGGGACCTCTTTGCAAGAAAAACTTTATTTTATTTATATTTTAATCCCTGAAAGTTCATTTTAGCATATCTTTCTCATACGGACTCCGATTTTAGCGTATAATATGTCATTTTGAAGCTATTTTCGTTCTCTATCACTTAGCATAATTTGTGAACAGATCTGAGGTTGTTTATAGATAATTATTCTTTGAGGATCTCAGTTGACTCTTGCAGGCTAAAATTTGACATATTTGTATTGCATTTTCGTGGATAAATTGATGAATCAATTTACACAGGGTACTCTTTTGAAGGATAGACATTGATCTCTCATTCTTTTACAGGATAATTTTACGGAGGCTTCGATCAGAAAATAAAGATTTATCAATAGAATCATTTGTCTTATCCAAGTAAATTGCAGGATTGTCCCTCAGAATTATTCTCCTTCTGCCTGCTGCTGGATTTATTTTGATAAATACTTCCGAACAAAATTTCTTTCGATGTGCGATAAATTTCGAGGATATTGACTAACATATTTTAGAGAAGGAATCTAAATCCCAGATCCTGTGCTGAACTGTTACCTCTGTTTATTTGCATCTAATTGTATATCATTGTTTTGCATTGTACAATTTATCAACACAGAAGTTAATCGAGCACTTATTATTATTTAATTTGATTTAAGGCCACACAACTAAAAATCACCGTTCCCTGTGTTCGACCTTGGTACACTTGCCAAGTAAAAAAAATACTCCACAACATTCAAGGTTTGTGGTGTTTTGATCGACCGATTTTCGCCTCCTATACTACAATTTACGATTATTAAAGAGGCGGATTTTGCGTTCATCAGTTACTCAGAAGGATATAGAGACTAGATGGAAGCGGTATTTTCAGAAGCTTTTCATTGGGCAAGGGAATAAGGAGATTACTTTGTGAGATCTTGATGTTAGCGAATGTTACTTGAATCTTGCAAGCTTTAGACAGATACAAAGGAAGTAGAGGATGCCTTAAAAGTTATGAAACTTGGGAAAGAGGTAGAATCTGATGACATTCCTATAAAAGTTTGGAGAGTTCTTGGTGAACGTGGTTGGACTTGTTTGAAAAATTTATTCAATGTTATTTGGCAAAGCATGAAAATACCTGAAGAATGGAGGAGAAGTATTGTGGTGCCTCTTTGTGAGAATAAATGAGACATTCAAAATTGTTTGAATTACAAAGGTAATAAATTGACGAGTCATACTATGGAAATTCTGGAATGTGTGATTGAAAGAAGGTTGAAGCAAGTTTCCAAAGTAACTGAAAATCAATTTGGATTCATTCTAGGTCGCTCAACTATTAAAGCTATCCACATGTTGAGGAGAACAATAGAGATTTATAGAGCTAAAAAAGATCCTGCATGCGATTTTTATTGATTTGGAGAAGGCTTAATTTAGTTACACGGGAGATATTATGGAGAGTTTTGGAGAAGAGACGTGTAGCTATCCTATACATTAACCTTATAAAGGATATATATGATTGAGCTTCATCTTGTGTAAGGATCCACTCCGGGAAGACTTCCTATCTTAATACAACATCACTCTGCATCAAGCTTCAACTCTAAGTCCATTCCTTCTTACTTTGATTATTGATGAGTTGACTAGTCACATTCAAGATGAGATACCTTGGTGCATGTTGTTCCTCGGTGATATTGTGTTGATTGATGAGACAAGAGATATAGTAAATGAGAAGCTAGAGGTTTGGAGACATGCCTTAGAGCCTAAAGGATTTCATATAAATAGGGCTAAGACCGAATATATGGAGTGCACATTTGATGGAAACAACGATGAATGACTCAAGGTGAAGATCGGAGATGATACAATTCAAAAGAAAGATTCTTTTATATACTTGGGGATCTATTTTGCAACATGGTTCGAAATCTTGATTTCAAATTCGTTTCAATCACCAGGGAAATGGAAATTTTGCCGAAATTTAGGGAAATTTCGACGATTTCGACGGAAATCTCAGAGATGGCGCAAAAAGCTATTTTTCTTATTTTTTGTAAATTAAGATCATCCAAATTATTAGAAAATAACTTACAAAACATAATTATATCACATATATCGCTCATATATACCCCTTATATCTCACATATTGGTCGATATCATATCACTGTTAATAATGATTACTGACTGATAGATATTGGAAATGGAGTTCATCCAAGTTATCCAAACAATAAATAACTTACAAATATACACTTATATCACTCATATCGATCATCTATGACCCTTGTATCACACATATCGCTTATATCGAATATATCGTTGTTAATGTTGATTGATATCTAATAGCTATTGGAAATAGAAACAAAATAGCTAAGTTAACCACATGTAGAACACATCTTTTGTTCATAACCATATATATATTGATATGCTTCGAATCCTAACATATATTGATATGTTTTGAATTCTAGCCATGCAATTTGCTAAATCCAGTTGAAGAATCGTTGTATGCATCCCATTGTCGTACCATACCCTGTCAACACGGGGGTCTCGCTTCACAAGGACATACATATATCAATGCATAATGTATAAAATATAAAAAATAGATATTTCGCTTAAATAAAATCAAGCTCACATGGATAATGTCATTGATACACATAGATATTGGTGAAATATCGTCAATATCGGTCGAAATATGAGAAAATTTGTATTGAAAATTATCAATTTCGATCGATATGGCTCGATATGTCGAAATATCATCGATATTTCGACCCATCTTGGTCAAAATCTGAGAAATCTATAGAGAGGGGAGTTTCGATTTCCCCATGACACCGAATCCGAAATTTCAGAAAA
Organism: Ottelia alismoides; assembly: GCA_037367405.1. Taxonomy (NCBI): domain Eukaryota; kingdom Viridiplantae; phylum Streptophyta; class Magnoliopsida; order Alismatales; family Hydrocharitaceae; genus Ottelia; species Ottelia alismoides. Next base: position 206,398 of record JAZKJV010003452.1, on the reverse strand, counting down.
CGGGATGGGGATATTGGTGGAGATGTTACTCATATAATAATTGCAGTTTGGCTAAAGTGGAGAGGAGCCTCTATTGTTCTTTGTGATAAGAAAATCTCTTTGAAAGTCAAAGGAAAGTATTACAAAGCAGTTTTTAGACTTCTTATGCTCTATGGATTAGAATGTTGGCCTGTGAACCATAAACATGTGTAGAGAATGTCATACACGAAAAGATCAGATTCAGAATGATATGATCATGAGGAAAGTTGGCAGTAGCTTTGATAGAGGATAAGATGAGAGAAATCCGTTTAAGATGATTTGATCATTTGCAAAGGAGGCCGGTTGATGCATCAGTTAGAAGATGCGAGATTTGGGATGTTGAGCCGGTCAAGAGAGTGTAAGGAAGGCCCAAGAAGTGTTGGAATGAGACTATTCGAAGCGTTCTTAGTTATTTGGATTTAAGCCTGAATATGACCCAAAATAGATCTGAATGGAGGCAGAAAATCCATATAGCCGACCCTACTTAATCATGGGAAAAGGCTTTATTGTGGTTGTTATTGTGTATCTTTGGAGTAGTTTATGGAGAATCATCGCCTTCTGCCCACATATGGGCCTTATGGGTGGCTAGAAATGAGCTCATCTTGCGCGGTCAGTCCTTCTATTAGGAAAATGTACTTAGAGCATAGCAAGGTGTCTCATGGGTCATGGACAGCCAATATGTAATCCTTTTCATAATTATTAATTGAAATCTTGTGGTGGGTCCCAACTTGGGACCTCACCCCCTTTTCTCTAAAAAAAAATATGGAGAATCATCGACCAACATACACACAGATCCTTGTCTCCATCCATAGATGTTGTGTAAAACCTTTATAATAAATATAAACTTGATCCAGAATCTCACATTTCTCTTAAGTTGAAAAGGATCCATAATATTCTTACGAAAATAAGGAGCTGGTTAACTTTTCAGTTATATGATAAGGAGTTAGTTGTTTAGTTATATGACATCGAGCAGTTTCCATATTTTCCCTAGAAGGTGGGGTATTTTTCAGTGCCATTTCAACTGTGGCAATTTCGCCCAACATCTGTACATTACTCAGGTAAGACTAAGGGGGTTTAATTTGATTTGTTTAGACAGCCTGAAAGTGCTGGAGCATCATAATAATAGAACACATCTAACCTATTCTTGATATACGATCATCATAATAATGGGAGACAAACATCAAACCAGGGCACCCTCTGTCCCATTAACGAGAAAAAAATGTACCAATTTATCACGGATGCAATCTTGTAAGGTGATAATGCGTTGTGAGAGAAGATTATGCCGAAGCACAAAGATGTTATCTCGTCCTCCCTTCCTTATTTCTTCTCAAGTATGGTTCTTTGCATCTGGGCCTTATGGCTGGCTCGAAACGCCAAGATTTTCAGGGGCCAAAGATTTTACAGGGAAAACGTTTTAGCACATGTCGAATTTCTTTTGAATGAATGGCTGCTGCGATGATGGTATAGTCGGGTGTGGTTGTTGGGATTGTGGACTGTGTTGTTGACAGGGATCCTCTTGATCCCGGGTGCTTGGTATCACTTTGTTTCTCTCTCCTCCCTCTTTCCCCTCCTCCCTCTTCTCGTTTTTAATAAAATTGGGGCGAACACCACCACGTGTATCCCCCGAACCTTTCAGTGTTCAAAAAAAAAAGTATGGTTCTTTGTAAAACTCAAGATGTCAGCACTAGATGTGTACAGAGATTCCACTGTATCGAGATTTATGTCACTGTTATATTCTAGCAGGTTGGCCAGGCGCTAGGACTCTCGACAGCATGGTCGAACCATCCCCTCTTCACTCCTGGTGAGCCCCCACAAATTTTGTGCATTCTTTTTTCTCTCCTGAAAAGTGCATTCACACTCTTCCAGCCAGAAATGTTGAGAAACTTAATAATGGCTTGAATCAGGAGGTTTGGAGATATTAGATGGTCCGCGGCCGGAGAAGATCCTGGCAGGTCCTCGAGTTGGAATCAACTATGCATCTCCAGAGCATGTTGCTGCACCATGGAGATTTGCAATTGCTGATAGTCCCTGGATAAGTGCTCCGAAGAACACATTGAAACAACTGTGATCATGTGCTCTTAGGTCCTGTAATTAAGAAATCAACTGTGTATACTGTGTTTCAGCTTATTTTTTGTACATGATTTGATGGGTATGCGTCTCCTATACGTCCCTTCCCAACTTGTTAGTTCTATGGTAATACCCTTGTAACATATTACATGATAACATGCAACTGAAGGTGCTCTACTTATTTGGATTTACATTAAGGAAATACATAATATTTCTTTCTTTGCAAGTGTGTATCTAGCATGTTCTCCAGCTGCAGATTTGTTAGGATGAACGCATGTCCATTCTACGAACCCTAGAAATGGTATGTAGCTATCGACATAATCCTGTTGTCATGGTCAGTGATCTCAATCTTCTTGTTGTTTGACATAATCTGATGGAACAACTGGTCATCTGTAGGATCCAAGACTGAATGGTGTTTTCGACAACTCTCCTTTTGGCGACAGATCTGCGGTAGACTAACAGGCAATAATGGTATGTATTTTGAGCTGGTGCACATGGATGGAGTTCTACATCCCTGTAATTTATCATCTGTAGGACTGCGGGCACTGGGCGACAGGTTTGATATCGCCATTTTGATGACTTGTATTTGGCAGACTAGCAATTGTTCGTATTTCGAGCTTGTGCTTGGGATAAAAGTTAATACAATCAAACAGTGGATGTCCTACCGTGAATTGTCCTTCGACAATGTTAGTGATGGCGGTTATATGTATGGATTTCAGTTACGTTCTCTGCTCGAACAAAGTTCTGATACCAAATGACAGTATGTTTTTCCCTCTGATAAGAAATGTAAGGTACTCCCTAAATAATGATATTGCCAATAAACAATTATTGCGTATAATAATCTTTGCATATATAGAAAGTAATCCACGTAACAAATGCAATTACAAGAGACAAGTAATTTAATGTGACAATCCCACTGGTAAAAGTCATGACCTAAGTCTCCTGACTTAGGATTTCCAATTCATCGAGTCAATCAACGTTTCCACTCGTTAAGTTATTTCTCCGTAGATAACTGAACCGATTATATGTGCTTTGGATCACATACCAAAGTCTTTTCTACAACTTGGATCATACATCAAGTTTTTTGTATATCTAAAATCAAACACCAAGTGTTATATGACACCAGTAATATGATGAGAAGTACATCAACCTATAAAATATCGAAGATAAATATGCAATAAATAATGATGCTAATAAATGCACACTACAATAAATAATGGAACTAATAACTGGGCAAGTAGAACGAATGGCTACAAAGATGTAAGCTTGAAGCAGTGAGTGGGAAAAATCGCTTCAACTGGAGCTTTGAGAGAGGCTAGAGGGATTCTTCTCTTGTGTATAGAATGTACTATGACGAGTGACTTCAACAATAGACAAGGTTTATACTTACATTGTCGGAGGCTAGAGGGATTCATTTGGAATATTGTTGCAATCATGCGATATTTCTAGTTTTTTTAAAAATAAGTACTCGTAGAAGTCCAATATCACATATATCTGAAATAGATAGTTAACAAGAATATTTAAATACAAGTACTCGTAGAAGTTCACTATCACATATATCTGAAATAGATAGTTAACAAGAATATGGATGTTAAACTCGCTACATCCCTCTGTTTTGTGTCCAATTATTTGGAAAATGAAGTAATACAAAAGTTCTAGCATTCTCTCTTGTTAAGCAGGGGATGTCTTGTCTCTAAACATGGCTAGTTGGCCGAATAAGCCAATAGGGTGAATAATTCAAAAATAATATTTCTAAAAAATTATAAAGATAATAAATGTTTATTTCTGGCCCAAAAATGGACGCATGCGAGTAAAGAAGTTAGTCCAAAAGTGGTTGCAAAAGAAGTTGATAGATAGCTGGAATATTAGCACTTTGACTGGCAAATCGATGGAGATAGTAGATACGATGGAAAGCAGGAATATTCAGATACTATGTCTCAAAGAGGCAATATGGGTTGGAGAGAAACCAAGGGAGACCGAGAAGACATGCTTTAAATCATGGTATTCAGGTAAAGAGGGGTAGAAATTGTGTTGGAGTGGTTATTCCTAAGGATTTGAAGGATAGTGTGGTTGAGGTGCAAAGATTTGAGGATCATATTATTTTGTTAAAATTGATACTAGAAGAAGAAGATATAAATATAATCTCAATTTATGCGCCGCAAGTTGGTTTAGAGGAAAAGACTAAACACGCTTTTAAGAGGATTTGAATACGATCATGCAAGGTATTCCACAAAGAGAGATGATTTGCGTAGTTGGGGATCTTAATGGATGTGTGGGAAAGGATGCTTCAGGCTATGCTAATGTTCACGAAGGCCACAGCTTCGGGGATAGAAATAAAGAGGGAAAAGTCTTGCTGGATTTTGTAACGGCCTATAACCTTTTCATAGCAAGCACTCTTTTCAAGGATCATTTAATTACTTATAAGAGTGGCCCGACTGAACCCACTCAATGGTCTAGTGGTAGCACAATGTGCCTACCACCTAAAAGACCAGGGTTCAAATTCCATAAGGAATGTCCATGATGAGGATTTGTTCTACAATAGAGTGGAGGGTCTGTTGGTAGCGATGGATGTTTATGGAACCATAAGGGAGTTCAAAGTTCGAGTCTCTTAGATGGGCCTCTATAGGAGGTTCATCTCATCATGTCCGAAAAAAAGAGTGGTCCGACTAAAACATAGATAGATTACTTTGCGATGAAGAGAAGTGATCAGTTGTCTTGCAAAGACTGCAAAGTAATCGCAGGAAAGAGCTTAACATCCAAACATCGCTTGCTAGTCATGGATGTGCAAATAAAAGGGTTGGCAAAGAAGAAGATGGTTCCCAAGATCATTAAAACTAAATGGTGGAATCTTCAATTGAAGCAATCAAGTTTCAAGGAGAAGGTTTTAGAAGATTTATCTTGGGATTATAACGGAAATGCAAAGGGGAAGTGGGAGGTTGTATCCGAAGGGTAGTCAAAGAGATGCAAGGCTAGTTTAAGGAGTTCCAGACCAAAAGGAGGCTTGATGGTGGAGTGAAGGGGTGCAAGAGAAGTTTAAAATTAAAAGATATTGCTTTAAAGCTATGTATAAGGATAGAACGGAGGATACTGTCACAAACTACAAAATAGCGAAGACGGAAGTAAAGAAGGCTGCAAGTGAAGCTAAGTCGAAAGCTTATGAAATTTTGTACAAGAAGTTACACTCATAGGAGAGCCAGAAGGATATATTCAGATTGGCCAGAGCAAGAGAAAAAAGATCAAAGATCTTTCTCAAGTGAGTTGAATCAAGGATGAGGAAGGACATGTGCTTGTTACTCAGAAGGATATAGAGACTACATGGAAGCGGTATTTTCATAAGCTTTTCATTGGGGAAAGGAATAAGGAGATTACTTTGTGAGATCTTGCTGGTAGCGAATGTTACTTGAATCGTGCACGCTTTAGACAGATACAAAGGAAGTAGAGGATGCCTTAAAAGTTATGAAACCTGTGATGCAACGTGGATCCGAAATATAGGGCCACACATTTATTTAATTTTATCCGCTAATTTTATTTATGTTTATTTTATTTGTCGCATTTCATTTAAATAAAGGGATCATTTGTGATCTCGAAATTAATTAGTTAGTTTAAATTTGATTTTCGAATTTGAATTAGAGTCAAATTAGGATAGAGGTCGATTTGTATTTTAATTCAAATCAATTAGGATCGAGTGGGATTTTAAATTTGATTCGCTTCTATTTTTATAATTCCACCTCTACTATATACAGAGGTTGGTAGTCTATTGTAAAGGAGAGTCCAGTATGTTATCAAATTGAGATTTTATCTCTCTCCTCTCCCCTCTCTCTCTCTCTCTCCCCATGCGTGTTCTTCACGTTCTCCCTCCCTAATCCCTTGTGTTCCCGACGAGTTTCTTCTTCTCAACCCTTCTCTTTCTTCTTCCACCAATTATCTCTACCAAAATTTATTTTTTGACGCCGCGCGAAAAGTCGTTTTGCATCATTTGGTATCAGAGCATGGCCTACAGATCGTCCTCACGATCTGACGATCCGTCCGGACGTTCGCACCGACATGCATCAAGGGACCATCGTTTATCCGAACAAAAACGACGAGCCATCGACGCCTACAACAAGGAGACGGAGCGCATGTTACGTGAATTCCAAACCACATTCCACTCCGAATTTCGAGCTCGTATGGCTAACTTCGAGACCCTACGTGCCGCCAAAGCGAATGCTTCAGCGACACCAATCACCCACACCAAACTTGAAGACAAAAATCTCGCCGTCAACGAAGAATCGGCCGCTGTACAGGCCATTTTGAAAGAAAAAAAGGTCAACCCGAGGGCTGTCCAGGTAATTTCAGATTCACAAAATCCCCCGAACCCGACCCACACTCCATCCGCCCTTGCACGGACCCCACCCACCACCCTCACCGCACCTACGGCCTCGGTCATGCCCCCAGTACCGCCGACACCTCCCGCCGCTCCCTCACCAGCCCAGCCCCAGCCTCGCCGACGCCTCCCCCCACCCCCGCAAATCCCGCGGCCCAAAATCCAGCCCCCCGGGCCCTCCCTCCCCTCCCTGCGCAAACCAGCCCACAACGTCCCACGCCACCCCACGCGCCTCCGCGACCCGCCCTCGCCATCGCCCCCTCACAGACCCGCACCCTCTCCCCTTTCCCGTCCCAGCTGAACCCTCTCGCCCTCACCCATCTTCCCGCCTTTTTCCCGCGTGCGCAGGACTTGTGCGACCACGCCACCAGAGGCGTATTGCTCTTCCTAACCCCACACGTCAACACCTCAAGGCGAGTTCGACGTTGCCGCTCCATGCGCCAGCAGCTTCGCCCACGACTTCCACCTCGGCATAGCCATCGCCACCACACTCCATAGAAGAGCCTCCGTCCAGCTCGTCGCCACCCCACGCAACGCCCGTGCTCCCTACCTCGGCGCCGCCATCAACAATATTTCAAGGGGAGAGGAACCCTAATGAGGATTGGAGATTCCTCTTCAATGGGGTCCCCTAAAATAAGAAGTAAAATAATTTGGAAAATTCACAAACAGACCCCTTCTCACAATCATTTTTATATAAGGGGCCGAGTAAAGGTTAAGTTATGTGATGGAGGTATCTTAAGCGAAGGGGTAGAATATTTGCAACCGTGCCTCTCAGTGGAAAGAAACTATAAACGTAACGTTGAAAAGGGACCGAATTGGAGTGTTAGAAGCTACCATTTCAAGATCAAATCCTCCAACGATGCACCGAAGATCAAGCAATTCGTCAGGAGATGAATTTTTAAAAGCGGAGGAGAGTAAATGCAGCGTGGACCCGAAATATAGGGCCATACATTTATTTAATTTTATCCATTAATTTTATTTACGTTTATTTTATTTGTCGCATTTTATTTAAATGAGGGGATCGTGTGTGATCTCGAAATTAATTAGTTAGTTTAAATTTGATTTTCGAATTTGAATTAGAGTCAAATTAGGATAGAGGTCGACTTGAATTTTAATTCAAATCAATTAGGATCGAGTGGGATTTTAAATTTGATTCGCTTCTATTTTTGTAATTCCACCTCTACTATATAAAGAGGTTGGTAGCCTATTGTAAAGGAGAGTTCAATATGTTATCAAATTGAGATTTTATCTCTCTCTCCTCTCCCCTCTCTCTCCCCACGCGTGTTCTTCACGTTCTCCCTCCCTAATCCCTCGTGTTCCCGACGAGTTTCTTCTTCTCAACCCTTCTCTTTCTTCTTCCACCAATTATCTCTACCAAAATTTATTTTTCAACGCCGCGCGAAAAGTCGTTTTGCATCAACCTGGGAAAGGGGTAGAACTTGATGACATTCCTATAAAGTTTGGAGTGTTCTTGGTGAACGTGGTTGGACTTGGCTGACAAATTTATTCAATGATATTCAACAAAGCATGAAATTACCTTAAGAATGGAGGAGAAGCATTGTGGTGCCTCTTTGTGAGAATAAATGAGACATTCAAAATTGTTTGAATTACAAATGTATCAAATTGAAGAGTCATACTATGGAAATTCTGGAATGTGTGATCGAAAGAAGGTTGAAGCAAGTTTCCAAAGTAACTGAAAATCAATTTGGATTCATGCTAGGTCGCTCAACTATTAAAGTTATCCACATGTTGAGGAGAGAACAATAGAGATTTATAGAGCTAAAAAAGATCCTGCATGTGATTTTTATTGATTTGGAGAAGGCTTAATTTAGTTACACGGGAGATATTATGGAGAGTTTTGGAGAAAAGACACGTATCTATCCTATACATTAACCTTATAAAGGATATATATGATTGAGCTTCATCTTGTGTAAGGATCCACTCCGGGAAGACTTCCTATCTTAATACAACATCACTCTGCATCAAGCTTCAACTCTAAGTCCATTCCTTCTTACTTTGATTATTGATGAGTTGACTAGTCACATTCAAGATGAGATACCTTGGTGCATGTTGTTCCTCGGTGATATTGTGTTGATTGATGAGACAAGAGATATAGTAAATGAGAAGCTAGAGGTTTGGAGACATGCCTTAGAGCCTAAAGGATTTCATATAAATAGGGCTAAGACCGAATATATGGAGTGCACATTTGATGGAAACAACGATGAATGACTCAAGGTGAAGATCGGAGATGATACAATTCAAAAGAAAGATTCTTTTATATACTTGGGGATCTATTTTGCAACATGGTTCGAAATCTTGATTTCAAATTCGTTTCAATCACCAGGGAAATGGAAATTTTGCCGAAATTTAGGGAAATTTCGACGATTTCGACGGAAATCTCAGAGATGGCGCAAAAAGCTATTTTTCTTATTTTTTGTAAATTAAGATCATCCAAGTTATTAGAAAATAACTTACAAAACACAATTATATCACATATATCGCTCATATATACCCCTTATATCTCACATATCGGTCGATATCATATCGCTGTTAATGATGATTATTGACCGATAGATATTGAAAATGGAGTTCATCCAAGTTATTCAAATAATAAATAACTTACAAATATACACTTATATCACTCATATCGATCATCTATGACCCTTGTATCACACATATCGCTTATATCGAATATATCGTTGTTAATGTTGATTGATATCTAATAGCTATTGGAAATAGAAACAAAATAGCTAAGTTAACCACATGTAGAACACATCTTTTGTTCATAACCATATATATATTGATATGCTTCGAATCCTAACATATATTGATATGTTTTGAATTCTAGCCATGCAATTTGCTAAATCCAGTTGAAGAATCGTTGTATGCATCCCATTGTCGTACCATACCCTGTCAACACGGGGGTCTCGCTTCACAAGGACATACATATATTAATGCATAATGTATAAAATATAAAAAATAGATATTTCGCTTAAATAAAATCAAGCTCACATGGATAATGTCATTGATACACATAGATATTGGTGAAATATCGTCAATATCGGTCGAAATATGAGAAAATTTGTATTGAAAATTATCAATTTCGATCGATATGGCTCGATATGTCGAAATATCATCGATATTTCGACCCATCTTGGTCAAAATCTGAGAAATCTATAGAGAGGGGAGTTTCGATTTCCCCATGACACCGAATCCGAAATTTCAGAAAACGGGATGGGGATATTGGTGGAGATGTTACTCATATAATAATTGCAGTTTGGCTAAAGTGGAGAGGAGCCTCTATTGTTCTTTGTGATAAGAAAATCCCTTTGAAAGTCAAAGGAAAGTATTACAAAGCAGTTTTTAGACTTCTTATGCTCTATGGATTAGAATGTTGGCCTGTGAACCATAAACATGTGTAGAGAATGTCATACACGAAAAGATCAGATTCAGAATGATATGATCATGAGGAAAGTTGGCAGTAGCTTTGATAGAGGATAAGATGAGAGAAATCCGTTTAAGATGATTTGATCATTTGCAAAGGAGGCCGGTTGATGCATCAGTTAGAAGATGCGAGATTTGGGATGTTGAGCCGGTCAAGAGAGTGTAAGGAAGGCCCAAGAAGTGTTGGAATGAGACTATTCGAAGCGTTCTTAGTTATTTGGATTTAAGCCTGAATATGACCCAAAATAGATCTGAATGGAGGCAGAAAATCCATATAGCCGACCCTACTTAATCATGGGAAAAGGCTTTATTGTTGTTGTTATTGTGTATCTTTGGAGTAGTTTATGGAGAATCATCGCCTTCTGCCCACATATGGGCCTTATGGGTGGCTAGAAATGAGCTCATCTTGCGCGGTCAGTCCTTCTATTAGGAAAATGTACTTAGAGCATAGCAAGGTGTCTCATGGGTCATGGACAGCCAATATGTAATCCTTTTCATAATTATTAATTGAAATCTTGTGGTGGGTCCCAACTTGGGACCTCACCCCCTTTTCTCTAAAAAAAAATATGGAGAATCATCGACCAACATACACACAGATCCTTGTCTCCATCCATAGATGTTGTGTAAAACCTTTATAATAAATATAAACTTGATCCAGAATCTCACATTTCTCTTAAGTTGAAAAGGATCCATAATATTCTTACGAAAATAAGGAGCTGGTTAACTTTTCAGTTATATGATAAGGAGTTAGTTGTTTAGTTATATGACATCGAGCAGTTTCCATATTTTCCCTAGAAGGTGGGGTATTTTTCAGTGCCATTTCAACTGTGGCAATTTCGCCCAACATCTGTACATTACTCAGGTAAGACTAAGGGGGTTTAATTTGATTTGTTTAGACAGCCTGAAAGTGCTGGAGCATCATAATAATAGAACACATCTAACCTATTCTTGATATACGATCATCATAATAATGGGAGACAAACATCAAACCAGGGCACCCTCTGTCCCATTAACGAGAAAAAAATGTACCAATTTATCACGGATGCAATCTTGTAAGGTGATAATGCGTTGTGAGAGAAGATTATGCCGAAGCACAAAGATGTTATCTCGTCCTCCCTTCCTTATTTCTTCTCAAGTATGGTTCTTTGCATCTGGGCCTTATGGCTGGCTCGAAACGCCAAGATTTTCAGGGGCCAAAGATTTTACAGGGAAAACGTTTTAGCACATGTCGAATTTCTTTTGAATGAATGGCTGCTGCGATGATGGTATAGTCGGGTGTGGTTGTTGGGATTGTGGACTGTGTTGTTGACAGGGATCCTCTTGATCCCGGGTGCTTGGTATCACTTTGTTTCTCTCTCCTCCCTCTTTCCCCTCCTCCCTCTTCTCGTTTTTAATAAAATTGGGGCGAACACCACCACGTGTATCCCCCGAACCTTTCAGTGTTCAAAAAAAAAAGTATGGTTCTTTGTAAAACTCAAGATGTCAGCACTAGATGTGTACAGAGATTCCACTGTATCGAGATTTATGTCACTGTTATATTCTAGCAGGTTGGCCAGGCGCTAGGACTCTCGACAGCATGGTCGAACCATCCCCTCTTCACTCCTGGTGAGCCCCCACAAATTTTGTGCATTCTTTTTTCTCTCCTGAAAAGTGCATTCACACTCTTCCAGCCAGAAATGTTGAGAAACTTAATAATGGCTTGAATCAGGAGGTTTGGAGATATTAGATGGTCCGCGGCCGGAGAAGATCCTGGCAGGTCCTCGAGTTGGAATCAACTATGCATCTCCAGAGCATGTTGCTGCACCATGGAGATTTGCAATTGCTGATAGTCCCTGGATAAGTGCTCCGAAGAACACATTGAAACAACTGTGATCATGTGCTCTTAGGTCCTGTAATTAAGAAATCAACTGTGTATACTGTGTTTCAGCTTATTTTTTGTACATGATTTGATGGGTATGCGTCTCCTATACGTCCCTTCCCAACTTGTTAGTTCTATGGTAATACCCTTGTAACATATTACATGATAACATGCAACTGAAGGTGCTCTACTTATTTGGATTTACATTAAGGAAATACATAATATTTCTTTCTTTGCAAGTGTGTATCTAGCATGTTCTCCAGCTGCAGATTTGTTAGGATGAACGCATGTCCATTCTACGAACCCTAGAAATGGTATGTAGCTATTGACATAATCCTGTTGTCATGGTCAGTGATCTCAATCTTCTTGTTGTTTGACATAATCTGATGGAACAACTGGTCATCTGTAGGATCCAAGACTGAATGGTGTTTTCGACAACTCTCCTTTTGGCGACAGATCTGCGGTAGACTAACAGGCAATAATGGTATGTATTTTGAGCTGGTGCACATGGATGGAGTTCTGCATCCCTGTAGGCGTTTGACATCGCCATTTTGATGACTTGTGTTTGGCAGACTAGCAATTGTTCGTAATTCAAGCTCGTGCTTGGGATAAAAGTTAACACAATCAAACAATGGAGGTCTTACCGTGAATTGTCCTTCGGCAGTGTTAGTGATGGGGGTTATATGTTTGGATTTCAGTTACGTTCTCTGCTTGAACAAAGTTCTGATACCAAATGACATTATGTTTTTCCCTCTGATAAGAAATGTAAGGTACTTCCTAGAACTTTAAAAATAATGATATTGCTAATAACCATTGTTGCGGATAATAATCGTCGCACATATAGAAAGTAATCCACATAACAAATGCAATAACAAGAGACAAGTAATTTAATGTGATAATCCCACTGGGTAAAAGTCATGATCTAAGTCTCCTGACTTAGGATTTCCAATTCATCGAGGTAATCAACTTTTCCACTCGTCAAGTTATTTCTCTGCAGATAACTCGACCGCTTACATGTGCTTTGGATCACATACCAAAGTCTGTTCTATAACTTAGATCATACATTAAGTTTTTTGTATGTCTAAAATCAAATATCAAGTGTTATAGGACATCGGCAATGTGATGAGAAGTACATTGACCTATAAAACCTTGAAGATAAATATGCAATAAATAATGCTGCTAATAAATGCAATTTACAATAAATAATGAAACTAATAACTAAACGTGTATAACGAAGTGAGAAAAATCACTTCAATTGAAGCTTTGAGAAAGGCTAGAGGGATTCTTCTCTTGCGTATAGAATGTGCTGGGATGAGTGACTTTAACAACAGACAAGGTTTATATTTACATCGTCGAGGAGCATCCGTTAAAAAAACCAACCATTGATCCAAGAATGGAAACAAATTAAAAAGATAGTGCTAAGTTGATCGATAAGAAGATTATATTTGATCGATCACAAGTAGTTGTTAAATAGCTATTGTAAGAATTTGAAACTTGATCTATCATGTCTAGAAAATGACTGATCAAGAATTGATCGATAAAAAATGTATAGTTGATCGATCAAATCAAATAGGCGATCGATCAGTTCGGGAAGGTTGATTGATCAAAGCGACTTATAACTGATATACATACATGATACACATGCATATATATTGAGATTTTTTATCATACTCGTATTACAAAAGTCTTCTTTCTTCTTCTCTGCTGTGTTCACAACTTCGATCTTGTCTTGCTTTTCCATTTATGTTGAATCACATGCTTTAATAGCTAAGTGGCTTTGTTTTTGTCATTCCTTCTCCATAAAATTGTTCTTTTGCTTTATACTTGAGTAAAGTTGTGATGAAATCTGCAATATTTTATTATCTATATTCACAAAATTTGTCGTCATTATAAAATAATACAGTTAACACACAATCACAGTACCAACAAGTTCCCTACCACCTTAGATGATCTATTTCGACATATATTATTCCAAAATTTCCTCAACTTTCGAATCTCACTAACCCTTTAGCATAGTCTGATAAACTTAAAAGCCAAAATTTCCCTTCCCAGTGACAACCTATGTAGTTTTCTCTCAGATATTAAAAATTGCTGGCATTGTATAAAATAGGTCATTTTTATGTTTTTAACTCTTTATTCACGACAAGTCCGCTCGTTACTCCTTAAATCACATAAATAAAATCATAATCTCCTTCATTTCAAAATAGAAAACTTGACTTATCTCATAAATTACAAAATCAATCAGTTTACTCATCACTTTGATGAAAATAATCACTATTCCCTCCAACTCGAACTAACTCTCCCACAAAATCAATGCGCATTTTTACTAATCGTAGAAGGCGAATTGGAAGGGGAGGATTCGAACCTGTTTCTTTTAAAGTGAGAGTCATTGCTTCTACCCAAAATCAATGCGCATTCTTTGGAGACCGCCCCATATTTAATTGCTTTGCCTCTATATTTGAAACATTCCATGGTCATGGATCTTCGACACCCTTCACTCATCGAACTACATCAACACTAAGGGCCCGTTTGGTTACCGGGGCACCCTGAGGTACCCCGATGTATCCCCCTTCAATCATGGGTTGGAAATCCACCACAAGAGGTGATATCACATCACATTCCTTATTCCAACCCTCTCCCAACCCTTATAACCATCCAAACACCTACTATTCACAAGTGGATACCCCAACCCACCCCATCCCAGCAACCAAACATGCCCTAATGGTTCTCCCACCAGATCTTTCAAATATTTTGGATGTCTTAGACAACAATATACACTCTCTCAAATCCTCTTTATTACTTCTATAATAACCATCTATGATATGGAGAGACTTCTATAATAATCCTCCCCCGAATACAATGAGATTTCACACATGGAGAATCTTTGACTCTACCTCCTCTGATTAATACTATAGGGTCCTTCCCACTGCCCATTTAAGACGATCCGTCCCATGCTATAGGCCGGTTGCACGACATAGTACGAGGAAAGGTCATCATTAGAATACGCCTCCCGCAGCTCTTCGTCTTCCTCTGCTTTCTAATGGTTTCATGTATTCCTTGTTTGGGCTCCGGCTCCCAAAACACTCCGAATGACGATAATAATATTTAGTATCATTTTATGGAAATATAACTATTAGACTACAAGTCTACAACTAAGCATACACATTTCACTTACTCAAAGAAATATATTCCCTTTGGAAATGAATTCTTTCAATCAGATGCCTATTACTGCTACTTTTACATCTCCATCGATTATATAGATGATGTGTTTATCTGGTACTCTCGTAGTTTTCACATCAGCATCTCTTTCTGTCTACAACCTTTACCAGTGCGAATAAATAAAATGAATTTCTACATCATGACCCTTTTTTAGGTTTCTATCACTTGTAATCTCAATTACAACCCTCCATGCTGGAATTAATCGGAATAAACTCCAAACAGACCCTTTTTTAGGTTTTTATCGCTTGTACCCTTTCTTAACTTATGCAATATCAGTTATATCCCTTTCTTTTTTGTATTATCGGCTGCGCTCCTGATCTGTTACAAAATTCACAGTTCTACCTTTCTATTACGATAAAGTACGGACATAACTAATTGAGGAAAGGGAGTATACTTTGTGAAGTAGGTAACCTTACCTACTTCACATTCAGTTTTAGCAAATTTTTTAATTTTTTTTGAAAAATACTACCGTGGATTTTCATAACTATATCCCTCTAATATGTCATTCAAATTTCGTCAAAAACAGAGACTCCTACGGCCTCCATCCAGATAGTCTTTTTTTAACTGTCACAGATTTGATGTATTTTACATGTTCTTGATGGAGGCCGTAGGAGTCTCTGTTTCTGACGAAATTTGAATGACATATTAGAGGGATATAATTATGAAAATCCATGATGGTATTTTTCAAAAAAAAATAAAAAAAATTACAAAAAATAGATGTGAAGTGAAGTAGGTAAGGTTACCTACTTCACAAAGTAGGCTCCCTTTCCTCTAACTAATATTACAAAAGGTTAGAATTGTGACTTTCGTAAGAGGTCAGGGATACAACTGATATTATATAAAAGAAGAGGTGTAACTGATGATATTGCAGAAGTTAAGAAAGACACAAATGATAAAACTTTTTTTTTAGTTAAGGACTCTCTACAATATTTCGGGATTACTTAAAAAAGAGGAAAAAAAACCTTTGTTTTAGTTAAGTACTCTCTTAAATATTTCGGGATTTACGTAAAAAAGAAAAATATCGTCGCCTGAGAGATTCGAACTCTCGCGGGGAAACCCCATGTACTTAGCAGGCACACGCCTTAACCACTCGGCCAAAGCGACTGTTAGTGACGGTTGTTCAGAGGAAATTTTACTTAACGTTTAAACATAAAAGTGACAGCTCCAATATTTGGCTTCGCAACTATGGGGCCATCTCCCTCCCCTTCCATCACACTCCTCATCTCACCTGACCTCCGCGTTGTGGTGGGGAAGGAAGAACATGAGCGAGGAGTACCTCCACACCCAACCCCTCGTCCGCACGCGCCACTCCCTGCGCCGCACGCGCCACACCCTCAACCTCCCGGGCCTCGACCCCCACCCCCCCACCCTCGACCACCACCTCCTCCTCCTCAGCCCCCCCGTCCCCAAGCCCTCCATCGACGCCATCCCCACCGTCCTCGTGTCCTCCTCGGGCCTCCCCTGCGCCATCTGCACGGACGACCTCTCCCCCGGCGACGAGGCCAAGCGGCTTCCCTGCTCCCACCTCTACCACACCCTCTGCATCTCCCCCTGGCTCTCCCTCCGCAACTCCTGCCCCGTATGCCGCTCCCCCATCCCCCACGACCTCCCCGATCTCGCCCACCTCCTCTCCCGCGTCGCCCGCGATGACGACCGGGGCCTCCTCGGCTGATCGCCGCCGGAATCGCCCCTGATTTAGGTATGATCTTGCCGTTCTGAGATCGTTTACCTGCTGTTGTGATTGCGCTAGGGTTTGGTTTGAGGATGATCTGTCCGATTAGAATGTTGTGCGGTTTAAAATGCTCGAACAGATACAGAAAAGATGTGCATGCTGTTATGAATCGTTCGGCTTTAAAAACTGCAATGATGGGGATAAAGTGGCGTTAAAATATTTAATGAAGGAGTGATTATCGAGGTGGGAACTTGAGGGAGGGGAACTACAACCGTAGCATTTGGAAGACCTGGATTTGGACTGCTCAGGTTGCCACAGTGGATTCATGAGGAAGTGGTGAACACTGGGAGACTGCTATAGCATGTCAAATATTAATATGTTACCGCTGTTAGTACTCGTCCATCATCTCTTACAACGTCCTTGCAATTTTCTGGCCGGCTGCTTATAAATTTTAATTATAATTTCATGATCTTTAATATTTCTTATTAAAAGCTAATTAACTTGACTCTCATGTGCTCGAACTTTACCTAACTACATGTGTTTTTTTGTAGTAGAGAGGGCTGGTTCATGAACATTTTGAGACAGTGGATGATAACTCCATATTTTCAACTAATATAATATTTTAATCTGAAAATACATAATATGTTTTCTAAGGTTCCAAGCCAAGGCATTTGCGGTAAATTTAGGTTCATCTAGGCTTCTGATCATCCCCAAGGTATTCTATTTGAACCCAGGAAACCATTGTGATCTTTGCAAAATCTTTAATAGCTTTTGTGAGTCTGGGGAACGAACAAATTGCATTCTTTTTTGTCTATATTTATTTTTCTCTTGCATGCCTTGGCATAACAGTAGGAGTTACCACTATATAACTTGCAAAATATGGTCCTGATTCATGGAAATGACCTCTTGTAAATAATAATGCAAGGTAGGTCTGCATACAACAAAACTGAAGTTGTTTGATACTTGCCTTGAACTTTGCTTAGCATGAGCTTAAGAACCAGGTTTCCACTATTCAGCGAGTTTTCAGTTTCTCTTATCCTTGATTATTGGGTTAGATGGGGGTGGCTATTCTTTCTATTGAATGTTGGAAAAAGTGTTAGTTGCTCTAGGAACTTCTAAAATCATGCTTGTTAATGAAGAAATCATAACGGAGAAATGACTAGGGATTTTAAGAACGATGAAATCTACGAAGATAGTAGGACTTAGTAGCATTTTGTGGATGCTTGGAATTTGTTTGGAGTGTATCGCTCAAAACCTTTCAAATATTATTTGACGCAGTGAAGAAATGCTTGATAAATGAATAGAAAGGTTTTAGCGTAGACAAGAAGAAATAAGGTTTAACAAATTGTATAAATCTAGGGCATCAAGATGTTGAGTTATATTTTAAAGTTGTGAGAGTGTAGGAGAAAGAATGAAACTAATCTAGCTTTATGAATTGCAGATCTATACTCGGGGTCATGCACTTTTTAAGGCAATTGATGGAACTATATTTGGAAGGTCGTATACATCTTTTTTAAGATTGTTGATGGAGCAGAGTTCGGATAAGGCTTATACATAATTTTTTTTGTCAAGATAGTAGAAGTTGACTAGTCGGTGTGATAAACTAATCGTGGTGGGTGGGGAGGGGGTGCCGTTCCAAATCGGTCAATAGTTGGCCTCTTGCTTGGTCGGTTGATTACTCTTCCCGATCAATATTTATTTTTTTTAATGTAAACTAAAAGAAAGATGCTTAATATTTGGCTGGAATTCAGTTGTTGCATTTATTTTGTAAGGGTAGCATGTGAGGACGTCCAAAACTATAGAAAAATATAAGATATGTGTATAAAAAATGATTTATCAGTATGCATTTAGGACCACTCCCCAATACTTCACTTGTTACTCTGATTATAGATATAGTAAAACATACTTGAAGGGAGACGCCTTAGTGCATGTTGTTTGAAGAGGCATTATTGCAGCGCATGAAACACGAGATATAGTTGCATGGAATTTGAATTATGGGCACACTTTGAATTTTGGGGAGAAGAAATTTAGGTGTGAGAGGAACAAATGGGGCGTAAGTACATGATGGTTGCATGAGTCTTTGGGAGGATGATGCATGAAGATGCGTGGAAGAGGAGCAGAGGAGTACTTCTAACTACGTTGTATACACGCGTTGCACATCTCTGATATCCTCATGTATAGTGAATTGTTGATGTCTCCATGCACCACACTTTCGTAACATTGCAAGAACACTACATCATCCCCTTATCACGCATGTGTCGATGCAGTTGTGCAGTCCTTATGTACTGTGCATTATCCATGTTCCCATGCTTTGTGCACCTCGACGTCTCAACACGTTGTATATCCTTGGCATCAAGGTTGCAGAAGTCGGCAGTCGGTACTCGGTCGGCAGGGTCACTGACTAAGGATTAATCGGCAGTCGGGAGAGTAATCGGATTTAGTCGGGCATTAGTCGGTTTTGAATTTTTTAATTATTTTAAATATATAAATCAAGTTTTATAACATATACTCTCATTTATATTCATATATTTAGCAGTTTTAATATTTTTGAGAGCTTAAAAAATTATAGCAACAGAAGAAAAACGAAGCAAGTTAAGATTAAAAATGTTTGGTTTATAGCACGGACAAAATATTTGGTACATAGCATGAGTTGAAGTTAGAAATAAATTAATACAAAGCTAATCAATAACCACAAAAGGTAAATAACCTAAGTTACCTAACTATCATGCAAATCAACAAGAAGTATCTAAGTTAACGAACATTTAGGCGTAATAAACACAATTCTAATCTTATATAAGTTAACCAACATGAAATTAAATCACAAAGTTTTAAGTAAAATTATCCAGGATAGTATATTAATTAGTTGATATTTTATATCTTGATGAAAAACTATAATTTAAAGTACAGAAGTATACAGAATTTTCTCTAAGCAAAAGTCAACCAAGAAATCTCTATGCAAAAGTCGGCCGACTAGTCGGCCGACTAGGCCGACTAATCGGGCGATTAATCGGGTCTGACCGACTATTGGCCGATTTGGCCTAGTCGAGTCGGGTACCCCCCCGACTCGTCTAGTCGGACCGACTAGTCGGCCTAGTCGGCCGACTTTTACAACACTGCTTGGCATTGCCAGTGCACTGCACCTCCGTGATGTGGATGCGTGCTGCATTCCTTACTCTCCACTCATTTTGCATGTTATGTCATCCCCACATTTGTATTCCTTGCAATTTTCTCGAAATATTAAGTAATTAGTAATCTTATTATATAGATTAATCTTAGTTCTATTAAAAAATAATAGTCTTATTATATTAGAATATACAACATGTGAAAATAGATTGTTATTCAAGAAGTTAATCATCATTTTTTAGACAAAAATGTGGGGAACATGCTATGGTGTCCTCCCTAGATATATTAAAACAAAATAGAAAGAGAACTTACAACAACCAAGACTCGAGAAGAGTTTTGGCATGAAGAATTACATTTTCTGCATAAAACCGCTACGAGGCACAGATCACACCATCTCTGGCTAGCCAGATATCCCAAGCTTAGTCATCAAATATTAAATTGTACTAATATTTTTTGTATTATTACTTGTTACGACCTATTTTGCAACATGATGGAGAAATTGATGGAGATGTTACAAATAGAATACATGCAGGTTACTAAAGTGGAGGGGAGTCTCTATTGTTCTCTGTGATAAGAAAATTCCTATGAAAATCAAAGGAAAGTTTTGCAAAGCAGCGGTGAGACTTGCTATGCTCTATGCATCTGAGTGTTGGCTTGTGAACCATAGACATGTGCAGAGAATGACAGTAGCAGAAATGAAGATGCTAAGGTGAATGTGTGGACACACACGTAAAGATCGGATTTGGAATAATGCTATCAGAATGAAAGTGGGTGTAGCTCCGATCGAAGATAAGATGCGAGAAAATCGCTTAAGGTGGTTTGGCCATTTGCAAAGGAGGTCAACTGATGCACCGATGAGGAGATGTGAGTTTTGGAATGTTGAGCTGGCTAGAAGAGGGTCTGGAAGGCCCAAGAAGTACTGGCATGGCCTCAAATTTCAACGAAATTCGGTCGAATGTTAGTCGAATATCGATATCCCGTCGAAATCGAAATTTAACGGAAATGGCCGAAATGATCGAAATATGAGGGCCCTAGTACAAGAAATGACCGAAATTTCAAAATTCTGTTTCGGTCGATCACCGAAATGGTGACCAAAACCGACATTTAGGGCCTTGAGCGATGGAATGAGACCATACGAAGGGATCTTAGTTTTTTGGAATGAGACCATACGAAGGGATCTTAGTATGGAGGCAAAAAATCCTTGTAACCGACCCTACTTAAAGTGGGAAAAGGCTTTGTTGTTGTTGTTGTAGTAGTAGTACTTGTTACGACCTCATAAAGTAGTGTTGATGATTATAAGCTATGTGTTCATCTTATCTTATATGACTTGGCTAACCATCTTCTATGTTGGATACGGTCATACTATGATAACCATTAGGTGCTTGGCAACATATTATGTAAATGTGTACCCACTAGGAACCACTCATTTAATGAATAGATGGGTTTGGGAAGAGCTTTGATAATTGGGTACATTCTGGGCAATATCAATACCTGTAGTAATGTCAATATCTCGGAAGACTTGCAATCCTATTTGGTTGAATAAATTGTGCTGAAAGAGGGAAGGGAAGATGGATCAACCTTGCGAAGGAAAAGGGATGGTCTCGCCCGTGATAGCTTCGCTAGCCAGAGGGGATAATGACGGGTGATGTTGCTAAGGCCCTCTATAAATCTCGGCGGATGTAAAGTTTTTATTAATTTATATATGCATATTTTTTGGATGGATCTCTAAAGGAGGTCCATCCCACCGTTCTCTCAAAAAGATGGCATGACGAGGAGGAAGGCAAGGTGATAGTGGCTTGGTGGTAACATTAGTGATTGGTGTGGCTTTTGGTGGAGGTTTTAGGGGAGGTTGGTTCCAGGGAGGTACCGCTAGGAGACATTGATGCATGTGGATTGCTGATGCTGGAATGCATCGGTAGCTCCTGGTGAAGGTGGGACCTTCGCTTTACATATGGTGGCAGTTTATGGACACAAAGCATGTGTGGACCATTATTTTATCTATTTTAAAATGATTACAATGTGGATATAAATATTGAGAGATATGAAAAATGTATTATCACATCTCTTAAAACACTCTTAGATATAAAATCAAGGTGATTCGGTTATGGATAATAAAAAAACATTTTATAGATGACCTTAAATATACATGGATTAGATAGCTTATATTTGAAACAAATATATTATCTGCAACATGGATTAGATAGCTTATATTTGAAACAAATATATTAACTGTATTTATTTCATAACAATTGTATCAAATATGATAAAAAAGGTGTAAGGTATTGTCACGTATAGTTATGATTAAATCTACAACTATATTTTTAAATTAAAATGGTTATAGCTTATATTTGAAACAAATATATTAACTGTATTTATTTCATAACAATTGTATCAAATATGATAAAAAAGGTGTAAGGTATTGTCACGTATAGTTATGATTAAATCTACAACTATATTTTTAAATTAAAATGGTTATAGTTGTAGAGATACATATATTTTTGTGAAACAGAAGTGATATCCATATATGTTTTACAACAAATAGACATACTGATGTCAAAATTTGTAGAAGATGGATGTGGTAGTGGTCTGGATACTGGATATATCCATATCGTTTTGCATCCCTGAGTCGGTTTGATTGTAGTCACGGTAATGATGGTTGCGGGAAAGGGTGTTGCATAGAGATGGGATGGACATATGGTGGTGGTATGGGTAATAGTTGATTTGATTACAATAATAGTTGCATGCGTCTTTGGTGGCGGTTGACGATTGTGGCTTCAACTGCTCTTGATAGTGATGGTAGTCAGGTTTGCCAACATCCACAGTGGGTGGAGGCTCTTGGCAATGTCAGCTTCAGACGTCAATCACAATGGTGAGGTCAGCCATGTTCTATGCCCTGAACTCTTGGCTTGTCAGTTATAAATATATGTAGACAATGTCTGCAATAGAATTGAGGATGCTAACTTTGATATGCAGACACAAAAGAGAGACCGGACTATAATGAGGTCATCAGAGAAAAAGTCAACGAGACTCCAATATAAGTTAAGATAGGAGATCTTGTTTATGGTGGTTCGGACATTTTCAAAGAAGGTCGATCGATGCCCTAGATCAAAATCTTGAGAAAATTGGTTCCCGAGCCTTTTATGAGGGATGGAGGAAGATGAAGGCCAAAGGGAGACTAATATAAAGAACGATTTGGCTTGCTTGGCTTGTAATAAATTCATGTCTGATTTAAAACAGATTTGTTTGGAAGTGAATTTATGTTCTACTAGTTTTGGGATAAAGATTAGTTTGATTTGGTTTAAACAACACAACCAATAGAATTTTGTTTATAGTTTACCATCATCGAACAGCTTTTTGCTTGAAAGGATGCCCACCATTTACTTTTGTTTATTCAATTTTTTTGACATTGACTACCGCATTTTTAAAAGTGTAACGGTTCATTGTAAAGGTCTCTCTCTGTTAACTTTTCCCATCTATCTGTAATGGACTCTCCCATCTTCTAAAGCATTTCATGCTAGCTTTCAACATCAAATATTGTTCTTGCTAATTCTGGGTTGCTTTGTTGTCTTTGATGCTATCTGTCTATTAACGGACTCTCCCATCTTCTAAAGAATAGCATGCTTGTTTCAAACATCAACTATTGTTCTTGCTAAATCTGATATTATTTTTACATTCTGTTTTGCTGTTTGTGTTCTGCAGGAATTTGTGATAACGCCGTCGTTAGCTGGCCATCTTGAATAACACAAATCTAATCTGTACATTACACATAGCAGTGCTCTTCTGCACTTCAATCCTACGTCAAAATTGGTCTTAGAAGAGATGTCGGTCTTTCATGACCCGTATTCTTGTATGATCCTACATTTGATATTCTGTCCCATTTAACAATGCCGACTTAATTTGACTTTAACTGTGCATAGCTGTATATTATGTTATCTGATTTCCCTCCCAGAAATTTGACAGTTCTGGCACACGGAGATGTCCATGATAAACATATACATTTTGAATTGTTCTACTACACATTTTAAGTTTGGAGGTTTTGTGCGAATAGCCTGTTTTGCTCTAGAGGAAGTGGACACTACATATGTATCTTTCTTGTCAGTTTGCAAATTGATACTTTTTTACTGCGTGATGATGGGTAATATCAAATCCTCAATATGCCGCTAAGATTGAACATGCTGATTGCCATCTTTGCCCTTGGTTCCGTAGGTGGAGTTTTTTAAGAGAGAACACTTGGATTGCCATCTTTGGACTTAGATAGTCAAGTGGGGTTTTTTCATTTTATTTAAATTCTTCATCGATTCTTCCCATCTAGGACTTTCTCCTATTACCACCATGATTCCTCTACTATAATTATTATGACCGAGGGTTCCCATTATAACCATCAACTTGGAAAGTCCTCTCCTCATTATGTAAACTTCTAAGATGATGAGGGGAAGTATCTCAATTAGTGAGACAAGAAGATGGAAGAGGAGGGGAAGTATGACAATTAGGCTTAGCGAGATATGTCGGGGGATATGACATTATAATACATATTATTGTATTGGTTTAATTGATGCCATTGGGATTTGTTGATGGTAGGAGGAGAGAGAAGAACACGGCTTGCCTCACTGGTTGAGGGAGCAAGATTGAGGAGGGGGTCAGATATCAAGGAAAATATAAGTGAGGAGGATATGATCGTCAAACTCAACTTTTTGTAACTCATAGCATGTTCTATATTAAAATCATACTGACCACTTTATATAAAAGGGATGGACATGCATAGGAACTAACGGACTAACTCTTAAATCTAACTAGATCTAGAAGCAAAATTAGAGATCCATAATGGATCTTTCTTTAAACAAAATAAAAATGTTACTCCGATTGCTGGGGATAAAGTGATGGCGGAAGTGAGGATGGAGAGTTTGAGAACAAGGGAGAGGTGTAATGGTGCGAGCGAAGGTCAACCAAGGGGGATAAGGGAAAGGAAGTGGTCGAGGAGGTGGATGTAGGAGTGGAGGCTTTCCATAGGCAATATGTGGATAATAAACTTGGATGGAGGTCCAATGTAAGAGGAGGTTGGATGGAGATATGTCATCTAGTGGAGGCGTTGCGATAAAAACATTGTTTCCATCATCGAGTCCAGGTTCTCTGGTTGGGTTTCCTAGCTCGAAACGAGGTCTAGTTCGTTGATTCCATTTAAGGTTGTGTTATCTTGCTTAATCTCGGCGTGACCTCGTGATGTGCTTCTGATATATGAGGCATGTCCATCGTCAAGGCTCATGTCTAGTATGGCGTGTTTGGCATCCTTGTATGCTTGGGTCTGAAGCTTGCATACTGGTTGGTGAAGTTCTGGTTGGAGAATGCTTGTAGTATTGATGTTTGAGGTTGGATCAATTCTTGGCCCATCGTTTGCTAGGGATGTGCCAATGGATGACCCTCTTTTATATGTGCAAGTTTTCAAAGGATGATGTTTTGAAATTGCTCTGAAACACTGCATCCTCAACGCCTTAAGCAATGATATGGCGAAGGCCTCTTACTCACAATGGTGCTTGGGTGAAACCTCTACGACGACGAATATTCTTGAAGGTTGTACATCTAAGATACGAGAACCTTCAGAGTTTGATGGTGAAACGAGCTTGTAAAGATATAATGAAAGAGACTAGGTTACATTACATATATACGTCACATGGGGTGCACTATACGCATGGATCGGAATGGATCGGATTTTAGCTTAATCCGTGTCCAATCCAACCTTAGCGGATTTTTAATTTTCGAACCCAATCCTATCCATCAAATATTTAAATTCTATCGGATCTAAACCATCAGATCATGGATTGGATCGAAGTGGATAGGACTTTACGCTTACATTTTCCCGCTCAATAGTCTACGCTCTCACGCTTATACTTTATAGCACACTAGCCCTCGAACATTTGAATAATGGCTTAAACATTGATAATATGAATAGATTTAAGAAAAGAAAAGAAAAAACACATGATCAAATGAAAGTTGAAGACTTCCATTAATCCATTATAAAAAGTTGAAGACCACACAGTTAAACTAAAAGATCATATTAGATTTGAAATTTAAGTTTATTAAATAATGCGTTTGTTTTTTACGATTGATTTCCACCAAATGATTCAAATAAGAACAATACAAGTTACCAAATAAGGATATAAAGATAAGTTAGATAAATAAAAAATGTGATCTCTGTGATCAGATATTGATGAAGTTCGTGATTAACTTAGAATGTTAAGCTATGCCAATCCCAACCACTCGCAAGAACATCCTTCAAGGCTCTATAATATATCCTTAAAAATGAGAATCACAGAATGTTGAGATATTTGTATATCTTTGTATTTATTTCTCATTTCTGTTTTCTTCATGCATCTCTTATGTAATTAACCCAGGGCTTTTCTCCTGTATAAGAGAGCCCTAGGGTCTCTTCTATGATATGCAATTCTTTTCCACCAACATGGTATCAGAGCAACGGTCCTAGATCGGGACTCCCATATCTCAAAACCCTAACCCTACCCGTCGTTTCTCCCTGCCACCGTCGATAGTCGCCGGCCACTCCCATCTGCTCGCCGGCATGTCGTTGCCTAGCGGCATCCTTCTCGGTCGCTACCGCCTAGCGGCATCCTTATTGCACACCGTCATCTAGCGGCGTTCGTGTTTCTCGCCTAGCGGCCTGCTTGCGGGCTGGTCGGCTGGTTGGTTGCAACCGCTCTCGCGAGTTGTGGGCCGACCCCATCTCCTACGGATCACAATCCACATATTGATGCTGCATTTTACGGCATAATTTCGACTGGAAACTGTGATTAAGACATCTAAATCATGTTTTCCGACCCTAGACTACAACAAGGATTGACGGGGATGGTTGTATGAGTATACACGTACAACCAATCCTCCATATGATTCTGTAGACTCGTTTAGAGTAGTCTACTCAATTTTGTTCCGGATTGTTGGCGTTGTTTTTACCATGATAGAGAATAAGGGTGACGTTTTTTTCATCGTCCGGTGCCTTCAAGGGCCCGGTTCCCATCATGAAGATGGATTGGACCAACTACGAGTTGTGGTCCATGCAGTTTTGCATCTTTATGCAGTGCCATAACAAGGAGCACATTCTGACGGATTCAGAGTCGGCAGACAAGACTGGGGCTAATGCTTCTTGGAAGCACGATGATGCCTATGCTCGGATTGGACTCTCCGGGACTCTCACCACGGAGATTGCCAACGACATCGTCAGTCAACCGACAACGAAGGCTATGTGGGACATCTTAACAGACACATATGGGATGGCCAAGAATGAGATCATGATTCTACAATTACAATATGATATTTTTTCGATAAAGCAGAATGGTCGACCTCTTCATGCCTACTTCTCGTATCTTAGAGGCATGTTTGAGTGTCTGCATAGCTTTATCCCTATTACTACCAACACTAAGCAACAACAAGCATACCAGAATGCCACTATGACATGAGTTTTTTTGTCATCCCTTGACTATGAGTACGATGCACCCCGTACTCAACTACTTACTGGAGAGACGATATTTCCAATGGAGGAGGTCTACTAGAGTCTAAGCAGGATCGCTACTTCATCTACTACCATGGTCCATACTCCCTCTGCTATGACAACTTCTCGTGGCAGAGAGGGTACTTCACAATTTCACGGGCGCAGACCACATGGTCGAAGAGGATGACACCAACGTGGCTCATGCTCCCATTGCCACCGTCTAGGTCATTCGGAGGAGACATGCCATCTGAAGCATGAGTATCCTGCATCTGCCCGTGTAGCTGAGCAGACGGAGACTACTCCAGCTCCTCATGATGCGAGGCTTGATGATATTGTCTCTAGATTGAGAGAGATGATGACTACACCGCCCATCCCAACAGTAGGATTTTCAGATGTTGCAACTGCGACTAGAGCCTATACAAGTCTGTCAGGTATTGCTTACACACTTATCAGTTGTAGCAGTTTAGATTTGACTGATTGGATCATGGACTCCAGAGCATCTCATCATATGTATGGAGATCGGGCTCAGTTTACTTCTTACAGATTTATACCTCCTAGTAGATCAATGGTGATTGCTAATGGGGTTCATCTACCCATTGTTGGTCAGGGAGAGATTATTCTAGTCCCATCGATGCACCTGCAGAATGTCTTACTTGCTCCATCATTTCAGATAAATCTTTTGTCTATTAGCCATATTACAAAAAATTTACATTGTCGTGCAATTTTTGATCCCTCTTCTCTTGTGTTTTAGGACATACTCACGGGCAGGGTGATTGGATGTGGCCGTGAACAGAGAGGGCTTTACAAACTAGTCCAACCTCCGTGTGTTGGTGCAGCTACTATTTTGTCTGGATATGTCTCTTCTTTCACGTGACATCTTCGTTTTGGACACCTTCCTCTGCAGAAGCTGTGTCATGTTCTACCTCAGATGTCTACTCGTACTACCTTGGAGTATGAGGCATGCCATCTTGGGAAGCACCATCGTTCCTTTTTCCCGAGTCATCAGAGTCGTCACAGTAGTCAACTATTTGAGTTGGTTCATTTTGATATTTGGGGTCCTAGTCGTGTTCCCGATCATCATGGACATCGGTTCTATATGGTTGCTGTAGATGATTTCTCTAGATTATCTTGGGTGTTTTTGTTAAAGAATAAGTCTGAAGCTGGTCATGTAATTAAATCTTTTCTTCTAGAGATTAAGAACATTTTTTATGCTAATGTCAAGTTTATTCGCACTGACAATACCTTGGAGTTTTCTACTTTACAGTTGTCTGACTTTCTCAGATCTCTTGGGATTGTTCATCATCTTTCGTGTGCTTACACTTTGCATAAGAATGGTGTTGCTGAACGCAAGCACCGTCATCTTTTGGATGTCACAAGGACTCTTTTGATTCACATTTGAGCTCCTCATTCGTTTTGGGGTGATGCGATTCTCACTGCATGTTAGTTGGTGAACCGTATGCCTTCTACTATCTTTGGAAAAATGTTCCTTTATTGATTGTGTTTCCCCAGGACCTATTCTCCTTTACTCTCAGGGTCTTTGGGTCTGTGGCATTTGTCCACAATTTTACTTATGGTTGCGACAAGCTTTCTCCTAGAGCTGTCAAATATATGTTTGTTGGTTATTCACGTACCCAAAAAAGTTATACATGTTTTGATTTTGTAGGGAGAAAATACTATGTGAGTGCTGATGTCACATTTTTTGAGTCTATTATGTATTTTTCTCCTGCAGGTGACAGATTGTCTAATGCTGACTCTAATGAGGACGTCTTTGTTCCACCACCTTCGTTATCTCCACCAACAACTCCACATGTTGAGTTTCAGTCACCTCCACCTCCTCCTCCACCACCTCCACCTCTGTCTACCCTGACACAGTTCCTACTACGGTCTTACATTCGCAGGTCCTCTACTTGCTCTGCTGCTCATGCGCCTTTCCCATCATCCAACACGCCTCAGGTATGTAATGAACACATTGTTTCTACTGATGGCACTAGTGATATACTTGTTCCACATGATAACTATACAGGAGGAGCTGATACCGGAAAACAGAGAGGCTGATGATCTCGATGTACCTATTGCCTTGAGGAAGTCGTGTCATAATTGTGCCACTTATCCTCTTGTGGCGCATGTCTCCTTGGACCATCTTTCAGAGGAGTACACGAGGTTTGTTATGGGACTCTCAGCTGTTACTATTCTGCAAACATATCAGGAGACCATACAGGATGGTAGTTGGCAACTTGCCATGGGGGAGGAGGTGATCGCTTTGCAGTTTCGTGGCACCTGGGGTGTTGTTTCTGCTCCTCTAGGTGCCTCTGTTGTGGGGTGCAAATGGATCTTTACGGTGAAGCAACGTGCAGATGATAGTGTGGATCGCTGCAAGGCAAGGCTTGTAGTACGTGGGTTCACCCAAACTTATGGGGTGGACTATCAGGATACCTTCTCTCTAGTGGCCAGACATTCGACATTGCATATTCTTCTATCAGTTGATGTTTCACTGGACTGGCCTCTTTACCAACTTGATGTGAAGAATGCGTTTTGACATGTAGATCTTCAGGAGGAGGTACATATGCAACAACCAAGGCCTTAAATGTCGGTTTCGGTCTCCATTTCGGTACCGACCAAAACAGAATTTCGATGGAATTTCGACCGAAATTTCGGTCATTTTTTGTACTAGGACCGCCATATTTCGGTCATTTCGGTCGAATTTCGATTTCGACTGGATATCGATATTCGACAGAAATTCGACCGAATTTCGCTGAAATTTGAGGCCATGGCAACAACCACCAGGGTTTGCTACTGAGGAGGAGTCTCAGAAGGTTTGTAGGCTCCACAAGGCGATTTACGGCCTGAAGCAGAGTCCGAGAGCTTGGTACCAGAAGCTTTCAGAATTGATAGAGCACCAGGGGTTTGCGCGATCCACTGCGGATCACTCGCTTTTTGTTCAGAGGACACAAAGAGGTATTGTTGCTATTCGTTTCTATGTTGATGATATTATTGTCACGGATGATGATGAGCATGGCATTCAGGCTGGCAATGAGTTCTTAGGCCAGTAGTTTGTGATCAAGGACCTTGGCAATTGTCGATACTTCCTTGGATTAGAGTTCGCCAGGAACCAACGTGGTCTTGTGATGACCCGAAGGAAGTTTGTGACTGTATTCTACTGGAGACATGTATGACAGGGTGCAAGCCTGTTATTACCCCTATGGATCTAAGTATGAGATTATATGATGATGAAACTGATGAGGTAGATAAGAGGAGATACAAGCAGCTGTTGGGAAGCTCCTATATGCTACCATCACCAGGCCAGACATATCCTTTGATGTAAGCAAGGTGAGCCAGTTCATGGAGCAACTCAGGAAGGTTTATATGAATGATGTCTATATGGTTTTGAGATATTCGAAGACTTCACCTGGTACTGATCTTATATTCAACAGAGGTACGTCTATTGAGGTGACAGCTTGTGCAGATGCAGATTATGCAGGATGCACTAGAGACAGGAACTCTACTTCTGGTTTTGATATTTTTGTTGGGAGCTCTCTCGTGTCATGGGAAAGCAAGAAGCAGACAGTGGTTGCTAGATCCAGTGCAGAATCTGAGTACATGGCCTTGTCATAGGGGAGCACGGAGTCGATGGGTTAGATTGGTCTTGATTGATCTTGCTGTTGAAGTTTCTCTTCCCATGCAGCTTTTATGTGACAATCAAGCAGCTCTATTTATTGTCAATAATCCTGCATTTCATGAACGAACCAAGCTTATAGAGGTGGATTGCCATTATATTGGAGACATGATCCACAAGGGTCTCATATCCACCTCCCATGTTTTTACTAGATATCAGGCATCTGGTATTTTCACCGAGGCCCTTGCTAGAGGTCTTTTTCAGAGATGTTGTTCCAAGCTAAGTATGATAGACATATATGCTCCAGCTTGAGGGGAAGTGTTGAGATATTTATATCTCTTCGTATTTATTTCTCATTTCTGTTTTTTCATGTATCTCTTCTGTAATAATCAAGGGCTTTTCTCTATAAGTTCACCTTGTAGTGATCTTATATTCAACAGAGGTACGTCTATTGAGGTGACAGCTTGTGCAGATGCAGATTATGCATGATGCACTAGAGACAGGAACTCTATTTCTGGTTTTGATATTTTTATTGGGAGCTCTCTCGTGTCATGAGAAAGCAAGAAGCAGACAGTGGTTGCTAGATCCAGTGCAGAATCTGAGTACATGGCCTTGTCATAGTGGAGCACGGAGTTGATGGGTTAGATTGGTTTTGATTGATCTTGCTGTTGAAGTTTCTCTTCCCATGCAGCTTTTATGTGGCAATCAAGCAGCTCTATTTATTGCCAATAATCCTGCATTTCATGAACGAACCAAGCTTATAGAGGTGGATTGCCATTATATTGGAGACATGATCCACAAGGGTCTCATATCAACCTCCCATGTTTTTACTAGAGATCAGGCATCTGGTATTTTCACCGAGGCCCTTGCTAGAGGTCTTTTTTCAGAGATGTTCCAAGCTAAGTATGATAGTCATATATGCTCCAGCTTGAGGGGAAGTGTTGAGATATTTATATCTCTTCGTATTTATTTCTCATTTATGTTTTTTCATGTATCTCTTCTGTAATAATCAAGGGCTTTTCTCCTATATAAGAGGACCCTAGGGTTTCTTCTATGATATGCAATTCTTTTCCACCAACACAGAACATTCATACTCGATTGAGTATGCAAGACAAAACTAACTTAAGTATAGCCCATAAGTTAGGCATCATGGCTCTAATTTAAAATAGACTTGAGTTGGAATTTATTTGCAAGATTATATCTGTAGTCAAAATATGCAAATTCTATTAAAAATATGAATAAAAAATGCATATCAAATTAAAAATGGAAGGAATTTAAGTAATGTTTATTTCTTCTTAGTTGGGTGTGCCACATTTGATCATGTAATTGATCCAATTTCATCCTTAAAATAAGGTTGCAAGCTAGAACAAGTAAAAGGTAAGAAGCAAAAGCGTCAAAAATATCTAACAAATGTACCAGGAAATTATTCCAAATCTATTTTCTTTTAACGAGGATCAAAAGAGTGGCATCATTCCAAATGGTATCGCGTGTGAGGGGGATTACATTGTTTGAGACGGGTGCCGTCGGGTGGTGACATCGCGAAGAAGGGGGTAATGGCATTGTGCTGGAGGAAAATAACATTGTGCAGGAGGGGGCATCATTGAAATGGACTGAGATGGAATTGGAAGAATATTGGCGATCAACAATGAAATGAAAGAGAGTGGGAACCAGATTACAATTTTACAAGTTATAGTCATACTTTATTATTTTGGAGATTTATCATTTGCTTTTCAAGAGAGAAAAATGGTGATATCGAGAGGACTTGTATCGGAGATTGATATAGAAAAAATAACTTGAATGGCATTGATTATAGCCTTATAGGGAATTCGAAATAGGTGCACCTATATATTATGTGTGCGTATGTGTAAGTTTGTATGTAAGTATGTATGGATTTATGTATGTATGCATGTATCTACATGGTTGTGTGTTTTACCAGATTAATGGATTCTATCGGATCAGATTTTGGTATAGATTCGATCCAATCCGTACTTATATAGATTTCAAAAATTCCAAACCGATCCAATCCATTAGAATGATATAACTAAACCAATCCAATCCAATAGCATCGGATTGGATAGGAATACGGATTTTATCCGATCTGTGTGCAAACTTAATGTAACTCATTGACAAGTGATACCATGTAACATGGAAATAAGGAAATCATGCCAGTGAGGTCTGAACATGATAAATTATACCAATGAAGCCTAGGTATGAAAATAAGTTTAAGAGCAACCGCTTAATCGCGTATAATGAGGGGATTTGACATTATCTTTATCTGGAACAAAAATCATGTGCCACTTTCTTCTCTCATACTTAGCAATCAAAGTATGATGACTAAGTTTGTGAATTTAGACATCAAAATAAAAACAAAAAAATGCTTAATTATGTTTCTATACTTTGACATGTTATATTTAGCAATATAATACTGATACTAAATCTTTCAATATGAATTAAATAATATTCATATCACTTTTTTGCATCCATTTACTTGCATATGAATTTGGATTAAATGCATGTCAACCCTTTGATGCTATTATGTTATAATTCCCTACATGGGAATATTCGAATATAATTTGGATCAACCCAAGGTAGCATGTTACCTATATGTATTTAATTATGAATATATGGATGCATATGTGTATATGTATGTATATAAATATCAAATGGAATAATTATTGAATTAAAATTCGATTCATTTGAGAATCGAATCCATAAGTCATTCAAATTTAGTGTGTTTTCTTTCGAATCAAATATTTTTTTAATTTTTATCGAACGAATCCTTGTTGAACTTGAATGATTCAATTCAATTAGCACCCTTATGGCCTACACCTAATTGATTGGGAGATGGTGACTCAACCTGTTTAGGATGTGGGCTTGGCCATGTTGAGACTCAAGGAAATGAACGAGGCTCTTTTGGGAAGAGCGATGACCTGGTCGGTCTTCATGTTCGGACTAGTTGTGGTGTTAGAGAAGGCTTCACCATTGAACTGGGTAGGACCTTGACTTCTTTTTGCTTTTGACATGTGATTTGCTCTACTATTTCTGAGGTCGTGTCGTTCTTGAGACCGATGTTGGGGAGTGGTGGCTTGTTCATTTTTCGTACTGATGAATGGGGATCTCTCTATGTTATTGGTTTCCGAGGCTCTTTGCTCTAGCGATTGACTAGGTTGTGTTTGTAGAGGAGGCTTATTTAGAGGGGACACATGTTCCTTAATTTTCTATTGGTTTCTCGAAGTAAAGGAAGCATGATTTCATGAGATGGACTAACCTCCTTGAGGGGGTGGAGGGCCTTTTTGTTAGGTGTGACTATTGGTTGTGTGTGATGGAAATTCCTCGATAAAGAAGGCATCCATGGCCCCATCTACTCCAACAACATTTACTCTTGGATACCTTGCCCATGATAGTAACTGCACAAGAGGGGTCAAGCTACATTGGAAAGTGGACTTCATGAAAATGTATGACTATGTTGATTGGAACTTCCTATGGAGGACGCTGCTTAGGAGTTGTTTTTATATTTATAAAAGCATGGAATAGAAATGCATTACTACATCTTCTTTCTTTGTGTTGATAAATTGACAAGGATCAATCGAGTTACTAGATTCTTGTCGTCGACCCCAAGATAGATGCATTAAGCCACATCAGGGGGTCAGGCATGGATGTCCTTTGACACGTCTACTTCTCATGATTGCAACAGATGCCTTAAATATTACTAAAGAGTTACCAACGCATAACTGTATCGTTGGAGGGGTATACATTGGTGAGTGCTATGTTTCTATTTTACAATACATGGATGCCATCAATTTCTTTATGGAGGGGATGGGGGTGGGTACATCGAGGTTGGGGCGCTTGCGGTGTTGGTGGAGATTTTGGAGGCTTCTCATATTTACTCGTAAATGAGGTTGTCTTGTTTGCAAGTTGCTGCGAAGCATTTACTGCATCTGTGGCTCTTTGGTGGTGACTTCTATAGGGTTCCCCTCCTTGCTTTTGCAGGGGATCACACATGTCATCCTGCAGTCAGGGAAGGCTCTTCGCTTGGCTATGGGTAGTGGGGACTCTTTTTGTTTCTAGTTGGATAACTAGATGGGATTGGGTACATTGGGAGATCGATACCATTGTCTTGTTGCTATTGCTAACAATCAGAATGCTCAGTTGTGCTAGGTATGGTCGACTGGATCTTGGAGCCCTTGCTTTAATCAAGTACATTACTATTCTTGCGAATTAAGAATGTTGGGGGACTAGCAGATGGCAGAGACCATTTCATGTGGCGAGTCGTCAATTTCTCCATTAAAAAGGCATACCGTTATTCCGCCTGCTATTAGTACACAATCCAAGATGATATCATGCGTTATTGCAACATTATTTGGAGTTGTAAAATCTCGCAGAGGATCAAAGTATTTTTATGGCTTGCTTGGCATGGTTGTTTGCTTACCAAGGTGCAAAGGGATAGAATTTTGCATACATGAGAGTTCATGTGCGACAGATGAGGTGAAGAACAAGAAGACATGGAATACTTATTTTTTAAGTGTACAACCGCCATGTCGATTTGGGAAGGGGCAGACATACGCTGGCTCATGACTAGCAATGACACAACCTTTTGATGCTTGATTAGATCGGTCCATGGAAATTCGTAGGACGCTTCTTCAGCTGTATTACTTTGGGCTATTTTGTGTGCAAGGAACGAAATAATCTTTCGGGGTTAACGTTTTTACTATTACTTGCACAATATAGGTCCCTTGTTTCTTCCTGGATCCATGTATGACCACTGTGTATTAAGTATTTAATGAAAATTTTGTGGTGAGTCCCATCTCGGGAGCTCACCCTCTTCTTATAAAAAAAAAGTCTATTGGAACTCCCAAGAATTTCCAAACGACATATGTTGATGTTATACTTGGGTATGTCCATGGTTGCGGGGAGGCTTCATCTCGAAGCTTGGATTCCGTTAATAGAGAAGACTGAATGCTAGTTTTTTGGAAGGGAAATATGATGATGTGCCAAGAAATGCCCACCCAAAATATTTGTATTCACAAGTTAGCAATCGAGTATTACAAAGATCAAGAGTTCCCCAGTATCTTGGCATGCTCTATAACGTTTTCTACGTTAAACCTCTTTCCATGGAAAATGATCCCATTTTTAGACAACCATAAGACCCATAAGATGTCCGCAACCCTCCATCCCTACCAAGGATGGAATGTTAGTTGACCGGGTGAACAATGAGATGCTCAGTCAAAAGGTGGACTTTCGGTCTTACTCGAAGCTGTGTTGTCGAGGTACTGGCATTATATCTGGTTACCTCAAATAATCTAACATCGACATGAAGGAGTGATGTGATTCTTCTAGGCTACCTTTGGGTAGAAAGTAAGGGTATAGTGCTTGGGACTCGGTGTCAAGGTTAATTAGAGAAGGTAGTTTTGCTATGCTACATCTGCAACTCTTGAAAAGTACCTTTTGGCAACTGGGTGGTGGGAATTGGGTGGGGGGAATGACGAGCTTTACCATTTGATACTAAACTTCCATGATCTAGATGCTGATTTGGTTATGATAGGCAACTTAGGGAAATCAAATTTGAATTTCTGGAGAGGCGCCTGAATTCAGGATGTTCCTCAACAGCTGCGTCTGACATTAGAAGGTGGAATATCTTTCCATTTCAGGATGGATGCTGATCCCTAATAACAAACTTCTGAGGCTTTTCAGCTCTTTGCACTGGCTGCGAGCAAAGAGGCATCGATTGTAGACTATTGGCCCCTCTCGATTGACAAGGACAATACATAATTCCTGATCTTCTCTTCTAATCTTTGGGACGAGTGTGCATTGGAGTTTGGTCAAGTGATAGATAACTCATGATAGAGTAGGGCCAGGACAAGGGGCTTGACCATTGGTTTTGGATATGGAATTCTCGATGAAGCAAACATACGAATTGTTATTGTTAAAAAAATATAATACGGAAGCGGAATCAGAGAAAAGAATAAAACATTATGGACACCGGGATTTTAACGTGGAACCATACTCTCTAAGGAACGAGATGAAACCACGGGAGAACGCCTCAAAGGGTTGATTGTTCATTGAACTTTCTCACTAGATACATGGGGTGAGGAGCTTCTTATATAGCTCTCACCGAGTCTCCACATCTCACAATCGGTAGATGTGGGACTAAACAACTGGATGTGGTAAATGATCCTGGAGCGATCTACTTACCCCCATCTACACCATAAGTGACACATAACACATATACTTCAACACTCCCCCTCAAGATGGATCATGCAATGCTCAGCTTGGACAAACAGAAAGAAATCTCAAACTCACGCTACAAGACACTACGGAAAATATCAACTCAACACTCACAACTGTCGGATGTTGTCGAGGACGTTGCTTCTCATGCCGTGCAGGTGAGGAGGACCAAACATGCTGAAGTGTGAGTCAAACTGAATCTCCTCGTCGGAAAGTATGTGCTCTGTACTTTGCTTGTTGGAGTCATTGCAACTGAAAATGAGTCTCCACTTGGAGAACTCTGGCACGCCACAATAATGTGGACAACTGCTCCATCTCTGAAAGGGCTGAACTGAAAAGTCGTGGAGACTTCCTCGTCAGAGTCCATGATCGCTGGAGAATGGAGTCTGAAAAGCCTCCTTATCGAATAATTGGGTCTCTCCCATGCTGGCTCAGAGAATGGGATCTCTACTCTGGAGTCCCTATGAAATCACATGAAAACCCTAGCCCACATAATATAGGGAATATGATCTCTACTCTGGTGTCTCTATGGAACATGAAACTCTGACCAAAACAAAAGATGGGGACCACAAACTGACGACCGCATACATGTGTGTGTCTAAAAAAGGAGTCTCTCTCTGGAGAACTCAAAGAAAATGGTCCGGATGTGGATGGCGGTTTAGGGTTTAGGCGGAGGTTCGCCGGGCGGTTTGGGATTTGAATGCGGATGGGGCTCCTGGTCCGGATGGTTTCTCTATATGCTTCTACAGGGAGTTCTGGGAGTTGTTGAAGGGAGAAGTTTTGGAGGTTCTGAATGAGTTCAAGGTTGGCAACAACGGCTTTGAGAAGGTCAACAGAGCCTTGATTTTTCTGTTACCTAAGAAAGAGACCCCTGTGGGTGTTGGAGACTATCGGCCTATATCGATATCTAACGGCATCTATCTCATTGTGGCCAAGGTCTTAGCAAGCAGGCTTAGAGCCGTTCTCTCAAGTGTGGTTCTTCCATCTCAGTCCGCATTCATTCCTGGGCGGTGTATGGCTGATGGTATTGTGACTGCGTCGGAGGTCTGCCGTGAATGGAAGAGATCTAGGAAGAAGGGTGCGATTTGGAAGATTGATTATGCGAAGGCGTATGACTGTGTCAGCTGGAAGTTCCTGTGGAGGTCGCTTGAGAAGAAGGGGTTTCCTCCTCTTTGGGTGGACTGGGTTAAGAGGTGTGTCACTACGTGCTCTTGCTCGGTGCTGGTTAATGGGAGTCAGGAGGGAGGCTGGTTCCAACCGCAGAAGGGGGTGCGCCAGGGATGCCCCCTTGCTCCCCTTTTGTTTGTTTTGGCTGCGGATTGTCTTGCGATTTTATTTCAGCGGGCGGTGGAGGAAGGTTGGTGTGAGGGGTTCACCTTGGGGGACATCTCCGTCCCAGTTTTGCAATATGCGGACGACACGCTGATTTTTTTGGGGGGAACAGAGACTCAGAACCACAACGCGGCTGTCCTGGTGGACGTTTTTGGTTGTCTTTCTGGCTTGCAGATCAACAGGCAGAAGTCTGTTCTGGTAACTCTTGGGATGCAGGAGGACGAGAGGATTCGGTTAGCTGAGTGGGCGGGCTGCCCCCTTGGTACATTACCCATCTTTTACTTGGGTTTGCCTCTGGTCGACGGCAGGCTGAGGAAGTCCGACTGGGACTCTGTGATTCGGAGGCTGGAGGAGCGGATGGAGGGTTGGAAGGCTGTCACTTTGTCCAAGGGTGGGAAGCTTACCCTGCTCAAGCATGTTCTTTCGGCGATTCCGATTTTCTTCTTCTCTTCCCGCTTGATGCATGTTGGGGTTAGAAAGAAGGTGGAGGGTTTGATGAGATCTTTCTTCTGGTCTAGTGGAAAGCAGGATAAGAAGGGGCTGCACCTGGTGGCTTGGATGGATCTCACCCTACCGGTTTCAGAGGGCGGGTTGGGGGTCAGGGATGTGGATTGCATGAACAGGGCATTGCCGGCGAAGTGGGTCGTACGCATCTGGGGTACGTCGGACTTGCTGGTGGTGCGGCTACTGAGGAAGATTTATGGGGTCTCGGGCGAGTTGGTGGCGGCGAGGCGGTGTCATGAGTCTTCCCTTTGGAGTGGGGTCCGGGCGGTTCTGCCTGCTTTGAGGCCTCTTCTTCGCCCGCGGCTGGGAGATGGGCTTACTTTCAGATTTTGGCATGATGACTGGACGGGTGAGGGGCCATTGGGGATCCGTTTCCCTAGGTTGATGGCGTTGGCTGTGGACAAGGAGGCGCGGGTGGTGGAGGTGGTGGACTCTGGTACTTGGGCTCCGAGGTTCACTGCGGCTTTGTCTGACCAGAGGATGCAGGACTTTTTGCAGTTGCTTTCGGAGATTCCCTCTGCCGGGGAGTTGTCGGGGGAGCCGGACTGTTTTGAGTGGATGGAGGGCAAGTTCTCCGTTAAGAAGGCTTACCGGAGGTTGTGTGCTGGCGGGTTGGAGCATGACGAGGACCTGTGTGTGGACCTGAAGATTATTTGGACGGCAAAGATTCCTACCAGGGTTAAGGTGTTCCTCTGGTGTCTACGGCGGGGTCGTCTTTGTGACAAGGTCAGAAGGGGAAGGTTGTTGGGCACGACGGACGTTCGGTGTAACAGATGCACTGATGGCGTGGAGGACGCGAATCACATCTTCTTTGGATGCAGGTTGTCGGTGGACGTCTGGGAGTCCTTGGGGTTGCCGTGGGTACAGTCTTCCTCTGTGGATCTTTTTTGGGGCTCCATTCGGGCGGTGGGCGCCGGTTCCACCGGTGATGTGTCCATAGTCTTTGCGGTACTTTGGGCTATATGGCTTGGTAGAAATGATGTCATTTTCAAGGGGCAGCGCTTTTATTATGAGAATGTGGTGGCGCAGTGTAACGCTTTGTACAACTTCTGGGTATCGGGATGATGATGTATCTTTTTCTTTATCAATGAAATTTCTGGTGTGGTGACTCCCATCTTGGGAGTGCACCCCCTTGTTCTTGTTCAAAAAAAAACTCAAAGAAAATGGGTCACTCAAATATGGGGTGCCTCGAACTTGGACTCTGAACCAATCTGCAGAGTCTGGAACTGAACTGTAGAGTCTGACTATCTGGCATCTGGACTGGAGAATCCGAATATGAAATTTATCTTGTAGAACTCTACACAATACTCCCCATTCCTCCCAGACTGGTTGGAAAACAATGGCGTCGACATCGTTGGGAGAAGACAAGAAAATGGGGAGACAACATCATAAATGCCAATCTCATCAGTTTTTTACGGCTTCCTGTTAAAAAATTATTTTTTAGATAAGCCGTTAATTTTTTTCTGCTTTTCCTTTTTTAAAAATATTTTTTAAATAAACCAATTTTTTCAGCTTTTCCTTTTTTTGCAAAATTTTCTTGCGCACAACTTTTTTTTGTACGTGCCTTTTTCAAAAAAAAATTTGAAACCATCCACACTTTTTTTGTGAAACACAACCCAAATAGGGCCCACAAAAGGAACTCTCCTTTTTTTAAACGGACGACCCACTTGAGTCCTTGAAACTCAGCTTTTTTTCTTTTGGGTCCCTCATTTTTCATTTTTTTTAAAAATCGGCCATGGGCCCTTACCAGCAATAGCTCACGTGCGGCTTATTTTAGGGTTCCCATCGTGGGAACCCCCTTCGAATCGCAACCCCCTATGGCTACTCGCTCGTGCATGTCGCCCCCGATCGGAGCCCTTCCATGTCGGTCGCTTTCCTGGAGAAGAGGAGCGCGCGGGAGGGAGTGGTGCCGCTTGGAGAAGCGTTGGAGAGGTGCCGCGAGAGAGAGGAGCTGCGGGGAAGGTGATGCCTCTACCTGAAGGAGATGCGACCTGGAGGGAGATGGCTACACCACTGATGAGGAAGAGGTGCCTGTAGGGACTTGCGTGGAGGATGCGGGTTGTGCGACGAGTTGTCACCGCCAATAAGGGGGACACCGTTGGAACTTGGGATGGAGGTGCGCGCGAGATTGGGTATACATGGCAAGGGGCTCCCTCCACTGTCGAACTGGAGAGGTGCGGCTATCGCTGCATGGGAGTGGGGAGGGCTCCACCCGATGGTTGGAGCCCTGCTGGGGATGCACTATGGGGTTTCGGTGGCTGGCGTCGCTGTCAAGCTGCCTATTGGAGGGGTTATGCTGCAACAACTTGAAGCGAGGCTCCGCATGAAGCTAAGAGGATGAGCTCTACCTGGAGAACGGGCTGGCAAGGAGCGGAGAAGGGCAGATCCGCATGGAGCAGCGAAGGAGTCGGGGCTCCTCGCTGCCCACCTTTTTTTTCTGCTGTGAGTTCCGCCATTAGGAGGATGTGGCTTGCTGCCTGCAACAAGATGCGTTGCAGTGGAGTCCGATCTCCAGATCTTGTGCAGAAACACAGAACTTGAATCTTGGAGTTTACGCAACCTATGAGATGATCACAGAATAATTTCTAGGGTTTTATCTAAACCTAGAACAAGAACTTGATCGAACGACAGACATGAATAATCTTCAAGAATAAGCTAGAACCAAACTTCTTGATAATCGAATCTCGAACCAAAACAAAGAAAATAATGAAAAACCTCGAGAATCGAACCCGCTTTGATACCGTGTTAGAAAATATAATGCGAAAGCGGAATCGAAGAAAAGTATAAAACATTATGGGCACTGGGATTTTAGTGTGGAACCCTATTTCCTAAGGAGGGGGATGAATCCATGGGAGAACGCCTCAAAGGGTTGATTGTTCATTAAACTTTCTCACTGGATACAGGGGGTGAGGGGCTTCTTATATAGCCCTCACCGAGTCTCAACATCTCACAACTGGTAGATGTGGGACTAAACAACTGGATGTGGTAAATGGATCCTGGAGTGATCCATTTGCCCATCTACCACTTAAGTGACGCATAACACATATACTCCAACAGCTATCTTGTATTACACTGATAGGTGTAGACTTGTCCAAAGTTTGCAGATTGATTTGGAAAGTGTGAGTGCCTTTTGTGGATGTTTCAAAGGAAGAAGTTGGTGATGAGAAATTTCAGGACGTTTTGTCTTCTAGGCTCGTTGGCGTCTTGCCCTATGCGTGGGAGAGAGAGAGGAAATTGAGCATCTCTTCTTCAAGTGTACTAATATTTTAGGGGTTTGGCGAAAAGTTGGGCTGGATGGGCGTTTCAAGCCATAATCTGTTTTAGGGACTTTGGCGCCTCTAGATATTTGTTTAGGTCAGAGTTGACAAAAGTCTTTGCTTTGTGTTAGGACATTTGGTTAGCCAAGAACACTTTGATTTTAAAAGAGAGAGACATTATGTACAGAATGTACTAACTCATACACTTTGTTTATTTAATATGCCGCACTTGTAAATACAATAACAACATAGCCTTTTCCCACAATTAAGTAGGGTCGGCTACATGGATTTTTTTGCCTCCTTTCGTATCTATTTTGGGTCATTCTCGAGAACTCTATCGATGCCACACTTGTAAATATTAACAAAATATTTGGAGTTGTCAGGTGAATGTGTCAAGGATCATCCACCCTTTTTTCTTCAATAAAACAAAATTGATACCGTATATGCAGAAGTTTTCACGGGTGGTGGTATTCATGAGATGAGAAGATTTCCACATATAAAGGAGCTTCGGTGCGACCAATGTTGCGAGTACTACGGAGGATAAAGGAGCTTTTGAGCGGACCATATCGTGAATTCCTCGAAGGGTGGGAGCACAAGATCGGGGATTGCAAAAACCTTTACATGAAATCAAACTTTTAAAATACAGCAGAAAGTTTGGATAATCTGATAAGGTGGAGAGAAACATGGGAAGTAAATCTTGAACAGTTCCATGCCCATCATAACTAGACAACAACCAACATACATA
Organism: Ottelia alismoides; assembly: GCA_037367405.1. Lineage (NCBI taxonomy): Eukaryota > Viridiplantae > Streptophyta > Magnoliopsida > Alismatales > Hydrocharitaceae > Ottelia > Ottelia alismoides. The sequence goes on along the minus strand of JAZKJV010003452.1, from coordinate 163,466 downwards.
TATCTGCATGAGTAGAGGAAATGATAGTAAATATTGTGATTTAAAGTAAATATTGTGTGAATGAGTAGAGGGAACATAAACTTGGAGAAACTCTTGCTTTTGTTCTCGATTGGATAGGGCTTCGACGAAACTCCTTGAATCTTTCCCAATGTGATCAACGTCTTCTAGTCTTTTAAACCACGAACCAAATCGGATCACACCCTTCTGATTTGGAACTCCAAAGATGAGGTGGCTCCCTAGGGTTCTCTCAAGTTTGAGCGGGCTTGGTTATTTGAGCAAAATTCTAATTTTATAGAGATAATCTCCATTCATTGGTCATAAACCGAGTGCGCGTTCATTGACATCACCCGCCTAGCAAAAAATTTGGCTTCTTTGCGCTTTCGACTTTGTTTGTATAAGGAGATTTGAGAGGCTAGAAGAACCACTAGAGCATCGATGGAGACGTGAATTTACAGATTAGATTTGATTGACGACGTCAGGGATCTTACAGTTGAGGAGCTAAGAGAGAGCGTTGGCACAGAAGACCATAGTTGATGAAGACAAGAAACATGACTCGAGGAGGGCTTTTTCAACCTCAACGAGGAGCTAGATAGGGTTGTCCGCTAGCACCCATGATTTATTATCGTTGTTGATGTTCTGGCATCTATGGTTAAGCCGGTGACACATCAGGATGTGACGAGCGGTTATCCTTTGGTAGATATTTTTACTTCTTCAGTATGCCAATGACACCATTTTTTCATTAAAGGGGGGAGGGAAGGCTATGAGAGGGTTGGTTGTAACCTTAGAGGTGTTTGGCAAACTATCGGGGCTTGTACTTAATTAGGACAAGTCAACTGCAGTTCCTTTCGGTCTTGCAGAAGAGGAAGCAATGGTGTGTGGGAATGAGCTAGGCACGACGTATGGTTCTCTTCCAGTCTGCTACCTTGGGTTACCCCTAGCCTACAGGAGATTACGAATCGCCGATTGACTTCCAATAGTTGAGAAGTTGGAGAGGAAGCTGTTTGGTTGGAAAATGGCTACCATGTCTCGTGGCGAGCGTCTGGTGCTTATAAAAGCCATACTTGCGGCGATTCCGATTTTTTCCATGTCGTCTCGTCTACTTTCAATTACCATCTGTCAGCGTCTGGACTTGCTTCTGAGGAAAGTTCTGTGGGGGGATCGGGTTAGGGTAAATCCGAAGTACACTTAGTTGACTGGAAGATGGTCACACTCCCAAAGTCGGCTGGTGGGCTAGGGATCACTCAGATTGAAACAATGAACATGTCACTTCTAATAAAATGGGTTGCCAGAATTGAGGGGGGGGGGTGAGAATTTGTGTTGCTGATTAATCTTTGGAATCTATGATATCGGGGCACATGAAATGTCGCAGCTCACACAACTATTTTGCTTGGTTCTTGGGGGACAACTCTTGTTTTGCTCTCTGGACAGAAAATTGGACAGGTGGTGGCATGTTAGCTAACTGTTACTCGTGTCTCTTTGCATTGGCGGCAGATAGGAAAGCATGAGTTGCAGATTATTGGGTTGATGGTAGTTGGATGTCATTTTTTAGTATTTTCTCCATCTTTTGGATTTTTTGAATCAGTCAAAGGATCTGATGGGAGGCAGAGGCCATTGGACTTGGAGGATGGTGATTTTTTTAGGTAAAACGAACTTATAGGGTATTGGAAAGACTTACAACTATGGTGCCCGACTCTCTCCTGCATGACTGCAGGCTAATTTGGGAATTACAATTACCAAGCCATATTGTTATCTTTATGTGGTTGATGAGGTGAAGGCGGATTTTGATTAGGGACAGATGCAATCGGATCTTTTTAGATACTTCTCCCACTTGCCCCTATGTGGTAGTGAGAATGAGACGATCGAGCATATTTTCTTTCATTGCGAGAAGACTACCTCGATTTGGGGAGAGCTTGGTGCTGATTAGGTGAATTTGCATAACCTTGATATATTCTGGGACTTTATTCATACATCTAATACCCAGAGTTGTTCCTTCCTATTTTGATCGTTTGGGCAATCTAGTTAGCTAGATGGGGTTGTCTTTAATTCTGTCTGTTTCTATGTTGATAATGTACTTTTCTATGCCAAGACTCTCCTCGAGTCATAATTGATGTAAGTTCATTTCTATATGTTTTTAATATATTTGGGGCAGGCATCTTAGCATGTCTTTTGTATCAAAAAATATTGCGATATATCGAAGATATATTGGTACCAATGGCTTGGGTGTGTCGATATTCCGATGTATATTGATTTTTTTGATATATGTGAGATATCGACATATGGATCCATATCGGTCAAGATTTGGAGTTTTCGACATAGTTTTTACATGATATCGATCGATATGGACATGTACCATCAATATTAGTCTATTACTCGATATCACCCATTTTTTACTTTTAGTGGTTGATATTTGAGATTTTGCTTTCTTACTTACTCACAATTTTGAAAATACATTATGATTATATATTTTATTTCGGGTCAGGGGCGCTGCCCTACATTCCCGCAGGGGGAGTGCGTAGATATGGAGACTTTGCCTCCCTTTTGACAATGGAGATGAACCAACTGTAAAACTAATCAAGTTAGAATCACAGATCCAGAATTTACTCCAATCAGAATTAGTACTTATTAGTAATATAGTGATCTGGAGTCATAAACTCATGACATACTCCAATCGGTTTAGATTATCTTTAGTTCAGTTAGAAAAGTTTTGCTTCAAATCTGTTTTAATTTATCTTCTTTCATTTAAAAATATGATTATTATGAATGATGTTTTTTAAGAATTATATGTTATTATGCTAATTTACTTATTTGTTTGATTTTCGTTATAGCTCAACGGTTTATTTATGCATAATATACGATGTAATAGGAATATAATGTGCTAAATTTACCTCCTTTATATCTCTAAGTTCTTGTTTGAATTTCATCATTTCCTTCTCCATACCTGTCAGCAGTCAACAGTCAACAACCGACATCGACAACAATGATATGTGCAATATAATGTGTATTAGCGTTCCAAATCACTTGCATATAAGTGTGCATACAAACGTTATTTATTGTTTTAAGAATTAAGATGATCTTAATTTTAAAAAAATACCTTTTTGCACCATTTTCGAGATTTCCACTGATATCATCGATATATCCTTATATATCCCTTTTCAAGCTTGAATGATAGGATATCAATATTTCGAACCTTGTCATCAATGAGAGCATCACTAACATGCCTGTAATTTCAAAACGTAAAGTAGAAAAATTGGGGCAGATAATAGGATCGGATGGTACATGAAAAGAAAGAAAGTTAAGAGGAAAGAGGGACAAAGCCAATGGCAAATCCATAGTTCATTCTTTTAACCAATGTCCCCTTTACCGAAGTATGGATGACTTTACATATATTTCGAACCTTGTCATCAATGAGAGCATCACTAACATGCTTGTAATTTCAAAACGTAAAGTAGAAAAATTGGGGCAGATAATAGGATCGGATGGTACATGAAAAGAAAGAAAATTAAGAGGAAAGAGGGATAAAGCCAATGGCAAATCCATAGTTCATTCTTTTAACCAATGTCCCCTTACCGAAGTATGGATGACTTTACATAGGTCTAATCCCAATGAAGAGGCATGCCTCTTGGACCAAAAGAATTATCTTACATGATAAGACACACTCTTACTATTTTAATAAAAAATACAAGAAAAGTATGAATAGAAATAGAAATGATTTGGGATGCATCAACATTTTTGTCTTGAAAAATCTCGTCTCCCATCGAGTTTCCGTATAGCATCGAGTCTTTCGAATGATGTTGTCATTGGTAGGGCGTGTCAGGAAAGCTCAGACTCGATGAGCTTGACTCGGATTCAACTCGATAAGAGCTTGTGCGCTAGGCTTGTAAGTTGTAAAGCTATTGAGTCCTAGCCCTACTCGGATAGATGACTCGTTAGGTTAGCGAGTCGAGTTCAAGTTGATATGTGCTCAACTCGCTAACTCGATTTGATTTTATTTGTTTTTATACGTTTTCCATTCCATATGGATAATGGTGGGAAACATGTTTTCACTTTTTGCTATTGTACTTATGTGTGTTTCAAATTTTTATAGTTCTTTATAAAATGCGCATGAATAGTTACATTTATATATGTTGTCAAAAAAACTCAAACATTAATAATAATAATGAGATTATTAATGAGTTCGATTACGTCTTCAAAGAAAGTTGACTGACAAGGAGAATGGAATCAACCTACTAAAATAAGGCTCATTAAGAGGCTCGTGAGACAACTCGAACTCGACGAGTTCATGTTTGAGTCAGCACTCCATGGCTCGAAGTTTATCGATTCCAAGCTCAATTTCGAGTTTGTTTATCGAGTTTGAGTCTTAGTCAGGGCTGACTCGCCTTGTTCAACTCGCTGGACACCCCTAGTCGTTGGCAAGGGTGGATGGATAATGTTGGACCGTATTATGGAAAGGATACAAATACCAATGTCTGATACAGATTGATTACATTGAATTTTTGAAGGGGCATTATGGGGGTTGGGAATGCGAGGATAAGGGGAGTGCAAAACATGTCGATTGCATGGGGTTTTGGGCTGGAATGTATGGAGATGACAGTATGACAGAGGGAGCACGCAAAGCAGCATGTAAGAGAGGAGAAATGGGGTTGAGAATGGGATTGGGAGGTAGATGAGAAGAAATAAAACCAAGATGAAATATGGGATTAGCCCAATGGCTAAACTGCAGTTCATCCCTTCACTCTGTCTCATTTTCAAGAGCATAGTTGGCATTACATAAAGCCAATCCCATAAGAATCAGGAGGCATGCCTTTTGGATTAAAAAAAAGCATTCTTACATGAACAGACGCATTGTTAATGTTTTAATGAAAAACAAGAAAATATAAAAAAATGATTTGTGCTGCATCAATCACTGGCAGGCTCTCCCTGGAGCAAGGGTTACACAGGGATTTGGAACTTGTCGAGCTTGCCGAGCACGCTTTAGCACTCCTTGATGAAAACTTATCTGAGGCGTCACTGGTGTCTGTACAGATTGGAGTAATGTTCGACACTGTGGATCAACAACATGAAGGAAGCGTTTTAAAAAAAACGTGAAGGAAGCTATCTGATAACAGCTAAGATTGGACATTTCCCTGTAGCCCGACTCCAAATCAGCACCAACCCCTTCACCAAGATAACAAGAGGCTTCCTCAACTACATGACTCACGACCCTATAGCTCATAACTCTCCGCTAGTGAACGTTGTATACTTAGTAGGAACAACACAACAACAACAACAAAGCCTTTTCCCTCATTAAGTAGGGTCAGCTACATGGATTCTTTGCCTCCATTCAGATCTATCTTGGGTCAATCTCGAACTTAGATCCAAAAAACTAAGATCCCTTCATATAGTCTCATTCCAGCACTTCTTGGGTCTTCCTCACACTCTCTTAGCCGGCTCAACATCCCAAAACTTGCATCTCCTAACTGGTGCATCAGCCCACCTCCTTTGCAAATGGCCAAATCACCTTAAATAGTTTTCTCGCATTTTATCCTCGATCGGAGCTACACCAACTTTCCTTCTGATTGCATTATTCCGAATCCAATCTTTACGTGTCTGTCCACACATCCACCTCTGACCTTAGTATTTCATTTTTGCTACTGGCTCTCTCTGCACATGTCTATGGTTCACAGACCAACATTCAGATCCATAGATCATAGCAGGTCTCACGACTGCTTTGTAAAACTTTCCTTTGATTTTCAAAGGAATTTTATTATTACAGAGAATAAGCAGAGGCTCCTCTCCACTTTAGCTAACTTGTATTTATTCTATTAGTAACATCTCCATCAATTTCCCGTCATGTTGCAAAATAGATCCCAAGTATCTAACGGAATCTCTCTTGTGAATGTTATCGTCATCAATTTTCACCTTCCTTCACCATTGCTTCCATCAAAAGTACACTCCATATATTCAGTCTTAGCCCTACTTATACGAAATCCTTTAGCCTCCAATGCATGTCTCCAGACCTGACACAGCACAACAAAATATTGGTAGACAAAGGTAGGTGCACTAGACGTCGTCTTTCTATACACCTTCCCAGCTCTGACATACAGTTCCTCCTTCAGACAAGCCTACATCCTTTTAGTTGACTTCGGAAACAATAAAACATCGCCGAAAGGACAGATCACCTCTCCTTTATCTCTTACTTGACAGGTACAAGTTTCTGAACAGGATGTTTAACAACACCGCAAAAAATAGTCTGATTAAAATTAATGTTATGGGTACAACTGCTATATTTAATTTTCTAGCTATCAGAGGGTATGTATAATAAAAAGGAAAGAAAGAGGTAGAAAAACAAATAGGAATTCAAAAAGGTATGCATGTTAAATTTCTTCTAGTTTTTGGGCGGGGAACACATGACCTGAATTGGGGTTCTCATATTCTCAGATGTCGTTTAAGTTCCTTGTAAATGCGTAAGGAATCTCATGCATGGCACATTTTTAAGTAGTGAATGTGTAATTTTTAAAAGAAAAGACTTGTAGAATGCTTTTAAGATTTTGTTAATAGTTAATACGTCCCTGATCCAGTTCTACGCATTTTGTTAGCATTTCTATGTTGCGACTTCAACAATATACAACCCAGTAAAAACTGTGAAATTGCAAATTTCGGTGAAGGTTAATTGTTTTTTTTGCCTTCTGTTAACTATTTTGGTCCTGGTTTTTTGTTCCATTTGTTGACCATTTTGGTCCTTCAAGTTAAAGCAGACTACTCTTCAGTGTTGTCCTTTCATTAAAAAAAACATTTCAGTGTCAAGGTTTGCCCAGCCTTGAAAGCAGAACTTATAAAGGTGACCGTTGGTCATGATGAAATATTTGCTAGGAAAATCCATTCTCCACATCTGTTTACTGGTCCGCCACCACCTGCCTTGGAGTGCACATTGTTCATCTTCTATGTACAGGCTTCACGTGACATACTTGAGACCCATCTTCATTAGACATTGTAATGCAGTTTTTGCAGGTAAATGAAATAAACGGTGTGGAACATAGAATGTAAGAGAGCATGGTAAGTGGATGAGCTATCAAATGATAGTAGTTGGTGGTGAATTAATGATGTGTTTTTGTACATGAAAGAGGGACCTTGTTGTTGGATGTAAGAAATCAGGTGGTAGTTGGGTGCCAATCCTGAGGCGCTGCTGCCCTCTGAGAAATTGAGTAAATAACTGGTTAAAGAATGTGCAGGCCCACTACCATAATACAAGGGGGTGACTTTTTTTAAAAAAAAGTCAAATGATGACCACTAGTGGCTAGTAATCATCCAAATTATTCAAAAGAACCAAGCAGCAACTAAATATGAAAGCTGAGACAGCATTAATTTGGTGACTTTTAACCTCAAGTAGTCTTATTTTCATATTTTTGCTTTTTAAAAGAAAGGGAGGTAGACTGAGCTCTGATCTTCGAGCTTAAGGATTGAACCGGTGCCACTGTCGAGCTTTGTGAAGTTAAGATCATGAATCCAAAAAATGCCTAGTTAGACAAGGAGATAAATTTCATCAGTAGTAATCATATGCACAGTAGTAAAAGCTCATAATTCTGTTTGATATGCATTCTAATAGTATAAAGTAAATCTTGTAAAATGCACAAGATTTGCATCCGAATGAGTGACGGTGTCTTTTTAACTATTTTGCTGGGTAAATAGTGTTTCTGGAGCTCATAATTCTGTCTGATTTGCATCTGATTGAGAAATGGTATGTTCTATTTTCCTTTGTTTTGTTTTTTTGAATTCTTTCTTGCTCATCGGGTTCCATATCTACAACCCCTTATTTGCGAAGGAAGTATCATCAGTAGAGTTCAGCAGAAAGTGAAATTGTATACTAACCTTCCTGTCATATGTAACTTAAATTAAAACCTTACATACGTGATACTGTTCAATGATCGCCAGTTCCGGAGGCACTGTTTAGGATGATCGGATGATTTTATATACTGATATACATTTTGACAATTTTGTCCAGTGCCTTGTATGTTTGATGCCGAAGTTGGTTAATGTTTGATTTTTGAAGTTTATTTGGAGGTAAATTTTAAAATTCTGCATCTTTGCAAGTACCATTAGTGTTAAAGTTGCACTCATCTCTTCTAGTCAATTAATTGACAAATGGAATGGCCTCACCTAGAAAGTCTCTTCATTATGCAGTAGTTTTACATATGATGTAATTGTGTCATGGTATCTTTAATTCTATTTCTCTTCTTATATGTACAAACAAAAGGGAATCTTAAGGATTCGATGACGAAATGACTAAGCAAATGGGGCCTATAGGTAGTAATGCCAGCTAACGTGTGTTCATTGATACCAAGGTAAGTGTGTAGGTTACATAGAACTAAACTGAGCTGAATGATATTGTATTTTGCGACTTACTAATCCTAATCGTGAACCATGTTAAGAACTAAGCCGGACCTGAAGAATGGAGTTGGATTTGATTAATGTTATATTGTTATATGCCTATCCTCTCTGTGCTGAGATGAAGCTAGTTTAGATATTTGCAACTGTTTCTCATACTGTTGTCTGTTAGAATTGAAATTTTATTTTAAAGTGGTAGAACTTATCGATATGATAATCTGTGCACTATATTTGTTTGCAAGTACCTAGGAAATTGATTTGTAGTTCTGACTGTACTGTAGTCTGCTGATCTGGTCACACATTTTTGTTTTATTCTATGTCAGCAATATTGTATACAAAACTGGAAATGGGACTTGGCGGTACCATTATTGATTTTTCTCTGATATTGTCACACATATATGTCCTTGCTTAGGATTTAGGAAGGTACAGTGCCTGGTAATTGCAACAAACTGGCATTTTATATTGGAGCCTTGCTAGTGTCATCAATCATTCACAAGGCATTGTTGGAACTTCCTTCAAGGTGCACTAGTGGCATACTAAATTGCCAACATTTTGCTCTAAGTAGATTAACTAGATGCCTTAACATGGTCATGTTAAACCCAATACCGTCATGATTTTCGTACACAGGAGGTTTGAATTACTAACCATGTCGTTATGTTGAAATGGACCTGCTGGTATGCGAGGCACATGTTATCACCATGTAAGGAAGCTGTTGAAACATGGAGTATGCTGTGTGGATGCAATGGTGATGAAGTGCTGAGCAGATCTGTTGGCATCGAATTTGTCATCGTTGTCAACCAGTTTTCTGTATTGCTATCCATCTTCGGGTATGATTAACCATGGAAGGTCCTGTACTTGCTATGCTGGTGGGTCGGTGACGTATCTCCTCGTCCGGTTAGCCTGGCTTGTAGGGTAACACGAGAACGATTTTTTAGGGTTTTGGTATATGCTGATAAACCACATAGAGTACATTAATACCAATTTGATAAGTTACAGAGACTAATGCTGTATATCATTGAATTTAACGTACTGGTGGTTGGTTCTGTTGTATAGTTTGTTAGATGAGAGACGATGCCGGGACAAATGCGGAAGAATAATTTGCGAATTTAATGGGCAAGAGGAGTTGATAAATATCAGAATCTCAAGTTCGTATACATATCGTTTGCTCTTTCTACATATTTGTAGTCTATCTCCACTCCACCTCGCATATCTCCAGTTTTTTTCCCAAGTGCTGGCTGGTTTGCCATTCACCTGTACATTCTTTCTTTGTCCTTTTCGTAACTTACGCTGGTACTGTTGTATTGAGAAACTTAGTTGTATCATGCGTTATATTTCTGTTTTTTTTTCTCATACTTGTTTCAGGTACTGTTAGGTTTGCCATAGTTAGTTTTCTCCTTTGCAGTGCTCGTGCATGCGTATGTGCTTGTGTGTCAATGTTCGCATGCGTGCACATGTGCCCATTTATGTGCCTGCGTGTTGAGATTGCTCTGTAATTTCAATATTAGCTGCATAATCTGATAAGCAAGAGTGAATTCCACTCCTTTGCGACCGGTCCTTGTGGTAGTACTGAAGCTATTGATTTGTATCACATCATTCTTTTCATCAATCTTGGTGATTACATGGAATATTCAGAGATGTTTGTCATCCAATAAGATGAATGCAGCTGGTGATAGAACGAGTCGTGCGGATGACCGGATGGTCAAAACCGCCAACGACGGTTATGCAAGATCGGATCTCCTGGCGAGTCTAACCACCCGGGCGTGGAGGTAGGGGCGGACGATGCGAGGACTCACGCCCTATATAAACCTCCCTTGCGGAGGGGAAAATAAGCACATCATCGGAACCTCGACATCGGGAGCCCCTCATCCCTCTATCCATCTCTCCTCTCTATCCTAGTTCTCTCTCGCTACCAAAGCGTAAGGCGTACCTCATCGAGATTCCTTACTGGTATCAGAGAAGGTCGAAATCACTCATCACCGTCGATGCTCGTGATGCTGGCATCCACTTCAGCTGCCGATCTTGCCAATCTTGAAGCTTCCCTGCTGCCGCACAAACGGAGCTCAAAGAAAGAAACGGCGGCTCGTTTTGCCTAAATCCTAACCAGGTCGCAGGTCATATTATATATATTATTCTATTTTTTCCCTTTAGTTTTTTTGGTAAATCACATGAGTTTTTTAATTGACGAACGTTGTCACGTGAATTCACCTTTTAGTGAATCACGTGAACCCATAACGTGCATACATATTTTAAAAAAAAAACCATCCTTGTTTTTAATATTTTTTGGGGGTTTGTTAAATTAAAAGTAGGAGAGTTATAAAAAAACTTGTATACTGCATTACAGTACCATTCAGATTCTGTTTTTTTATTTTTTGTTATGAATCCTTGTTAATGTTGTCAACGAAATATAGTTGTTGATTCTTGTTAAACTACAAACCTTGTTATTTTTTTGGATTTTTTTTGAATTGATTCGTGAATCACGTTCATTAATCTTTATATAGGATAACCTTGTATTCTTATATTGATTATCTGTCTCTAAAAAAAAGGTTTAGTTACAATGGAAGCTTGTTTTCAAATTAGACATTGTATAAGTTATAACTAATATTCAAAAGTTTTTTTGACTCTAAATATGCAATTGAAAGCATTCTTATGTTATTAAAATACATTATTCTCATTTTTTAAGAGAAACGAGTATTCTCGACCTGTACTTCCCTTATTTAGCATCTTAGGCTTTTAAAAGGGATTTTTCTAAATGAATAATAATAGTCTTTAATAACTTATGATGGTAATCTGTTGAATTTTTTCCCATTGCTTAGATTTACCCTTGTTAATATTAATCAAGTAAATTTTAGCATGTTATACTTGCTATATAAAAAAATAATTAATAAAATATACATTTGCTTGCTCAATCTCATACATTCTTACATTTATTTAATTAGATCTAAAATGACAAGCAATATTATTGCTACTCAGGTAGGAAAAATTGAGTACCTTAACGGTACTAATTATGAATTGTGGAGTAGAAAGATCTACGTTGACCTGCTATACGATAGCATACACTCCATAATAGACAAACTCGGCCCTACATTATCTGAGAATCCAACTGTGGAAAAAATTAGGTCCCACGAACAGCGGGAGAAAATAGATAATAGGGCTAGAAGTTTTATGTTGACCCATATGGAGTTAAATCTGATTCGGGTCTTCAAGACCTGTAAATCAGCGTATGAGCTTTGGACTAGGGTTAAGGAGATATATCACTCCAAATCGGAAGTAAGCGTCCAGCTTCTTCTACACAAGTACAACTTGTATAGAATGAATGAATGAAAGTGTCCTTGAGCACGTGAACAAGATGATCGTGATGGCCAAGGATCTTGCGGCTGTTGATTGTGCGATTCCAGAGAGGATGCAGATTGCAACCATACTAGGAAGTCTCACATCGTCATTCGACATGTTTGCCACATCTCTGCGGATAAGTGGCAACATTAAGTCCGTGACGGACCTACCGCACAGTTGGCAATTGAGCAGGGCCTCTTTAAACAAAGATCGAAAGCGGATATCTTCGAGGTCGAGAAAGAAGAAGAAGCAAATGTCGTGCACGTGAAGAAAAGGTTGGGCCCTTCCAAGGCGAATTTGAAGGGAAAGTGGGAAATATCCACATGGCTCTTGCTATGGTTGCGGCAAATATGGTCATTTCAAGGTCAATTGCTCCAACAAGAAGAAGCCAGGAAATGCATGAAAACAAAGGCAAGAAGAAAATGGAATTCGCAGTTGTCGTGGAATGCAACTCCGTCATCACAGATAGTGACGGATGGTGGATCAACTCTAGAGCAACCAGACACATCGCGAAGACGAAGGAGAGCCTGGTGGACTTCAAGGAGATGAACAAAGGAGAACAAAGGATCTTCATGGGGAACAACACCTACCTAGATGTAGAAGGTGTCGGGACATACAGACTTGACCTGAGGGATAGCATTATGGTACTGAATGATGTATTGTATGCTCCAGGGATACGTCAGAACATGATCTTTGTCCCAGTGCTGCTCAAGAAGGATTTTGAAGTCCGTTTTTATAATAAACGTGTATCTATTGGCAAGAATAAGAAGGTCTATGCGATGGGAAAGTTTGTGCCCGAGCATGACCTGTTCTGTCTTCCTGTAATAAATTCTAGTGAATCAATAAATGTCGCTTCTGATTATTCCTTGTGTTGTTTGTCTGATTATGAATTGTGGCACATGCGACTGGGTCATCCAGGAAATTCTAAGATGGATCAAACGATTAAGGTAAATTTGTTGCCTAAGATCACGGGTGCAAGGACATTGCCCTGCCAACACTATCTGACCGGTAAAATGACGAGAAGACCCTTCTCAATCGGAATTCAGTCAACATAGTTACTAGGTTTGATCCATTCGGACATATGTGGACCATTGAGCGTCAGCACACATAGAAATAAGGAATATTTTATAACATTCATTGATGATTACTCAAAGTTCTCCTATGTCTATCTCTTAGGAAGAAAATCAGAAGCACTTGAAACATTTAAGAGATATAGGACGGAAGTGGAGACAAGATTGGGAAAACCAATCAAAACCCTTAGGACAAATAGAGGTGGAGAATGTACCTCAAAGGAATTTGAGGATTATTATATTCAAGCAGGCATTTGTAAGCAGACTACAATGCCCTATACACCACAACAGAATGGTGTAGCAGAAAGAAACAATCGAACCTTGATGAATGCAGTAAGGTATATGCTTTCACACTCAGGACTCTCCAAGAAATTTTGGGGAGAGGCAGGGTTGACCGCGAACTATATACAGAACATGATTCCCACCAACCCTGTAGAATCAATGCCATATGAAATATGGAATGGCAGAAAGCTCGAGCTGGGCCATCTCCGAAAATGGGGATGTGTTACACATGTTATGGTACTGAGTCAACTTAGGGACAAGCTAGACTTCAGGACATTAAAGTGCAAGTTTATTGGATATAGTGAACATTCTAAAGGATATAGGTTCTTTTATGAAACTAAATGTCTGATCGAAAGTCGTGATGCAACTTTTCTTGAAATTCATCAAGAAAAAGAGCATGAAGTAGAGGAATCAGATCCTCTGATTATCCTACAGGATAATGAAGACGACTTGGGCATTAGACAAGAACTTGGGGATGATATCGATCGTCCTAATATAGAACATGAACATGTGGAACATGATGATCCTTTAGAGGAAGTGGGTGGACCCACACAACCCACGAGTATAATCGGCAACAAGAGACCCAGAACATGACCCGCATGGATGGGGGATTATCATGTCTATGGATGCGAGGCGTCGTGCTACATCGTGGATGAGGATGTCACAGATTGTACATATCCCATATCCTTTGATGAAGCTATGGCTTCGTCTGAGTCAGAATCATGGACGACAGCCATGAGGGATGAGTTGGACTCAATCGAGCGAAACGGTGTATGGGAATTATGTGATTTGCCAGAAGGTAGGTAATACATAGGATGTAAGTGGGTATTCAAGAAAAAGCACTGAGTTGATGGTACAGTTGACAAATACAAAGCAAGAATAGTTGCCAAGGGTTATACTCAGCAAGCTGGAATAGATTTCCAGGAAACCTACTCTCTAGTGGCTAAGTTTGCATCTATTCGGATGATATTAGCCATAGTCGCATATATGGATTTGGAATTATTCCAAATGGATGTGAAGACGGCCTTCCTTAATGGAGAATTAAAGGAGGAGATTTATATGTGACAACCTAATGGTTCTCAGGTTGAAGGTCAGGAGAAAAAGGTTTACAAGTTAAGAAAGTCATTATATGGCTTGAAACAGTCTTCACGGCACTGGTATCTCTAATTTCATGAGAAAGTTATTCAAATTGGATTTGTTTCAAATAAATTGGATAACTGTGTGTATATCATGAAGAGTGGGAGCAGTTTTGCAATCATGTCATTATGTTGATGACATTCTGCTTGCAGATAATGACATACAAATGCTCAATGAAATCAAACAAAAATTGAGCAATGAATTTGAGATGAAGGACATGGGTGAAGCATTCTATGTTCTTGGAATTCACATAACAAGAGATATCGACTCAAGGATATTGAGCCTTAGTCAGGAAAGATATTTGCATAATGTATTAAGGAGATTTGGAATGCAGAACAGCACTCCAGCTCCAACACTTGTGATGGGAAAGAGACTCAGTAAGAGTCAGTGTCCCGGAAAGGGACAAAAACCTTTAGATGTACCATATGCACAAGCGGTGGGGAGTCTAATATATGCAATGATGTGTACTCGACCTGACTTAGCCTATCCAGTAAGCTTAGTCAGTAGATATCAAAGTAATCTCGGTCCAGCACACTGGGAAACTGTAAAGAGGATTCTTCAATATCTGAAAGGGGCAATACATCTAAAACTTGTGTATCAAGTAGAATCGCTTGAGGTGGTAGGATACTCTGATGCTGATTTCGGAGGAGATGTGGATGATAGAAAATCCTCATCAGGTTACTTGTTCATGTTTGGTGGTGCAGCCGTTTCTTGGGGTAGCAAGAAACAAGGATGTATATCTTTACATACACAGGAGGCTGAGTATATTGCATGTAGCATGTCCACCACTCATGTTGTGTGGATCAGGCGTTTTCTAGGGAACCTAAACCTCGAATTGGTCATAGGGCCAATTGAAATGTATTGTGACAATCAAGATGCGATAAGCTTGATTAATAGTGGGGCTAATAGTTCCAAAGAAAAACACATTGAGATCCAATATCACTATATACAAGATATAGTGGGGAAGCAAGAAATCACGGTAAACTACATACCTACCAGTGACATGTTGGTTGATTCCCTAACCAAGGGAATAGCTGCAGGAACATATATTAAACATGTTGGTTTAATGGGACTCGGGAATGTTTAAGTCAAAGAAGAGGATTCATAGATAATGATCCTCACATGATAAATCTTCATGTATATACTACACGAATAGTGGGAGTATATATGTTTTGATCACTTCGATCAAGTGAGATGATAGAACGAGTCGCGCGGATGATCGGATGGTCAAAACCGCCGACGACGGTTATGCAAGACCGGAATACTTTCATATTCATTTATATTTGTTTTAAAGAGGATATGGATATCCTCGGTTTCACAGATATGGACATGTACAATCAAATTTGACATCTGACAAACGTGAAGACGAAGTTTGATGTCATATTCGATAGTTTGATAAATATAAATGCATATATACACACACAGAGGGCTGATCCTGTGAGCGCCTCAGATTGTGAGAGCGTAAGAGCAATGCATCTGAATCATTAGATTTTGAGTGACAATATCCCATCTCAATCACTCGAAATCTAATGGTTCGGATGTATTTCTCTCACACTCACAATCTGGGCTCTATACACAAATACATACATACATATATATATATATATATATATATATATATATATATTTTCATGACTCATCCTAATTTATTTAAGTGATAAATTATTTGTAAATTTATCAACGTTAGAGAAGAAAGCTCTATCTAATATGTTCTCCCACTTAGGGTGTTTTCGTTTGGGGAATAGCTCCAAGAATAAAGGCGCTATTCTCCTCCCCTCCATTCTCCTTCGTACATCTATTTTCCCATGCGCATCTCTCTCTACATATATTCCAGCATTATTCTTATCTTTATTCCACTTTATTCCTATTCTTCCGGTCGAACATGAATAGTGTCTTATTCCAGCTTATTCTTCACCCGTATTCGTGCTTATTCCTGAACTGGAAGCTCTTGCAAATATTTGCTTTGCTTTTCTCGCTAAACTCATGCCTTGATAGATATAATATATAGCTGTCAAAATGTTTTATCCGCTCATTATAGACATTTGTGTTTTTAGCAATCAATCATTTTATATAATATATAAAGTTAGAAATTACTAAAAAATGATTTAAGCTACAAATGATATTTCGTGCTGTCTTTTTCCCCAAATATGCATATCCGGATTGTAAGTATTTGTTGTGCATATGATTATCCCATCTATATATTCATCTAAAATTTGTCTTCGTATATTTACCCGAAACAAAAAAAAAGAACAAGGGTATGATGTTTATATTTGTATCCTGTACCTGATCATTTGCTTCTGATAGGATCTCAATTGTTCACGGAGTTTATTGCAAACTGCCAATATTATATATGTACAGAGGCAATCACAATCTATCTCGACCGTTCAGTACCTGGAATCAACGGTCCTGATTACTGGTATATATTTCATATATCTATGCAATCTGGGTTCTAACCTCCCAGGAAATGGTTAGCAAGATGGACAACAAAAAGGCAAAATTACTAGTTTCGTGGGTTTACACAACCAATCCATGCTTGCTGCGGTTGATCTTCAGCGACGGCGGGCCTCGTCCGCACGGCGGAGCTATCAGTTTTCATCTCGATTAATGTCGACGAGGTTGCCGTGAGGGGGCAGAGGGGTCGGCAGCATTGCAGGAGGGGCAGATGGAGAGGGTTGTTGGCGGTGTGTAAACGTACAAGGGAGTCGAGATCTCGAGGAGCCTCTGCTTGTCGAGCTCCTTCTTGAGCCTCCGATTCTCCTCCGCCAGCATCATGCAGTGCCTCCACCACTGCTCGCAGTTCACGTCCGTCTGCTTCAACTTCGTCCTGCCCGATGTCAGTCGCGTGCCATCTGAAGCGGGAATGCGAGCGACAGGGATCGGATAAACAAAGAACGGAAGAGAGAAGAACGTTACGATGTACCTGGCTCTCCTGTTCTGGTACCAGACCTCGACCTGCCTCGTGCTCAGGCCGAGCTGCCTCGCCAGCGAGCTCTTCTCCTTCTGCGGGGAAGACTAATTAGATACATATAATACTGTGATTAGAGATTACTTAATTAGTGTCAATCAAGTAACAACCGACGTGAGTATTGTGCTCCCTGAAGGCCTCCTCCATACGGTAGGATTGCTCCCTGGAGAGTCGAAGCTTCTTCCTCGGGCAATGTCGGTCCTCCTCCTCATCGTCAGACACCATCATCCTACTCCTCCTCTTGTGCTCATGATCGTGCAACCGCTCATGGAAAGCGGGAAGAGGCACAGCTCTCGCGCCGGCGTCCGATCATATGGAAGTGAGGAGTTGCCATCTTCCAGTGATGCCCTCGCATCCATAAGGGAGAGAATTAATGTTGCGTCTATATATTTCCATCGATGGAGCTCATCATCATACAGAGAGAAGGTGTCGATGTCAACGTGATTGATAATAGGGATTTTTACTCGGCAGATTCTATAAATATTTTAAATTACCTCTGCGGCCTTTTGCACAACGTCATTACCCAATCGACCTTGTAAATTACTCAAGAATCCTCACGGGCTTCAAACAGATTACCCGGAGAATTCATGGGGTAAGAGTTGGCAAGTTTACGTGGTCGATGGGGGAATTTGATTGTTTCAAAGGTTGTGGAGGTAATTAACAAAATTTATAAGGTCTGTCGGGTAAAAATCCCATGATAATATTGTAGGACTGATTTATAAAAGTTGATAACAACCCTTTTTAGGTAAATTGAAATTTGGAATCTCGATTTTTAAATAAAATAAAATGCATTGCTTGAGCTCTTGTCTTCATCGATTGGTTGCTATGCATAAACTCCCTCTTCGGTCAACGTCGATTTTGAGTAAATCTATCGATGTAAAAGAAAGAGAAAGGAAAATATTTTTTTCTTGTACGGCATCTTGACGACTTTGTTATCTTTAATAAAAAAAATAAAACGTGAATCAAATATGTAACAGCAATGAATAATCACAGCTTTTAGATGGCCAATTAAATTAAAGTCTAGCAGGAGAAAATCAATTAAAGAATTGACGCATTGCTCGGTTAGCATATTTCAAGTATAAAAAAAACGACTAATTTAGTGGCGGATTTTAAAAAGAAATGTTATCGTGGATCAATTCATAATAATTGATATGTAATTTATATCATGGTCTTAAATTTCAACGAAATTAAATTGAATTACGATTTCGACAATTTATCAAAATTTGACCGAAATGGCTGAAATGGTCGAAATATGAGGGGGGGGGGGGTCGTAGTACCAAAAATGTTCAAAATTTCGGTCGAATTTCGATCAAAATTTCGTTTCGATCGATCACCGAAATGGTGATCGAAACTGATATTTAAAGCCTTGATTTATATATGAATAAATTTATTAAAAATCTTATGTGAATCAAATTCACATGAATGAATTGATACTTCGGCAAAATTTGGATCAAATTTATACGACCCATGAATCAACGATAAAAGGATATTTATCCTGCTATTCAGACTCAGATTTCTTGACAGTAATAACATAGATAGTACTATCCACGATCCACGTTAATACAATTCACATGATCTATTCGTAATTCAATGATACATGGATATTCCCATACACGAGCAAGATGTTGAAATCTTGGATAGTGTTATTTGCGTATAGGGATATCCCAATCACATTGGATATCTACTTATAGTGTGACAATGTAGATATTTGAAAATATTGATATGGAGATAGTATAACCATGTGTAATAACTTAATATTATGAGGAATATAGTATTAAAGACTAAAAACATCAAAGATATCCAACTAGAAAGTCGGTTTTTGAACCACGTCGTTAATCAATACGAGCTCTTTCAAATTAAATTCTACAAGTAGTTTAAATACTCATGGACATGGACATATTGAAGTATGCATTCCTACATTTTTTTTATCTCGGATAGGGGTTAAGCAAAAGACATCTCGATTGACCATGGTAATAGGTAAAAAGCGTATACCGATATTCTTGAATTTGCATCATGTTTCAAAATAAGACGACCATTGGTGGAATTTGTTCTTGTATCATAATATCACATTAGTGAACGTTATCTCCCGTTTATCAAAAATAAACTCATTGCGTTTAATTCCGATGTTTTCTGGATGAGGGGTAACCCACTCCGAAAGTGTGTTATACGGTGGATATATGCTTTTGTGTTTGGCGTTTGGATAGAAGTTGAGAGGATTTCTCGTGATGTGATTGTATTGATGTTTGAAAAAATGATTAGAAGTTGAGTAATTTATGATTTTAGATGACAATATGGTATACTATAATATTTTCTATTGTAATAGATGAAAGAGAAATGGGTGCTTTGATGTATTAAATAAGAGGGTGTGTTATGAAATTGCTCCAATATTAGTTGAAAATCTCATTAAACAAACCTCAACTATCGATAAAAAGATGCTAAATCAGGTAGGCGAAAATTGGTATGTTGAGACATTAAAGTAATATCGAAACTTAAATTAGAAGTAATATGATCAAAATATCTTTTTGGGCAAGAAAATTGGATGAAACTGTTAGTTGAAATCTAACAGCACACATGGTGGGCTTTCTCCAGACCCCACCTCATTTGAAGGATCACCTACACACATCGGCCAACAATCAAAGGATAAGCACTCATTACGTGACATTGTATGATATATGACTTCATCTAACGTGTTATGGCCAATTTAACTATTTATCGTTACTAATCTAACAACTCTTAATCACTATCCGCATAGAGGACATGTATCAAGAGTATCGATCGAATATCAATCTATGAAGAAAATTATCATGTCTTTTCAGACTACAGATTGCATCTACAATAGTACTACATAATGTTAGTTGTATCCTCGATCTAAGTACTTAGATAATCAACTTCACATAAATTACATTGATCTAACTTCTTGGATATCAAACTTTAGATAATCAACTTCACATAAATTACATTGATCTAACTTCTTGGATATCAAACTACATGATATCCCAACTGACCAAATCGCATAACCAAATCGATCAAATGAATCTTTACATTTGAATGTGCTTTATTTCAGATATGAAATAATCTAGAGTCAGTGGTATTCATTGCTAAATGGTTCGTCGTGAGCTTATATGTCCAACATTTGTGACATGCTAAAGTTATTTGATGTTAGACATTGTCCTCGATTTTGAGAGTTTGGCAAATTAGTTCTAAAGAAAAATATACCATTGCAATGAGAACAACAAGGGAAACGACACACACCTTCAAAATATGCAACTTTTTATTCGCATTAATCATATTTTAAAATGAATATGAATAAGATAATTCCTACTTGCACCCATATCTATGGATGAGAACGGTCGAATACTAATACTAACATATGCACTGCCTTATCTTTATCCTTTTAAAATCTGGATATGAATACAAATATCATATGAATGTGCAAAATGTAGAATCATATCCTCAAAATACAAATACGAATGCAAAACGAAAATTGATAATTTGGATACGGATGTTTGACAAATGAATACGAATTAATCTACAATATTTTACATGTCCAAATTTACTCAAAAGCTATAAGAATTTTCGGTTCATAACAATACCCAATATCTAAAAAGTATATTAAATATTTTAGCAATGAATATGTGCATAAAAAACAAGTAAATAATAAAAGGAAACGTAAAGATATAATTAAATAATGAAAGGAAACATACCAAACTTACTCCTTTTATGTACCATGTAAGTATTGAAATCATCCAGAATTTGAATATCCGTATTTGTATTCATTTTTGTATCCATATTCGTGTCCTTCAAAAATGAATATCTGTATTCGTATCCACAAAAAATTAATCATTCGTATTCACATTAGTATTCATCAAAATCGATGATATTATATTCATATTCGTATTTGATGAACGTTGAACATCTATATTCGTATTCGTCAGAAACGAGAAAATTACATCCATATCCTCCATTAGATGAATGAGCATACGAATGGATACAAATATATTTTCATCTTTAGCCATTTCCAACTGTTTGCATTTCTTTTGAATTAGTGGATACTCTTCCAAGATATGATAACCATAGTTATAAATTTTAACATAAAGAATATAGCAACGAATACTCGAATTGTTGAACCAAACCAAATACTCGAATTGTTGAACCAAACCAGGCATTAACCAACCCATGCTAGGTTTTAGGTTCTTATGGTCAGACCTACAAGGCTTGCTAGTGGAACCATGGATGATGCCATGGTTTATATAAAAAAGGAAATAGTTTAATCTTTATATTATCGGTTTGGTTAGAATGGTTCAATCTAAGTCAAATCAAAGTTGACCGCTATTTGATATGAATAATTGTGATGATGCTAAATAAATATATTTTGTACAATTATGTAAAGACATGTACATGGGTTTAATGGGGCTACCCCTACTCCATTTTCAGCATTTTTTATTTCTTTCAAAAATATCACCATGTATATTCATTTATATATCCCTCCTATGTCATTAGAATTTCGACAGAAACAAAAACCCGTATGCCCTCCATATAGAATAGGCCGATCACGATAATGTTTAGACTGTTAAAATTACCTGCTCTAAATGGAGGATATAGGAGTCTCTGTTTCTGATGAAATTCCAATGGCGTATTGAAGGGATATATAGATGAATATACACGATGATATTTTTCAAAAAAAATGCGGAAAACTAAAGACGGGGGCAACCATGTTGGCTGGAGTTGTCTTGGGCTGGACAAGGTCAAGAGGAGGGCCGCTAGGGACGAAGATGATCGGGAAGGAGGAGGTTGTAGCAGAGAGGATGGATAGGACCACCTTGACAAATTTGGCCCAAGTAACTAATAACTATGTATTCCTTGTTCTATCTTCTATGGTTAACTATATAACAATGAACACTGTTGGTTATATGGCTCTTTAATTCGTGACAAATATTATATTCATTGTTATATTCCTAGTAATGACAAGTATAACATCAGTTAACTGACCTTTTCATTTAATTGTTGTTAAATTTAGTTAAGAACAGTGCAAATTTTAAAGAATGGGTCTATAAATAAACTCTAGTTAAATGAAATTTCAACAATGAATATGACATTAGTTGCTAATTACAAGAACAAAAGATAATTTTGCAAATATTGAAAGATATGGTAAAAATATATATTTGAATTATTCAGTTGCATAGGCCAATCTTGTTGTAGTGAACTGAGATGGAAGGGTTCTACGAGTGGAGAGAGAGGGTTGTGGGCACGATGGGGTTTCTAAAAGGGAGGGTTATCCCTCTCTTTCAAACCAAGGTGTGGCAGTGACCAATGTGTTTAAGCAATGCTATATTGCACTTTCCCCTTCGGTTAAAATATTTAGGAAAGGGAGGGTTATCTCAACCTGGAGCAGAGGACCGACGATGGCGATGACCGATGGATGTCGACCAACTAGGGATGAGTCACCTCGTCCTCAATGCCTGGTTCGTGGAAAAAGATCGCATGAGGGACTGGAGGCAACTGAGGATGGCAAGGATCTTCATGAAGCAGAGGAGAATGAGGCAGGGGAGAGTTGCGGCAGAGGAAGGTGGGGCTGAGGGGCAAGGGTGGAGGAGGCGGAGGGGACAGAGGTGTTGGGCGAAGGAGTTAGTCAGGGCAGAGGAGGAGGTTGGAGCTGAGGGACTGAGCAATGGAGGAGGATGCAACGAAGGGGGTGGGCAAAGGGAGCTTAGAACGAAAGGGTAATGGCAAAGAGGAGGTGGAGGAGGGGGTAGAGGGGTTGGGCGAAGGGCTCGGTGAAGGAGGAAGAGGATGAAAAAGGAAGAAAAAGATAAAAATTTGAATTTTAAACCTTGACTCTTCTCTTTTTAATAATATTTTTGCCCTTAAGTTAATGTTCGTTTGGGACATGAATGAACAAGAATTGCCCCAAGAGACACAAGAAGAAGGTAGGGGAAAGGGCATACATAACTGATATTGCAGAATCTAAGAGATGCGCAAAAGTAAAGAAATATTAATATCGTTATCCTCTAGGTGTGGGTATACAATAATATAAGAAATACTCCGCATCCTTCATTGACTACTTTGAAATGTTGTATGTCTATATTCTTTAAATGCAAAAGCCTTTCAAATGTTTTAATATATTGGACAAAGGCAAAGAAGAGACTGACAGGGTAAATTAAACTCTTAAAATAGATAGATGCAATCACTTCAACTCAAATGTACTCAAAGATTTCTGTTTCTTTACTTTTGTTGAGTGGCATATACTTCCAGTGTGCTCGTTTTTTCTAAATGCAAAGCATGGTATTCAATCCTACACAAGTTAAGAAATATTGAATGGTTTTAGAGGAATACAAATAAACTCTATTTTTTTTAAGATTTAATGAGCGTCCAAAATAACCAATGTATTCAACTACTTACAAGTGCATAAGAAATATGGGTAAAACCAATGCAGTTCAGTAGATCGAAACATCTCCTTCGCTCAACTCATCTATATGGCGCACTCCAATTGACCAATCGTCGTCTTAGTTGACTGAATGGTCTTATGATATTTACAAACTAAGTTCGAAATCAAGAACTATGAACATGATATTGTCCTTGATTGACATCCTAGAGGGATCAAGTCGATCGACTAAGCTATGCACAACTAAGTCATAATCAACTGGCAAAAGCTATCAATCGACCAAGCATAAGGCCGTTAACCTAAATATACAAGAGAAATATCATGGCGCAACGATCTTTCCCAATGAAGGTTCCTATAAGTGAAATATCATGGCGCAATGATAGTGATACATATGAAGGTTCCTTCTTTTAAAGCCGAACTTTTTAGTCTTGAGATTCATACTTTAATTGTAGGGTAACATAGTGCAAATAGAACAAAAGTTTTACTGTTCGTTTGAAGAATAAGCACTGGAATAAAAGATCAATTCTTCGACTGATACGGCTCCTTAGAGTACGGCTATTCCCATCCACATACCATTATTTCACCTTATTCGACTCTTATTCCCATCTTCATTCCACCTTACTTACCCTTATTTTGTCTTATTCTCCTTATTCCTACCTTACCAGCCGAACAAAGAATAGACTCTTATTTTCCTTATTCTTGCTTATTCCCAAACCGAATGCCCCCTTACTGTAATTTTAATATTTACTAATATTTTCATATAACTAAGAAATATTCATGGGTGTGCAAATCTCTTATATAAGGACTTGTTCTATAACTCCTTCGTGAATTGTTTCTTGTAAATAATTCATTCTAATGATTTCATATTGATTTATTTTCTTTCATGAACGTGATCTCTTCAAATTAAGCACAGATTATCTCATGAACATTTTAGAAGTTTGAAGCATTTTTGAAAAAAAAATCATTACAAATAGACCTGTAAAAATCAAAACCACTTGACAAAGTGTTTATAAGTGTGAGATAGGCAAACACACCTTCTATGAAGTGAATAATATTATGTTAGAGAAACTGGGTGAGTAAAAAAATACTGGAGATAAACAATCATTAGGACAACTGTTTATGGACTTTTTATATCCTTCATGCCTATCAAATATGAATACGGATACGGATATGATTCGAATATGCATTAAGAAAACCATATCCTTAAATATACGGATACGAATTCGAATCAGATATTTATCGAATCCGAATACGGATCGAGCAAAGAGCCAATCTAAATATGAATCGAATAAAGAATGAATCCAAATATAGATCCAATAAACATGGAATTCGAATACGGATCGAATAAGTGCCACAAAGGAATACGGATTGAATTTTTATCAAAATTCATAGTAATTTTAAAAAATAGTAATGAAATATAAATAAGTTGTATTATGACAAAGGAGAGTGTCGAAGTGACATGTGTTCTTAATGAGAAGAAAAAGAGGATAGAGTTTCGTAACTTTTGTTCAAGCACATCCTCAAATAAACAGAAGTTTATTAATATCATTAATATATTGTATTATATAATATATAATAGTAATATAATAGCACATAATGTGGACTATATTATATTAACTAATATATATAATAATATTAAATGTTGTATCGGATATCCGGATCCGGATATTCAAGCCATTACCATATATGTATCCAGAAAAATTTTACAACTCATCCATATCCGATCCATATCCGATTAATATTCGGATACAGATATCTGTTTCCGGTAATTTTTCGAATATGGTAAACGGATATTCGGATATATCCGTATCCGTTTTCATCCCTATTTATGCTTCTTCAAATGTACAAGACCTATTCTACAGACGGCAACCAAAGACCACCCAATGCTCCATTTACTCGATTAATAATATAGGATAAAATCAGGACATGAATTCAAACCACGATAGAAAATATAATAAAATGCACTGAAAACATCACGGTTGATAACTTGAGACACCAACATAAAACAATCATCTCTAATTTAATCTCTCCTAATTATATTAATCAACACCTTATATCTCTGTCACACAATAATTATCACGCAAGGTTGCGTGCCAAAATGAAGACGACTTAATATTCAGAAAACTGGATGAAGAAAGCTAAATATTCAGAAAACTAGGAGTCAGATCATGAATCGACTCACATTCCGATGTATGGCGCAAATCATTCTCAGATATCAGATCCAAAAACATATAGAGGATGCTCGGCTTGAAGCCAGTTTGCAATCAGTCCTGCAAATAAAGCGCATCCAGAACATACTCATTCTTTCGCAGAATATGTTGACTAGGGAAGAGGATCCTCTTCCGAAAGTGATCGGATTCCCACCGGATCTGGTCGATGGCGATCCGTTCAAACGACCAGTAAAGGACAGAGAGAGGACAACCTGATGGTCAGATGGAAGCTGTCCCCTTAAACACAAACACTTGAAGATTTCTTATAATAGTTTCAGGAATCACGTGTAACAGATCCCAGGGGTGGTCACTCCTGCCGAACTGCGACGCTGCAAGAGAGAGGAGCACACCCCAAGCAGTGGACAAAATGAGAGAGAACTGGAAGAAAAGCAGTAAGCGTGTTAACACGTGCGAAAAGAGGACCGGATGACCTACTTAATCATCTCCCCAAGCAGCAGTCATGATGGGAAACAGAGATAAACTTGGGACAGTAAGTGGACAAATATAGGACAACTTTGGACACAATCCTTGCAGCATACCTCTGCACATCAACCCCAGAGGAGTGGAGGCCAAAAAAAAGGCAGATGAATCATAGAAAACGGACATGGGACCAAACCGATACACATCGCAAGCTTCAGTGCAAGAGAAACCCTAAAATGTATGGCTCCATTACGCAGATGCCCCAATTTCAGGAACAGGATATCGGTTTTGCATGACAGAAGCATGTCACCTGCAAAAAAAAGAAAAAATCTGCAAGAAAAAATTGACTAGCTTTCACTGGAGTAAATGAGATATATAAAGTATGACTCCAAAAAATTCTAAGCAGTGTTGGGATCGCAAAGCTGAAATTTTCAGAGCGACAAGCAAGTTAACGGGTCTATACTTCCCATATGGTCACGATCTAGCATACTTCGTTAAAGACTGTCCAGCAGGATTAAGAATTTTGGTATTTGTCACTGATTGCTAATCGTGACATGATGATTCCATACAAGGGGCTCGTTTGATAGACATAATGAAGAAGATTCCAAGGAAACTCACACGCGTGATATCACCCCAATGAAGACTACTTCAAATAGTGAATACACGGTGATTGATGTCTGAAGCAATAGAAACATTTTTTCTGTAGTATTATCATAATTTCAAGGTATATATCACGAAAGGTTTTACTAGATTGTTAAATTGGATGGCAAAGTATGCCAAATGACACTAGATAATCATACAGATAACAGTTCCAAGAAGGCCCCATTTTTCAAAATGTTCTTTCATTTCATGAAGTTCTCCATGTCAATCAATGGACCATTTTTGTGTAGTACTATTACAACATGCAAACAAATGCTTGGAAGAGAAATACAAATATCACCAAGTAGAAAATCGGGCCGATAAAATGCATTCAATGGAAGAAAGGCAAAGCAATATATCCTGAACCTTAACATCAAGAAGTATCACCTCTTATCAACTCCAACTCGCCTCAATAAATTCACTGAGATTTACTAAGGTATTTGAGCATCTACTTTGTGTTACTGAATTTTAACACAAATTGCAATAAAAAAATGTGAGGAAAATCATTCAGCCATACCTATAAATGCATGTGCAGGCCAGGATAGAATCTGGGCTTATAAATTTCCATGGTAGCCACTACATTGCAATAATACAAGGCATCATGTTCGATTCCTGGAAGGTGAATATCCATTTCACGTCTTCAGGTCAAAAAAGTTAACAAAACGAAGGGGCATCCATTCATCATCTCAGATAAGATGTGGAGATATGTATGGATCTACTTGTGCATATACCCAAACAAATATATCCAGCCCTCACTTGAACTGAATATGGCGCGATCATACCGCCGTAGCAAGTAACTTTCAGGTAAATGTTATATAGAGAAGCAAGGATTTCAGCAAATAAAGAAATGGTGACATGGGAGAGTACAGGACATCTATACTTGCTAAATTGCCTCAAAATTATTGCCGCACGACTTCCAGTTTAATCTCAAATTCTACAAGTACAACTGTAAAGTGTAAACATTTGCAATAACATGGGGGAGTACAGAACATATGATAAACACCAAGATTAACAAGAACATACGCAAAATTATTGCTTTTGAATATACACGTTGGGCAAGTAAAGTCCATACAGCACTAAACAGAAACAACAGCGTGTTCTTCATTTAAATCAGGTTAGCGATGGGACTAAATATATAAGAATATATGTATTATAAATGCTTTACCTATTTTAAATAATTAAAAATACAAATAGACTAAGTCTGACTAAATCCGTTTAGTCACCTGACTACTAATTAACTTAGCTAGTGACCCAACCGACCAAGTACCGACTTTTGCAAACTTGCAAAACACATCAAAGGGAAAACTGCTTGGTTGCAGAAAGTATTACTGTAAGAGATCTCGAGATTTAATCATTAGAAGGATAAGTGACCTATATTAAGCGTAGAGGTTAGGTAGGCGTAAATGATCCTAAGGTTGAGGAAGGAGGATCAGTAAGATTTAGTGGAGACAAGTACTATACAAACGTGACTTTGGGTGGCTAAAAACACCCATTAATTCCACTTGTTTGTCAGCAACACAAGGAGTCCCATATCACACAAAAGGTAAGGTTTTTTTCAGGAGCTTTTCTGCACTACAAGCATGGAAAAAGAATATACCTTGATTGGCTAATATCAAAGAAAGCTTGCTAACAAGGTTCCGAATAAGGGCAAGGCAGCATTTGGTGATCTTAAACATGAGGATCTACAAGCTTTGATGGTAAAGTGAAGTTCTAAAGAGATGTCGACTTCGACAGGTTAAATTAATTTTTTATGTCTCCTCCATTCATAGAGGCCAACAGCTTTCAAGGTAAACGACCATCAAATTGAAAAATCAAAGGATGATTATTGGTGGTCGGTAGTCATCCACAAAGAACATAAATTATGGTAAAAACTAAAAATTACAACACAAATGCAAACTCAAACGGTCATGGGATGAGATCCAGCAGACCACAACTCGGTCTAACCAAACACCACGTTCTCTACATAGCATCTGTTACAGTTGAAAAACATCAAGGTTCTCTCTTTCCAAGTAGATTCTGTCAATGTGCTTTCCATAAAAACCTGATGTGCAAACTGACAGTCAAAAAACAAATGGTCAAAATTCTCATGCCCACTAAAGTAGAGAAAGCGCGGATAGTATCCGCATCCTATTACCATCTCGACTGGTAAATCTTAGTCACAAGCCTCCTTCATAGCAACCGCCCTAAGAATCGAATCTTGAGCAGAATCTCTATCTTAAAAATGAACCTGCTATCGATGGCCAGCGCCTGATAAAGAACCTGCTATCGATGGCCAGCGCCTGATAAAGAACCTGCAGTTCCTGCGACATTTCTTTGTAAGCATTCACCACTGATAGCAAACATCCTCCCTATAACCAATGGTTGACCCTCAAATGTCCAGTGAGAAACCATTGAGATCCTCTACCAAATACACCAACTACTATAACCTCTGACCCACAGCGACGAACGGAGTGTAGGTAGACAGTAGCCACACCACGGAACTACCACCCTCCTCCCTTCAGATTTGAGATACCGCAGCATCCGCAACCTGCATCGCAGCATCCGCAACCTGCACCGGAGTTGCCAACCTCGGGAACCGCAACTCCAAGGTCCATGCACATGAGCAGTTCGACCGAAATCTGAACTCCCAGTTTAGAACCACCACAATTACATGGTGTTGAAGGGAAAATGAATTGAATTAATTAATGAGGGGTCCTTTGGTTCTCTGATATACGAGAGGAATCTATTGGGCAAATTACATAATGAAGACAAAATAAATAGATAAAAATAAAACCATACAAAAGATAGAAAATATCTTAAGATTCTCAGCACTCCCCCTCAAGCTGGAGCGCAGGCTCAGCTTGGAACATCTATGATAAGGCCCTATGGCTAGGGCCTTAGTAAAAACACTGATGTCTGATCTCCAAAGCTGACGTGAGTAGTGGCAATAAGACCCTTTTGTATCATGTCACGAGTGTAGTGACAGCTCACCTCTATGTGTTTGGTCCTCTCATGAAAAGTTGGGTTGTTGGCAATGAAAAGAGCAACCTGCTTGTCACATTGGAGGTGTATGGGAAGAGGCACCTCTATAGTTAGGTCAGTAAGAACAGATCTGACCCACATCATCTCCGTGCTAGCCTACGCCATGGCCATGTATTCTGACTCAGCACTCGATCTGGCAATCACGATCTGCTTCTTGTTCTTCCAAAAGAGCAAGGAATTTTCTATGAACACCGCAAAACATGAAGTAGAATTCCTATCCTTAGCACACCGAGCATAATCTGCATCTGCACATGCTGTAACTGAAAGAGATGTATCTCTGCTGAACAGAAGTCACATACCTAGTGAAGTCTTCATATAACTCAAAATCGTGTGGACTGCATCCAATGTGCATGTCTAGTTGCTCCATAAACTGGCTCACTTTGCTCACGACAAAAGATATGCCGAGCATGGAAATAGACACATATGGAAGCTTGCTAACAAGCTCCTTGTACCTCCTCTCCTCAGTGTCATCATCATATAGCTTCATGCTTGGGTCAATAGGAGTAGTGGCAGATCTGCAATCTGCCATGCCTACCTCTGAAAGAAGGTCGGTAACATACTTCCTTTGGGTCATCACAAGACCTCGCTGGTTCTTGGCAAACTCCAGTCCAAGTAACGTAAATTACCACGGTCCTTGGTCACAAACTGTTGACCTAAGAAGTCCTTGGCACACTGAATACCCTGCTCATCCTCTGTAACAATAATATCATAAACATAAACAAGGATGATAATTGTACCTCTCTGGGTCATGTGCACAAACAAAGAGTGATCTGCAGTCGATCGCACCAAACCCATGTTGCTCTATCAAATCCGAGAGCTTTTGAAACCATGCTCTTGGACTCTGCCTAAGGTCATAGATAGCCTTGCGAAGCCTGCAAACCTTCTGACACTCCCCCTCAGTAGCAAACTCAGGTGGTTGTTGCATGTAAACCTCCTCCTATAGATCACCATAGAGGAAGCCATTCTTCACATCACGTTGGTAAAGGGGCCAATCTCGTGTCACAGTAATAGAAAGTAATATGTACATAGTAGAATGTCAGACAACTGGAGAGAAAATATCCAGATAGTCCACCCTATAAGTCCGAGTGAACCAACGTATCACAAGTCTTGCCTTATAGCGATACACATTACCATATGCCCCGTGTTTCACGGTGAACACCCATTTGCATCCCACAACGGATGCGTCAACTGGAGCAGAAACAAGACTCCAAGTACCATGTGATTGTAACGCATCCATCTCCTCCATGGCTAATCCCCACTGACTGTCCTGAAGAGCATCCTGATATGTCTGTGCTATCTCCACGGCTGATAATGCTAAGGTAAACCTCCTGAAATCCTCCGATAGTCTGCTCAAGGAAACATGGGCTACAAGAGGATAACCAACACACATATGTTTCTGCTTGCGCGGAGCAATCGATACATCCAGATCATCTGCCAAGGGCACCTACTCATCCTGTATGGAATCATGCTGCACAAACAACTCAGTATTGCCATCAGTAGAAACAATGTGCTCGTTACATACCTGAGACGTGTTGGATGATGGGCAAGGCTTGTGAGCAGGGGGAACAGAGCAAGACATGCGAATAAAAACACGCGGCAAAAACGGAGTCACGGTATGAGGTGGAGCCACAGGAGCAGGTGTAGAGGCAGGGGTAAGTGCAGGAAGTGGTGGTGGTGGTGGTAGTGGAGGTGGTGGCAGTAAAGCAGGAGTAGAGGGAGGTGGTGGGACGACAGTAGGAGGTGGAGTCATGTAGATCTCATCATTAGAGTCGGAGGGAGCAAGGTTGTCGCTTCCAGGAGAAAAATACATGACAGACTCAAAGAAAGTAAAGTCGACACTCACAAAGTATTTCCTCTTTAGCAGATCAAAGCAACGATACCCCTTCTGAGTACGAAAGTAGCCGACAAAAACGCACTTGACAGCTCTGGGAGATAGCTTGTCACGACCTGGAGAGACATCATGAACAAAAGCAACAGAACCGAACACACGAGGTGTAGGAGCGAAAAGATCCTTCTCGAGAAACGCAATCGAGAAAGGAATTTTCTCTCCCAACACAGACGAAGGTATGCGGTTCACCAGATATCAAGTTGTGAGGACAGCATCTCCCTAGTAGGAATGAGGAGCACGACTCTGTATCAACAATGTTCGGGTCACATCAAGTAAGTGACGGCGTTTGCGCTCGGCAATACCATTCTGCTGGAATGTATAGGCACATGAGGTCTTGTGAACAATGCCAAGAGATCTAAGAAAGTCAGAAACTGTAAGGTGCAAAACTCTAAAGTATTATCAGAATGAATATATTAGACACTGACAGAAAAAATAGTCTTTATCTCATTAATAAAAGATTTGATCACAGACCCGACCAAAGATTTATTCTTCAATAACAAGACATAGGAAAGTCTAGAAAAATCATCGACAGCCACAAGATAAAAATGGTGATCCTTGTGATCAGAAACACGACTCGGACCCCAAATATCTAAATAAAGGAGCTCAAATAACTGAGAACTGTTCCGACTCTGACGGGATGGGAAGGAGGAACGGTGATGCTTCCCAAACTAGCATGCCTCACACTGGAAGGAAGATCTCGTGGAAATCTGAAGAAGAACATGGCATAGCTTCTGTGGAGGAAGGTGGCCAAAACGAAGGTGCCACAGATATGATGAGACTGGTCCAGTAGGTACAGTAGAAACGCCAACATGAGGAGGTCAGACCAGTCTGTGGAGTCCCCGCTGCTCACGGCCATATCCAATCACCATGTCTGTGAGTATGTCCTGAAACACAAGAGACAATGGGTCAAAGATGGCACGACGATGCAAATCCTTAATAATCTGACTAATGGAAAGTAAATTCATCTGAAAGTCGAGAGCATATAAAACGTTCTGAAAACGCATGGACGACATCAAATGCACCTCCCCATGTCCTGTAATCAGTAAGTGGTCACCATTGGCAATAGCAACCCATCTACCAAGTGGTATGGTCCTATACGACCTCAACTGTGCTCTATCTCCACAAAGATGATGGGAACATCAGAGTCCATAATCCACTCTGTCATATCTGCACCATTACTACCAGTGAAAGCATAAGCAATACCTGAGGAGCTCGAAGACGCTCTGGTTGCGGCTGCGGTATCTGTAGTGGTAGTTCCTGCAACAGGAGTCCTCATCTCTCGGATATGAGAGACGATATCATCCAGTCGAGGATCGACCTGGTAAACAAGTGTATCTGAAGGCTCAATCTATTCTGTCACATGACCAGAAAGGGATATTCATCTGTATGTCCTGATCGACGACAAAAGGTGCAAGGGTCACGCGGACGTCCACCACCTCTACCACGAGGGGTGTGTCCCTAAGACCGGTTCGTCACTCCTCGACCATGAGACACAGCCATAGCTGACGAGGGTGGAAGAGTGGTCGTGGGAGGCATGATGATCCGACTGAGACGGTTATAAGCCTCCTCCGTGAGAGGTATGGTAGCTCCAGTGAGAAGCTGAGTATGTGCTGCATCGTACTCTGTATCAAGGCCGGCCATGAAAACTCCAACCATCGTGGAGTTCCTATATGCCTTCTGCTACTCAAGAGATGTCATAATAGGTATATAGCTATGAAGCTTCTCAAACATGCCACAGAGTAAACTGTAGTACACATGCCGAGAACGACCATTCTGCTTGACCTTATAGATGTCAAACTGTAGTTGATGAATCTTGACTTCATTCTTTGCCTGAGCATAGGTGGAAGCCAAAGTATCTCACATCGCCTTGGCAGTGGGTTGGTTCAGAATATCATTAGCTATCTCTATGGTGGGAGTCCCACATAGCCAAATACGCGCATACACGACATCTTGCTTCTAACAAGCATTTGCTCCAGTCTTATATGTTGCCTCTGGATCTGTCAGGATGTGCTCCTTGTTGTTGAACAGCATGAGGGTGAGAAATTGCATGGATCACAACTCATAGTTGGTCACATCCATCTTACCGATGAGATCCGAGGCGCCGGACGAAAAAATATCACCACTGTTCTCCGAAATGATGGGAAAACGATCGAACAACGAAACTCAACTGGGGAGTAGACCGATATCAACGAGTCTACACGATCATATGGAGGATTGGTTGTACGTATAGACCCATACAACCATCCTCATCAATCTCTGTTTTGTGCTAGGGTTGGCGGTCGCCTGGGGGTGGGGGAAGGGCTTGGAGGCCTAGAGCAGTCTAATCGACGGCTTGTCCAGCTTGGGCAACGGGTGGGAAGGCCAAGGTGGCCTGGACGGTGGTGGCCTATGGCCCAGGGGGAGGATTGGGAGGTGCCGAATCACCAGGGGAGGGTCGGGTGGCACCGAAGGATGCCAAACAGCATGGGGTCGGGCGGCGGTGGCATGGGACCGGATGGCCTGGGCAGTGGTGGCCTAGGGCCGAACGGCGCCTGAGGAGGTCGGACGGCGGCGGCAGGCCGGGGGGGCTAGGGTTTTCGTGGCTAAGGGAACTCTGGTCTAGGACCGTCGCTCCGATAACATGTTGAAGGGAAAATGAATTAAATTAATTAATGAGGGGCCATTTGGTTCTCTTATATAGGAGAGGAACCTATTGGGCAAATTTTCATGAAGACAAAATAAATAGATAAAAATAAAACAGTACAAAAGATAAGAAATATCTCAACACATGGCCACTAAGAAATGCCATCACCAACACTGACCCCTCTCCAGAAAACTGAGGCTCGCTTAGAAGGATGAAGCATGTCCACACACTTAGTTGGCCTCGATCGTCCCATAGCTTGTTTGCACTATGAATGTGCAAAGGTCAACACCGTCCCCCATCAGCCAAATCAACCACTTAGCAAGTAGAACACATTTCCTCTTGAGCATATAATGTACCGTCTTTCACAACCTGTCACAACCTTTCCTCTCGAGCATATAAAGTCCAGAGCTTGCACCTCTTGAGCCTCTTCATAAATCTCAGTACATCATACACTTTGCCAGTCCCACTGACAAGCAAAAAATTTAGAAATGGAAAACTAACAAAAAAAGTCTAAGTTCAGCAGAACTAATTTCCTCCAATTGATAGTAGCTTAAAGGATCAACCCTCCAACCTCTTCTCTAGACTCTCCACCACCGGATCCCAACTAACACTTTCCACCCATGTACCCACGAGAAATAGGCCCAAATTCCGTATATGTAAAGCAAGACAAGGAGTCCCTCAGATCTCTAAACATAGAGCCACTATTGCACTATTGAAATTAAAAGGAAGAAAGAGAACTGGTTGTCTTTCACTTTCAACAGTGATGCCCTGCCAAAAATATCCACCACAGCTCAGAGATGACCCGGAGTATTCATCCCTCCCTCAATGAAAAAAAGTAGCATCGTCGTCATATTGCAGCACCAAAACACAAACATCCCTACCTTCAGGTAAAAACCTGAAAGGAATCCTCCATCGAAGTCCCTCATAACTCCAACCCACACATCCAAGTAAATGACGAAGCACATCAATGTCAATGAGACACAGCATGCCATTTCTCGGCTTAATCAAGAAAATGATGAAGCACGTCAATCTAACCCCTCGGCTTAATCTAACCCCCACCTGCACATCCTAGTTGCGTGGAATGGTGATCTATTCGCCTTGGTTGATGGCCTTGTGCTGGCTCGCTCGGTTACAGTGATTCTTGATAACATGAGGGAACAATCATGCTTCATGGTTACATCGGTCTATGGCATTGCGGGGAGGACGCCGAATACGGACTTGTGGGATGAACTGAGGGAGATCATAAGCAGATTTCCAGAGAAGGCTTGGTTTGTGGGCGGTGACTTTAATCTCACTCTGTTTGCCGGTGACAAGCCAGGAGATAGAGGTGCGCAGGACCCTGGTTCCTGCCTTTTGGAGTGGGGAGCTGGCAATGGAGGTTGCTGATGCAACTAACTGCAAATTCACATAGAGGAACTCTTCGTCTCGGTATTGTATTGACAGTTTCCTAATGTCAATTGAGTTGTTAGAGAGGTTTAGCTTGGAGGCAGTTACCTCCCTTTTCAGATCGTGATTGGACCACATACCGCTATGCATGGATACTTGCAGCGATAGGGGAACATCCTATTATTTCAGGTTTGAGCGTTGTTGGTTGATGAAGGACGGCTTTCGTGAGATGGTCATTTCATTCAGGAATGATATGGAGGTGGAGGGATCGGTTACTGTTAGACTCGCCTTAAAGTTAGAGGCGATGCATAGGATGTTGATGGGATTTAGGAAGGACTCTCGTGCGGCTCGAGAGCTGAGGAGAAATGAAGCCCTGGAGAAGATGGTAAGGCTGGACAGATTGGAAGACTTCGGGGAGCTGGATGAGGAAGAGTTGGTGAGTAGGGGGTTGTGCAAAAGATCTTTGAGGAAGATAGGAAGAGAGAGCTAAAGGGGAGACAAAGATCACGTCAGAAGTGGCTGAAGGAGGGGGATGCCAACACCAGGTACTTTCACGCGGTGGCGAATGGGAGGTGGCGGAGGAACGTGATTCACTCGGTTGAAGTTGGGGGAGAGATGATCGATGGGGAGGAGGAGATCCCGACAGTGGTTACAAGCTATTTCAGGAACTTAAGTAGATGATCTACACATGATGGTTCTAGATGATTCGGGCTACGGGTGAATCATATCTCCCCTCAAGAGTCTGAAGTTTTGACAAGACCCTTCACTGTGCAGGAGGTGAGAGAGGCGATCTCAGACCCCAATGTGAATGGTTGCCCTGGACCGGATGGCTTCCCGGTATTCTTTTTCAGGGAATTCTGGGAGGAGATTGGTGAGGAAGTGATAGAGATGTTAGCAGAATCATTTTACATGTGCAAAGTGTGTTTCTTCCCAGCAGACAGCTCATGGACAGTGTGGTCCTAGCATCAGAGATTGTTGCAGATGGACACAGAAGGAAGGCGAAAGGAGTTTTGCAGAAGGGGGATTTCTCAAAGGCATACGATTGTGTGGATTGGCACTTTCATTTGAGTGTCTCTCTGTAGGTGTAGATTCCCAGATTTATGGATATCATGGATGAAGATGCATTACAACTACATCTTGTGTGGTTTTGGTGAATGGCCAGGTAAAGGATGTATTTCCAGCCGCAACGTGGGGTTCGTCAGGGGTACCCATTAGTTCCACTACTCTTTGTTCCACAAAAAAATCACCACTAGGAATGTCAATACCCCCCTCAAGTTGGAGCATATTTATCGATCATGCCCAACTTAGAGGTCAACAATGAAGTAAATTTCCTCGGAAGAGCTATCAAGATGATGACGACATCCCCCTCGCCCTTCTACATGAAGGACTTGCTATTGACATCAAACGCGTATATTTTTTTAAGAAAGGTAAGACATACATGTTGAGAAATCCCGGAACCACTCTGTTTGGTGCAACCATATGAAAACACAACAAACGACACCTTCGGGACATATGTTGTAAAAGTTAAGCCATCGTAAAACAATAGTTGATTCCACTACTCCAAGCATCCAACACCTACTGAGAACTCTACCACAGGATTCGAATGCTAACTTGAGGTCCCTTATGAGTCGTCAACCCTAACACAGCAAGAGCCAAGCTAATAATGATTGTCTTAGCATGAGAGGCGGACTACCATATCTTGGCATTCCTTTGCAAAATGAACACTCGTCGCTACAACTAAAAACAACATGTGACCAACTTAACCAGTGTCCCCCTCAAATCCCTATGTGGTTCCAACTCCCTTCTCCGTGACAAATTCTTATAAACCTTTAGCCACCGCCTCTCTTTCTCCCTAACTGTCGCTCTCCAACCCATGTGATCCTCTTTCATGTGTGTCGGTGTGCATGTATAAGGTCAAGATCCCAATAAACAGAACCCAAATAATGTTTAAAGATGTAATTGCATATAAGTTCATGATCATGGCCAACAGACTCATGCAATGTTTATAGATATAATTGCAACGTTTATTTATTTTTTTATGGAAAAACTCATGATATTCTCATATATTGTAATCTGAAGGGTTTACAATGGCACCTTAGGCGGTGGTGAAGTGAAATCTGCATACACCCAAGATTTTAAAAAATGAAAGGTGGAACGAGGAGGTTTCCTTGGAATCAAGGCATAGCGTAGCCTCGAGATGGTCGAGGCGTAAGCCTTAGTTTTCTTTCCAAAAAAACAATTCAACTAAAAAATATTGCACAATATTAAGAAAACTACAATATACAATCTACGTACATTTTAAGTAAATAAATATTTTTTAACATAATTATCCAATGTCAGAGGAATAAAGGGTAGGATACATTGTGCTTTGGAGATTTTTATGACCTTTAAACTCTCTCATGTAAATATCTTCTTTTCTCCAATTCTTTAAAATATATTTGTATGGTCAACAATGTGGCTGAGTAGAATTCATGGTCTATTTTCCAGCAATTAAGTATTCCATTATCATCGTTTATATCATATGTGATACTTTCGGGAAGCTATTAAGTTGAAATCCAAATATATCCTTCAAAATAGCCTCAAGTGTTGGTTCAACTCGAAATTCAAGCAAAGTTTTACACAAATGAGTTGCATCAATGCATTTTCTTTATTGCATTTACTTCCCATCAAAATGCAATCCAAGATATCTCCTTTCTCACCATCACCCAACTATATTGTGCTGAGATAATGAAAGTAATATATTTATTGTTACATATTTGGGTGGACGTCTCCTCAGCGTCTCGTCCTTTTTTTCAACAATACAAAACCTTTTCCCACATTAAGTATGGTCGGCTACATGGATTCTTTGCCTCCATTCAAATATATCTTGGGTCAATCTCGGACTCAAATCCAAAAAACTAAGTTCCCTTCATATAATCTCATTCCAACACTTCTTGTGCCTTCCTCGTCCTCTCTTAGCCTACTCAACATCCCAAAACTTGCATCTCCTAACTGGAGTATCAGTCGACCTCATTTGTGAATGTCCAAACCATCTTAAGCAATTTTCGAGCATCTTATCATCGATCGGAGCTACACCAACTTTCTTTCTGATTACATCATTCCGAATCTGATCTTTACGTGTGTGTGTGTGTGTCCACACATTCGCTTTAGCATTTTCGTTTCTGCTACTGCCATTCTCTGCACATTGTCTATGGTTCACGGACCAACATTCAGATCCATAGAGTAGCATGTCTCATGGCTGCTTAGTAAAACTTTCGTTTGATTTTCAAACAGTAAAGGTTCCTCTCTCTACTTTAGCCAACCTGCATTTATTCTATTAATAACATCTCCATCAATTTCCCCATCATGTTGCAAAATAGATCCCAACTATCTAAAAGAATTTCTCTTCTGAATGTTATCGTCACTCCAATCTTCACCTCGATTCCTTCATCGTTGCTTCCATCAAAAGTACACTCCATATATTCAGTCTTAGTCATGCTTATATGAAATCATTTAGTCTCCAATGCATGTCTTCGGACCTCAAGATTCTCATTTACCACATCCTTAGTCTCATCAATCAACACAATATCATCAACGAATAACATATACCAAGGTATCTCATCATGAATGTGACTTGTC
The DNA here is from genome assembly GCA_037367405.1 of Ottelia alismoides. Classification (NCBI taxonomy): domain Eukaryota; kingdom Viridiplantae; phylum Streptophyta; class Magnoliopsida; order Alismatales; family Hydrocharitaceae; genus Ottelia; species Ottelia alismoides. The sequence continues at coordinate 124,134 of JAZKJV010003452.1, read as the reverse complement.
AATTCGTCCATCTAAGTAACAAGGAATGGACTCAAAGCAGAACCTTGATGCATGTTGATATCAAAATAATCAGTCTTCCCAGACTGGATCCTTACACAAGATGAAGTCCTATCATGCATATCCTTTATGAGGTTAACGTATAGGCCTAGTAAGTGTCTCTTCTCCAAAACTCTCCATAATATCTCCAGTGGACAGAACATAAGCATTCTCTGAATCAATAAAAATCATATGGAGGTTCATCCTTTTAGTTCTATAGATCTCCATTGTTCTCCTCAACAATTGGATGGCTTCAATAGTTGAGCGATCTGATACGAATCCGAATTGATTTTCTTTTTGAAAACTTGCCTCAACTGTCTTTTGATAACACGTCTCAGCTTTTTTTCCTTCAAAAAAATTATTAAATGATGGGCAAAAAAACTTCTCTAAAAAATTAACTCTTGCATTTATATCTTTGGCCTAAGTACATAAAGCAAACTCTTTATTGAATTTGACAATATCTCTAATCGATAAATATATATATATATATTATTCCTTTAAAATGAAAAAAATGAAAAGCAAAAAGGTAATAGCAAGGTTGTAGATGGAAAAGAAAGAAGTGACAAAAATTCTGCATCCGAGGCTCATGCCTCGCCTCACCTCATCGTATCAACATTTTGAAGCACGCATGTCATCAAAACCATATGAGGCAGTCGCCTCGAGGCGTACACCATGAGGAAAGCCTTTCCATACCATGCTCATGCTCATGCACATGCTTTTTTATAGAGGGAAAAATTGACAAAAACCTATAACACCTTGGATTGGTCATAACAATATATCTTAAAGGTAGAGGCTTCAAACATGTGGGTCTCGTAAATGGAGCAATGCTTCATCAAAAGCCATTCTCCATTTCAATAAACGAGATGCTCAAATGTATTAGGCCCCAATCTCAAAATGGGTGTAACGAGGATGCTTTGTTAGCTCCCTTATTTTTATTCTAAATGCAATTGCCTTTGTGGTTGCATTTGCAGCTTGTGGGCATAATTGATGACCAATTTTCACCTTGTAGTCCATATATGTTGGACACCTTGTTGTAGTATGTAGATGATATCAAAATTTCCAAATAAGATGGGTATGAGGAGACACCCTCGGTGAAAGCCCTCGGTGAAATCAACATAAGTCCACTATCATCCTTTACCCAGGATACAGATCAAATCCACATGTATGAAAATTATATCAGGTATATAGGACCCTTCTTCTGTATCCCAAGCTCTGTTTCGATAGTACTTACATATGAGCCACTGACTATAGTCCATTGCTTGATAGGTAGATAAAACGTCATGTAAGCTAACCTCCAAGATCTTGATACGAATGGTCCAAGTGATTTTGTCAAAATCAATAGTGGCCTCATTACTAATCTATGTTAAATCAAATTTAAAGGTTTCAATAAAGGTGGATAAGAGGTTGTTGAGGAGGTTCCACTGAGTTGTCCCGATGAAGTTGACAATAAGACCTGTGTATTGATTGGGAAGGATGACATGGATATTCAAGAGCATCATACTTTAAGCACAACTTTGCTTTCAGAGCAAGTTTTTTTTAAGTAAATAAGACGATGTGCCAAGGAGACGCCCAAGCCAAATCAAAAACTTTCAGAGTGAGTTATGAGTGTTTGGGAGGGGGGAGGGGCTTCCTCTATGCGACCCTCTTTTCATCATATAGTGGAACTTTTTCTTGTAGGGAAAGTTAACCTAAGGGCATGTTTGGTTGTCAGGTTACCCCAAGGTAACCCGGCATACCCCCTGCTCTATCCCAGCATTTCTGGGTTGGAATTGGTTGTATGGACCGTACAATTTCTTTGTTATAATATTTTTTACCGCGTTAAAATAAAAAATAATATAAATATATTATAATCATTAAAAAAGTTAATAAAGCACATGATCAATGTCACATCTTATTTATCATGCCAACCCTCTCAAACCCTCTCAACCATCCAAACAGCTACTGTTCACGGGAGAATAACCCAACCCAATCCAACCCAGTTACCAAGCAGACCCTAAGGTAACACTACTCGAAAGAAGCCTTGTGAGGTATACAGAGTAGCTTTTGAAATCTAGTTGAACAAATGATCTTATATAAGCATTTTGGGAGATTTATTCCATCACTTCTTGAATTTTGGCATGGAATACCAAAAGTCACTCGAGCATAAGGGCACCAAAAGGAGGAGGATGGTGCACGTCTATCAGAATTCACTCCTCTCTCTATCCAAAAATTTTAGGAACGATAGTGATAATGAGAACCTTGACCACATGTTACCTTAAGGAATAAGGCGGAATATAAAAAATGGCAACCTCACCATTCTGTTAAAAATGCACTATGTGCATATTCTTGTTCATGGGGTGCCTAAATGGTAATGGGGGTGACATGTAATGGGACATGTATTAAGCTTATAGGGTCATATTCCTCTAGCTTTTAACAAAAAACAATTTGTCTTATTGGTAGCCTCAATCCAACCCTCCTACCATCCACTCACCAGCTTGTCAATCACCAAAAATGACAAGAAAAGTCTAGAAACAAGGTTAGAAACTTTTCATTGATTCATTGATTCACACTCCCATTATATTGCATTCATTTTCCGCTCAAAATTAGTTTTGCTTGATGTATCATTATGTAGGCCCGCAATCACATGGATGGACTAATTTACATGTGGTCACAATCAACTAACTTAACAGTATTGGATATTGTAATAAGATTTGTTAAAACAGTCTCCAGCTATGGGATTGAAGTTGCATGGCCATCTGTATAAGAAGCGACAATCAAATCAGGTTGAATTAAGTTACAAATTACATGCATTGAGTATAATTTCTACAAAGAGAGAAAAGACATTTTTCCTACTTAGAAACTGCATGAAGAATATTTTAGAAGGTATTGCAAATGATGGTCTCATAAAAATCCACGAATGCCATATAGTGGTGCAGATTTAAACTGTCAGAAATGCATAAATCTAGCATGATGATTAAACTGTTACAGCCTTAGCATTCTTAGTTGTGGATCTGACATGGAGCATTGCAAACCAATATCGTTGATAGATTTCTCGGTTTTGCTTTCTTCTTCCTCCAGATGCCTCTCGTACTTCTGCCGCTGTCGTCGAAGGCTGAACAGCAGCTTCCATTGTGAGGAAGATAGGGCAGGTGCGCATGGAGTAGGGACTCCCCTTTGAAACCCCCTCCCGTGAAAAAACTGGAAGATGGGAAAGAAGACCAGAGACGAGATCCGAGGGTAGAAGCGGCTGAGACCGAGGGGGCGAACCGAAGGGCTGAGCCTCAGCTTTCATAAATCTTTCTTGTTCCCGTTTTTGTTTGTTCTCTTTCTTTCAAAAAAGCCGCTAGTGCGGATGGGAATGAGGAGATATAATTGGGCAAGATCAACCCAGAATCACTCTATTCATTGTCTTGTTTTTCTTTAAATGTTTGTGTAATATATAAACCAAAAACATATTATGAGCCATGTCTTCTTCATCAAATGCAAGATTTTTTGGTGCACTCATGTGGAGACGGATCATAGTTGATGGATTGGATACAACTTCATCATATACATTCAAGGTTTCGACTAGTTATGGCATACATGTTTCACCGTGAATCTGGCATACTGGATAGAGGAGAATGCATGCTACCTCCTCTACGCAATTGCAAAATCCCCATGCACACAATTGGGTTAAAGCTCATTGTTCAAATGGAGGCCCTCTATCTTAAGAGGAAACCAGATTTTAGAGTTTATGATCTTCATAACTTACATAAATGGGGTGTCCCAACAAAAGAAATTTCAACATCCGCCCTGGAGATCACGTGCACATGTACCTTCAACATTGCTCAAAAGTATTCAAGAAAGATGCAATGAGTCATTACAACATACAGATCCAACTTTCATCGCCATACGACAGATGATTGATGCATGAGCTATATCAACACATGCGCGTGAAAATGGCAGCACCCAACAGATGATGATGACTACTGCGATCAAATAATGTCCATTGGTCTTTTGTAACAAGCGAAATGCTCTTGTGGGTAATGGATAAGGAGTGTACCCTTAGTCGAGATCGACACCTATGGTATATCATCACCGTCAAATAAGCATTACACATGGGTGATTTAAGTAGTCATCACAAACAAGAACGATACAAGCATTCGCGGATCGATATGCCGAGCAACCAATTTGATCTGAGATTTCTGAAAGTGACTAACTGCAAATTATAAAACAATAAGTGACTTGTAAACATAGCCCCATATCTCCAACCGTTAGTCCTCTTCTAGAAAAACATTAAAAAATACTACACTAATGATACCCCATGGAGAAGAGCTGTCTACAACTAAATACATAACTTAAACTTAAGAAAGCATCACATTGATGTCCAGAGAGGAGAAAGGCGAACTCACCGTTCTTCCGCCAACCTCCTCCTCGTCCTCCGGTACACGCCATCCTCCGCCTCCCTGCCCACTTCTTGTCGGGTCTCACGGTGGATCCCACGCAGCCTCTCCACCAGCTCCTCGATCGCCTGGAGGCTCACGAGCACCCGATCGATCGCCGACGTTGTCCGCCGCAGCGCCTGCAGCTGCACGTGCGCGCCGATCATCTCGGCGGTCTGGCGGACCTCCTCGATCATCTCGCTCACCGGTGACGTGCTGGCACGGCGGCCGGCGGGGCGCGGGGGCACGCCGTCAGCGGTGGCGGGTGTGTCGGCTGAGTCGGGGCCGTAGATGGGGACGACGGCGAGGGAGCCGGGGGGCACCTCGACGGGGGCCTTGCAGAGGGGACAGTCGCGGGCGGGGGAGTGGAAGTAGACCCAGCGGTAGAGGCAGCGCCAGCAGAAGAGGTGCCCGCAGTGGGTCACCACGGGCTCCTTCGCGGCGTCGAGGCAGATGTTGCACGAGAAGAAGGGATTAGGGTTATGGTTAGGGTTAGGGTTGGGGCTAGGGTTAGGGTTTTGGGGGGAGAAGGAGGGGGCGGAGGAGGAGGAAGGCGCAGCGGCGGAGGAGGACGGGCGCTTAGAGGAGGAGGAAGAGGGAGCGGAGCGGCGCCAGAGGCGGCCGCGGCGGAGCTCGGAGACGGGTTCGGGTTGCGGAGGCGGATCCATGGCGGATCCGGCAGGAGGAGGAAGGACTTCGGCCGGAGGCCGGCGATTTTGTGTGCTATGGAGGTGGGAAAATACTCTCTCTCTCTCTTGCTTATTTAAGGCTTTCTTTTTTCGGGAAGGTAATTAGATTCCCATTTAATTTAGATTTCGAAGTGCTTTTCTTTGGAAGTAAATTTAGATTTCGAGGTGGAAACTTTTTTTCACGGGACCTTCACGTAAATATATATTTTATTAATTATCATAAGGGAGTTGTGATCTCAAGTCACGGCTTCCTTTAGACGGAAATTGTTACTTGAGATCGTGGCTCCCACTGAAGGAAGTCTGACTTAGGTCACGGCTTTGTCTGCTTCTAAATCAGGCAGCTCCTTATTTCAGGGAGATACAACTCTTCTAATTTAATATACATGATTTAGTAGCCTTTTTTAATTTAATATACATAATTTGTATTTGGAAAAGAAATGTACATAAAAAGTTGTCTCCATGATTCGATTAGGATATAAAGAACTACATAGAGTCATAACATAACAAGAAAGTGTTCATTTAATATATATTGTGATACATATCACTATGTAAGACAAGTTCATCACGTATGTTTCCTTCTACGAAAGAATCTAAGACAATGTTGCATAAGTCGGCAGTCGGTACTCGATCGGCAGGGTCATTGACTAAGAAGTAATCGGTAGTTGGGAGGTAATCGGCTTTAGTTGGGCATTAATCGGTTTGGATTTTTTATTATTTTAAATATATATATATATCAATTTTTATAACATATACTCTCATTTATATTCATATATTTAGCATTTTTTATGTTTTAAGAGCTTAAAAAATTATAGCAAGAGAAGGAAAAAAGAAGCAACGTAAGAACAAAATGTTTGATACATAGTACAAGAAGATATTCAAAAATAAAAAAAATATTTACAACATGCCTAAAAAACTACAAGCGAAAAATAAGACAAGTGACACAAGTCATTGGATTCAATCTTCAATTTCGTCATCCAAGTCCAGATCTTCTTCTTCATCATCGCCTTCTTCTTCTCCTTCATCGTCTTCTTCTTCTATATCATCAAGATGTATCTCTCCTCCTCATTCATCAGCGTAGCATTAGAGCTTAATGATGAAGCTCCTCTTTCACGTTCACCTTGTTGGCTCCTTAGTTCCAAATTCTCTTCGACACCACTAGTATATGCTACAACACCCCATGTCAGCCCGAACCTGGAAAAACCTCCTCATCATGAGCATCAACATCTCCAGTCCATTCAGACATGTATGCACGACCACGAGATGAGAGAGCATCTCTTTCTTTCTCAACTCGACGTTCCTACAGGTTGGAATTGAAATGCACATACACAAGATCGTTCAGCTTTATTGTCTCCAACATGTTTCTCTTCTTGGTATGGATCTGAAGATCAAAAAAGCTTATTTATATCAATTACTAATTTAAAATTTACTATTACTAGTCAAACTGAGTGGGCGGAGTGGAGTCATTACCGAGTCAATTGTACTCCAGTTACGCTCACATCCCGATGATGAAGACGTCAAGCACAAGATTTTGATAGCCATAACTTTCAAATGAGGCATGTCATCTTCATGATTATACCACCGATTAGACACTAAAATAGAGAATTGATCAACATAGTAAAATAAATTATTAACATTAATAAAAAACAATGACTGAAATACCTGGATCAAAATTGCCATCATTTGCCATCCCGTGTCTCACAGCTAAAGGCTTGCCAAAATCTCCACAACCAGGTCTATATGTCTGAAGCTCGTCCCTAGTAATTGCATCTTGTGTATCTAAATCTGGATAAAGTTTTTCCATGCACTCCTTAAACCCTCTCCTCACCACAACATCTGGATCACTGTGAGACTCGGTGTATAAGAAAATTGAGTTCAAGTAATAAGTTGTTAGATGCAATGGGGTATCGAGTCTCCCTTTAGTCTTGGAGGTAACGACATCCATATAAAATTTATAAGATGACTCCACATCATTGAATGTTGTAATTATTTCCCGCTTGGCCTCTTCAAGACCTCTGTATACAAAGCCCGTGAATGGGCGTCGATCTGCATCAACCAAATGCAATAAACAAACCAATGGAGTGAAAACTCTGATAGTATGTGTTGTATGGTTCCTGAACGTAGGGCTAAATACAATGGAACTCGCTGCTTCTTCCTTCTTGGTCTTATACCACTTGCAGTTTCTCCACTCTTCCGAAGAAAACATCAATCTCAGCTAGTCTTTCTTCTCATTTAGGTTCTCAAGAGTGAGAAAAGTGGTTGCAAATCTTATTTGGACGAGCCTTGCAATGTCCCTCTTGTTGGTGAATTTACGCATCAAGCTTAGAGTTTTGGTGTGAGAGTAGATGAACACTGTAAGCCTCTTCTCCTTTGTGATTGCACTCCTCACCTTTGTCTCTCTGCTTATCTCCTCCAAAGCAATATCAATGGAGTGCCCGACACACGGAGTCCATCAGATCTGCAGATATTTTGTAACCAACAATCTTACTGCTGCTACACTGGCGGATGCATTATCCACAACAATCTGAACCACTTATCCACTCACACTTCATTCAGGCACTCCTCCACCAACTTGCAGATATATTTCGCAGTGTGAGCCTCGTCTGAGGCATCTATGGAATTCAAAAATAAAGTTCCCAATGTGCAATTGACACAAAAATTGATGATGTTCCTTCATCGTTTGTCTGTCCACGCATCAGTCATCAAGATATTGCAAGCCATTGTGAATCTCTGTCACTGCATTCTTCAGAAGCGGACCACTAAGCTCATACCTCGTAGGAGGCATTAGTCCACGCTCGTACTTCCCAATCGCCTCCACCACTTACAAGAAGTTTTTCGTCATCAATGCATTAAACGAGATCGCCGATGTATATGCCCATTTGGATATGTACGATGTAACCCTATCACGATGATCCTTGGAGAATACATCCTTAATGGTTATCTGATGTGATGACCCTTCCACTGCGACAATCTGCTCCAAAGACTCAGAGACTCGTGATCTCTTCGTCGAACCCACATCTCTAGTGATATCAACTTCCTCCCTCTTCTCATGAACATCAGCGGCTTTCCGGGACTTCTTCGTGGTAACATCATCAAGGTACGCAATCATTTTCTTCTTCTTTTCCTCATCCACCTTGGGACATGCAACTACGTTCCCTCTTCGGTGTGCTAGATGTTGCTTGATCCTATACACATCACCCTTGACAATCTTCTTGCACAATCTGTAGGTGACCGTATTTGGATCCATACAGTTCGCAAGGTAATTGTATTACCATGCAGGATCAGTTGATCCCGGTGGCACATAGAAAGACGAGTCGCTACCGGAAGCGATGTTCGATGGAGGTGTAGCCATCTACATAGTCAACAAACTCACAATTTAGGTAATCAATAAACACAAAGCTAACTAAACTCACAAGTTGAACTTTCTAATCAACTAACAAATTCACAAGTATACAACACTCAATTTAGGCAATCAATTTCATTAAAAAAAACGTCTCAAAATTCACAAAGCCTTAATTTTAAAGTAGAGGTATACAACAATACAAGTATATCTTGAATTTTTACATAAACACATAAATTACCTTTTTATAAAGTACGCCTATATCTTGAATTTTTACATAAACACATAAATTACCTTTTTATAAAGTACAACTGTATATTTTAAAGATTGTAGTTAAAGTTTCTATAAAAAATATCAATGGCTTTTTAGTAACCAAAAAAAGTATCCACTTCAGTTAAAAAAATCACGTGCAATGTGTGCACGAGCACACATATTTAATTTCCATAAAGTCTCATCAATATCACAGGATCTTTTTTTAAAGGAATCACGTGGATCTTACAAGTCTATCATTTTATTCACAAATGCATGGTCATTTCTATTACAAATGGAAGGGTACATGATGTACAATCATATATATGCTATGGATTTTTTCGAAAAAAACGGAATAATATCTTGAGATAAGCAGTTACAATATCATTACATATATGTTATAGATAATATCTATGCGACTCGGATAGGCAAAGCCGTACATCATTACATATATACTATGGATTTAAAAAAAAGGAATAATATCTTGAGATAGTGCTAGAGTATACTGCATTTCTATTCATGCAATAAATATATAAAAAAGAAAGAAGAAAATAAAAAATAAAAATAAAAACCCTAAACTGGGTCCTGGGCGGCGAGCGACGTTGATGCCAATTGGGCTAGGCGACGGAGGAGCAGTAGCTCGGTGGTGACCTGGGCGGACGGCGAGGCAGCGAGCAATGATGGAACGGTGAGGCGGCGAGCGACGATGGAGCGGCGAGCGACGATGGAACAACGAGGCAGTTGGGACCTAGGGCTACGGGGGTCGGGAGCGCGGAAGACAAAAACACGACGTGGAGAGTTTCTGTTCGACAGAAACCATCATTTCGATTTATTCGGGTAATCGTGTTTTAGGATGCCCAAACTCTTTGATGCAAAAGGCGGCCGATTACTCGGTCGACTACACCTATAACTCGGATGAGTAATCGAGTCTACCCGATTATAGCCTGGATTTGCTTATTCGAGTCGGTCACCCATCCGAGTCGCAAAGTCGGGCAGACTAGTCGATTGACTTTTGCAACAATGATCTAAGCTTTGGTGGCCTTTCCTCAGGTTATTGCGGTATATCCTCAGGCTGCAGTTGGATTGAGGGCACGATCGGGCTAGCTTGGTCAATCTATGAAACCATAGATCCATCGATAACCGCAACGTCGTCCATATGAAGTACCGAAAGCAGAGAGCAATGCGAAGGGCCAGCGTCAGTCGGACCCCTCTCCTTCACTGGAGCAGCTGGTGTGGACGGGCTACTAGGGGTGCAATAGTCCTGAAATGGAGTCTGAAAATCATCACCAATAGATGCTTGGACATGCTGCCTCTGACCTCCTCCAACTCTTGCTCCTTCACATCCTCTCTCATGTCCTCATCCTCGACCCCGCTAAGTAGGAGTTGGTTCCGCAGAATATGCTACTTCATCTCCTCCAACCTCCTCCTCATCATCTACCCCGTCTCTAAACTATCTCTCGACGGCTTCCACTAGTCGACGTTCATAATCAACCTTCAAAAATACCGCACGATCTGGGTCATCCCTTGCCAGATGGATCTCTCCAAACCTCGATACCTGAAAAGGAGAAAGACTTGAGTCATATTCTATGCATGTTAAAAATGCAAGGATATTGTAATTGTTACCTACAACAAAGTCCATTATGCACCCGTGTCTACCAATGAACTGTCGGGTGATACGGTTATACCAACTCATGTAGTCACATGTTACCCCATCTCCTCCTCGCACTATAGGGATCGTCCTCACAATATAATCCCTCGTGTTCTCCCACGTCCCTAAGAAGTTGGCATGGAATTGGATCCAATCAACATTGATCTTCCCTCGAAGATCTATTGAGTGGAGCTTTGTACATGTGTTACACGGACATGGGATCCCCTGCACTGCTCCAAGCTGTTGCAAGACACGATTTGGAGTGTATAACTCAACCAATCAGAAATGGATGAGTGGTACTCTTGTAACATGAAGATCTGATGCTTCTAAGCAATACAGAGGAAGCATCTGCATCACATCTGGCGAGCAAGGCATCCAAATAACCTAATAAAATAGATAGAATTATATTAGAATCATTGTTAACTACTCGTAGTGTAACAAAATGTTAGATTTACTTTTATACATGTGACGATGTCTGAAGGTCAAATGCATCTCGGTATGGGCGCACCGCGTGTGTTGGCTCAGCAGTGCATCAAAATTTGCTCGCCAACGACATCCTAAGAGGCTCCCCTGCTGATGAATCCATATTTCATCATCTTTATTCTATCATTTTGGTCTCAAAAACCCTAGTAAATGCGTGTAAATAGCATTAAATCCAGCATCTTAGCATTCATGCATGTGCATGTAAATAGTGTATAAAATACTGTAATTAAAGCCAAAATTATAGAATAAATGAAAGAACAGAAAAAAGAATAAAATATTGTAAATATTTTATGACCCGAAACCCCGAGACCTAGACATCTTGATGAATAGGTCGACCTGGAATAAAGTAGGGGGAGATAAGGGCCAGATACATATTCTTTTCAATTCATTCTTTATTCATTTTGGGACCTATTTTTGGTTCCACTTTTTATACTTCAAATAAATAAACTTTGGACATGAAAGTTGTAGATAATCAAATAAAGAAAAATACAAAATTGGTTTCACTGAAAAACAATGTATAGATAAAAAGTTATGGTCTGAATAAAAATCCAGAATCCCAACTTCCCAGACCCGTATCTCACAAATGAAAACTCCAAATGCTTGAAACTCACCTTTATTTGTATATAATTTAAAATAAGCTATTTAATGGCAGTGGTTTCGCATTTGGCGGAGCTACGTTTGAAAGTTGAGTTTTGGACCCCTATTGTATACTTGTACAGATTAAAATATTTATTTTATTATTTATTCACTATTTTTTATATTTTTATATTTTTATAATTATGTAAATATTATTTATAATACATTTGTGCATTGAAATCAGAATAAAAATACAAAAGAAATTCAAATAAAAATACATGTATATTTATAATACATAGGTATAGAACCTATATACATACATATAATAATACTACTTATATTTTATTAAATATACAAAATATCTAAGAAAAATAAAATAAAAATAATTTTAAGTGTATAAAAGTATTCTATAAATTTACAAAATAATAAACAAAAATAGAGAAATTAAAATCACAAAATAAAAATAAAGTAATAAAATGCATAGGTATATGTACCTATATAGGCCTAAAATAATAACTTGTAATTTTAGGCCTCATAAAAATAATTAAAAATCATAATAAAATACCTTATAAAGTATAAAATATTTTTTATTTAATAACCTAAAATTAATAAAATCATTTACTATTTTTAAATGAATTTTTAATTATTTTTTGCAGGGTTTTTCCTGGTTGGTCCACGTGGACCAACCAAGAGGCAGTCAGCGTTGACCCCCGGTCAACTGACTGTCCTCCTCGCCTGTACACCTGACAAACCTCAGTTTGTCATCGTTTTTGTCAATTTTTACAGACTTCATCTTGCACTTTTTGAGATCGATTCCTTCGCGACTTTTGTCCCTCGATCCTTGGTCTATCACGCCCTTGCGTTTTTTGGGGGAGAGGGCCATCGATTCGCCCGATCTCCCTTGGTATTTGGTGCCTCTTCACCATCGAGTCAAACCACATATAATGGAGTCCCGACTTCCTTTTCAAACTTGAACGTCTCATTCCATAGGTTAGCTCCCCTTCTTGCTCCCAACAGCTCGAGGAAGGTGACAGCTTCCTCTCGAGCCCTTCGGGTGGGTCGAGCGTCGCCTGAGGTGGCTCCACAACCTCCGCCTTCGCCGACGTCGAGGTACCCCCTTCCCTCCGGTCAGCACTGTCGAGGCTGCCCTATTCCCCTTTATTTTCTTTCGTATTTTACTCGTCGTAGCCTTAGGATCGAAATCCCTAAAGAGATTTCACGTTCCATCGCTTAAATCGCCCAAATCGTTCACCTTGCCGGAGCGCTCCTCCGGCCGAGCTCATCCTCGCCGCGTCACGCCACCATTACACCACCGCGGGACCCATGCACTTTTGCCCTGGGTCCTCTCACGATTTTGTGCAGGTCAAAGCCCGTTGACTCGAGCCCAGGAGCATTTTTGAAGTTCGTCGGAGGTCCAGTGGAGCTCCACAGCTCCGCCGTCCTCCTCCGCGAGCCTCGGCCACCGCCGAGGTCTTTTGAAGTCCCTGGGAGATAGCCCAGACCTCCAGGAGTCTCCAGCCGTATCTTGAAGCCCAGAAGTTCGCCGGAGAAGGAGCAGGAGCTCGGAGAAAGTCGCCTCGCCGGCGCTCCTCCGCTATTCTTGCTCCGGTCTTCACAGCCGTCGGATCAAGGCGGAGCTCCAGATCGCCCAGCCGATGTTGGATCGCGCCAAGCTCTGACCATCAGATCTTCAGTTGAAGGTCTAATCTTCGCCGTCCATCGCCGAAGCGTCATCGATCGTCCACCGTCTGCCACGTGTCAAGTGAATCGCCTTCAACCGTTGGATCGCGCGCAGTAGGTATATTTTGCATCTGACCCCCGCACCATTTTTGTATTTTTATTTAGTCCTTAAACTTTCATTTGTTATTTAAAATATTTTGTAACATTTGCGTCCAGACCCTTGAACTTTCCATTATTGCAATTAGGTCCTGGCCACGTCACCTCACGTGCCCAGTACACGTGAGGTGAAGGGCATTTTGCAAGGACCCCCCTCAGGGTTTTCTTATTTCGTTTCAGTCCAGAAATTTTGTGAGCACGTGTAATATTTTTGGAATATTTGCATCGAAGCCCCTGGGATTTTTGGAAATTACATCTAGGTCCTTCCCAAGCGTGTGCTAGTCACACGCCCTGGTGGGTATTTTGCAGGTGTACCCTTGCGGGTCTCGATATTTGTAATTGGTCCATTAAGTTTTATATTCAGTAGTTTATTTTGTGAGAAAATTGCAACTTTACCCCCAGATGTTTGTTTATTTGCACTTATACCCCTGCCTGATTTATATTTTGTATGCTTTCCCTATTTATTTAGAGCATCATTTTAACTCGAAAAATTCCCAAAAAATCACATAGCTTCCTGTTTGCTTGCACTTCCACGCCATATTTTTGCATTTCATTTTTATTACATTTTAATATTTATTAAAAATAAAAAACATGCATTTTAGCTATTGTTTGCATTAGAAAATACCAAAAAAATATTAAAACCCCTTGAAAATTCCAAAAAAAATATCTAAGGTCTATTTTAGTGTCTTCTAGTGTCAGAAAAAATCACTAAAAATTTCAAAAGCAAAAACCTTAAAAATTAGAATATACCTAAAACTTCAAAAAAATCTAAAAAAACACAGGAAAATCATAAAAATATAAACATGCATCCCGTAGTTTTCATATTTTATTCCCTTTATTTTAAAATTAATTTGGAAAAATTTTGTTACTGTTTGATATTTTTCATTCCAATTTTTATTTTGGCCAGCAGTTAATTCATTGTTTTCTTTTATTTTAACTTTTAAAAAAATCAAAAACATTCAGAAAAATTCCCAAATATCATAAAAACAGTAGAAAATTGTTAAAAGACCAAAAACATTTTATTTTCTTATTTTTGAGCATTTTCTTCATTTTTATAAATATCTGGTCCTCTCTTTTCTTATATTGTTTATAATCTAATATTGAAAAAGAATATATAAAAAATATATAAAATATAAAAAGAAAATATAAAATCAGATAATGAAAAATAAAAATACAAAATATAAAATTATAAATTAAATTAAAAATTAAAAATTAAAAACCCACAAAAACATTGGCATATTTGTAGACATTTAACCACACATCACATTTTTGTGCATCATTACTTGATCTATCCTGCCTTGCTCCCTGAGTTCGACCTCTACATACTTACACCTATACACCTTTTTATGTAGAGTTAATAATAAATTTTAACTCCACTTTTGCTTGTCATTGCTTGATTTCATATTGTGGGTTAATTGTTGATTAATTAGGGTTTCGTGAGCGGTCGCCTGATGAATCTCCATTTCATCACCTTTATTCTATCATTTTAGCCTTAAAAATCCTAGCTAATGCATGTAAATAACATCAATTTGTCTATAATAGCATTCATTATTTAGTGTATTTGTTGTACATAAAATAAGGTTTTTAATGCTAAAATTATAGAATAAAGAGAAGAAAAGAAAAAGGAATAAAATATTGCAAATATTTTATGATCCTAACCCCGAGACCAAGTCGAGAATGGAATTGGTCGACAAGGAATAAAGTAGGGGGAGATAAGGGCCAATAATACAATAAATACCTCATTTATTTATTCATTCATTTATGCATTTTGACACCTATTTTGTATATAATTTTTTATTTATCAAATAAAGAAACTTTATACATGAAAGTTGTAGATAATAATGTAAATAAAAATACAAAATTAAGTTTGTACAAAAAGAATACATGGTGTACATTTTATACACAGAATAAAAAGCCATAATCTCAACTTCACAGACCCATATCTAGCAAATAAAAACTCAAAATCACCAAAATCACCTTTAATTGTATATAACTTTTCAAGAACTATTTAATAAAATTGGTTTCATAACTTTTGGAGTTAATCTGTTAAAGTTAGGTTTTTGGCCCTTCATTGTACAGTCTACCTGATTAAAATATTCATTCTATTCATTATTTATTATTTCTATAAATTTATATTTTTAGAATTTTGTAAATAATATATGTAATACATTTACATATTGAAATTAGAATAAAACCAAAAAGAATTTGTAAAATAAAATAAGTATATGCAATATATAGGCAAAATACATATGTTATGTATGTACATAAATAAAAAGGGAATACATTCTTTAATTATTTTATTCTTTCATATTTTTATAATATTGTAAATATTATTCATAATATATAAAAAATTACAAATCCAAAATAAAAAAACAAATAAAATTCATTAAATAAATAAAATATATAAAATATAGGTAAAATACCTATAAGTATACATACATATATATACCTATTTATATAAAAATATGAATAAACTTATAAAAAATAAATAAAAATATACTTATACTTGTAAAAATAAGTTATAAATATATAAAATAATATAAGAAAATAATAAAATAAAATAAAAATAAAATATACAAAATACATATAAATGCACTTATAAATACATTATTAAAATAAACCCATAATAAAATACATCAAAAAATTAAATAAAAATCATAAATAAATACTACATTAATTAATACACATTTTTTATTTTATAAGCAAAGTGTAATAAAATCATTTATGGGGTTAAATTAATGAGTCAATAATCAAGCTGACGTGGACCAATCAGAATCCAGGGAATGTTGACCCCCGTCAAATCCCCCTGCACCTCTGACTCCCGTCAGAACTGTCTTTTCCCCCTTATTCTTGCATTTTTCCCGCTCGATACATAGCTCCATCACCTTCGATCCCTTCGCGGAAATTTCTCCTAGAATCATCATGATGCACGCCACCCTAGTAGATTGCTTTTACATACGTCTGATTCTTTGATTTGAGCCGATCAATAAGGATGCCCCCTCTTGTTTATAAATAACTCCATCTCCCTCCTTCGCCATTTTGGCCATTTCCCTAGCCCTAGAGCTCCAACCTTCGGCCAAGCGTGCATCCAGGTGACAGATGGAGGTCGCCTGAAGGTTGTGGAAGCTCGCGGAGGAAGGAGATGCGCCCAAGGCCGCCGTTGCCGGCGACCTCTGCTCCTTGGCCAAACGCCAGGTATGAGCTGTGCATTTTACTTGTTTTAGATAGGTTTTAGTCTTAGCTTTTTATTCTTGTCATTAGATTAGTCATTAGACCTTAGGGGTAGCGTAGTTAGGGTGATTCGTAGTTCGCCGGAGCTTTGCTCCGGCGAGCATTTCCCGGTGACCCCGACCTGCTCCGCCCTCGCTTCCACCGCCACCTTCTTCCCCTTTCATCTTCCCACGCCCCAGGCACCCTCACTCACCCAGGTCTTCATCGGATCTGGAGATCAGATCTCCATCCTTCACCCATCGCCGGAGATCTTCGTCCGAAGCCCCCTCCGTCCATTTTCAGTTCTAACGGGACGAGGCAGTTTGCCCTAGTCCCTTGTTTCATTCTGTGCAGGTACAAGGTACTTTGAGGCACCGGGAGGTGTTCTTCGACGCTCGCCGGAGGTACCTGGAGTGCCACCTCGACATCGACTTGGTGGCGGCACTCCGGTCGACCTTTGGCTGATCTGAAACCTCCTGCGGTTAGCTGGGAGCACCTGCGACGTGTCAGGATCCTTGGGAGCAGCAAAGAGCGGCAGGGGAGGGAGATATCACAGGAGGAAGTTCGCCCAGGCGAACCTTCCTCCACGTTCTTCCAGATGCCCTCCCTGCCGTTGGATGAAGGAGGAGTCCCAGGAGGAAGCTCAGCCATCTGATGGAACGATGCCTTCACCGTAGATCTCATCCACGAGATCTAATCTCGTGCGTTCATCGGTGAATCGGCACCAGCCGCGGGATGAACGCCACGTGTTAAGTGATCGAGATCCAACCGTTCGTTCGCGTGCACTTTGGGGGTAGTTTTCCCATATACCCCTGCTCTTTTTGTATTTAGATTTTAATTCTATAAATTAAATATTTAGTGTAAATAAAAATGAAAATTTTGCAGTAGGACCCCTATTCTTTCCTTAATTACATTTTGGTCCTTCCGCGTCTCACATGCAGTCCCACGTGAGGCACGTGAATTTTGCATTGTAGCCCTGACACTTTTTGTAAATTGTAAATTAGTTCCAAAAATTAAAATAAATGTTTATTTCAGTAGGAATTTTTGCACGGAGCCCCCTGTATTTATTTTATTTGCAAAAATGCCCCTGCTAGGCTATTTTATTATTATGCCTTTTATGTATTTATTATAAATATCTATGTAGCTCCTAAAAATCCACAAAAATTATGTTAGATGCTTCATGTAGTGTACTTTCACGTCCACATTTTATTTTGCATTTTTTTGCATTTAACCTAATTATTAAAAATGAAAAAGGAGCCATTTTTGCACTATCTAAATTATAAACTACCAAAAAATATAAAAACATTTTAAAAAATTACAAAAAAATTATATATGGTATATTTATATATATTGAGTCCAGAAAATGAAAAACCCTAAAAATAAGAAAAATAAAAATAAAAAATCAGAAAGCTCCAAAATCCAACAAAAAAATATAAAAACCCTAAAAAAATACCAAAGATACATTTTTCTCTTTTATAATTATCTATACATTATTATTAATGTATTAAAATTAATTTGGGTAATTTTTGAACTTAGTTTATATTTTTAAAACCCAAATTAGTTTCGGCTATTTAATTAGTCCTATATTATGGACATTTTTGGAATTAAAAATACATAAAAATTAGAAAAAATCCAGAAAAATAACAAAAAAATATAAAAATATAAAAAACCAAAAAATATTATATGTAATATATTTTGAATATTCATATATTAATATATATCCATATATTATATTACTTATCTCTCTTCTCTTATATATATCTCTTTATATATATGTATTTATATATATCTATATTAAATAATTAAAAATATATAAAATATAAGAACAAAAAAAGAAATAAAACAAAATTTTAATTAAAAATTAAAAGAAAATATAAAATCAAAAACCCACAAAAACAAAAAAGAAATGGAAATGATCATTAAATTGAATAATTGCACAACCAATTTTCACCACATCACCATTCGCCTCCCAGTGTTCGACATCTACTCATGCTTACACCTATACACCTTTGCATGTAGAGTTATAATAAATTTTAACTCCACATTTTTTATTTTAATTGCATATATTTCATTGTGGGTTAATTGTTGATTGATCAAGATTTGGTGAGCGGTCGCCTCAGCGACATTGTGATCCCGCCTTGTGTGGATTACTCTAGACCTCGTCAGATCTCTGTTCATCAAATGGCACCGTTGTCGGGATGGCAACGGATTTTGTATGAATTTGTGTGGTTTTCATTTATTTATTTAATTCTTTGCTCATGTCCATTATATATTTATTTATTTGATTTTTTATTTTTATTGACATTATTTGATTGACTGTTCTGACCCATCTTCTTTCTTTGTCTTTGATGCGAGGGACCGCCAAGCGAAGGAGGACGTCCTAGGAGGACCAGTGCACCCAAGAAAGGCGGAGTTGGCTCTTCTACATTAGCCAACAGGAGAGAGCATCAAAAGCAGATGAAGGAGAATTTTTGGATGGATGTCTCATTTTATGCATTTTATTTTATTATGTATATTTATGTGAGAGAATGACACTTGAATTGTAATAATACAGGACTCTACAGGTACACTCCGACTCCCGAGGTCCATTGCCCGAGGGATTGTTCCCTTGGGGGCCTCGATGGTTTTAACGTTTTTCCTTTTTTTTAATTTTGTATGAATGATCCCTAGCTTAGGAATTGCTTGCTCGTAGATTAAGGCCAAACACCTAACATATTTGCATGTGCCTATAGCCGCATTTGGACTTAGTCAAACTTTAAACAGTCGACCTCACCATCTTCGATCCTACGTGCCGCAACATCCCTGCCAAGCGCTTCTCCTGAACTCGATGTGTCGAAAGGAGAAGGGGTGAGCCTATACCGGACTCCTGGATTGAAGATTGGTGATCGACTTGTGGTGCTTCACGATAATAGCAGTTACTATCTGATTACCACGAAATTGAGAGCGGTCGTATTGATTCACAAGGCGAATCAACAGTCGATGTCTTGACCACTACAAAATCCCGTAATTAATCAACAATGAACCCACAATCAAATATCAAACAATGACAAGCAAATGTGGAGTCAAATTTATTTTTAACTCTACATAAAAGATGTATAGGTGCAAGTATGTAGAGAGTTCGAACACAGGGAGCAAGGCAGGATAGATCAAGCTAAGTGCAAAATGCGATTGTGATCAAGTGCCTACAAGTGCTATTTTTTTGTGGGTTTTGAATTTTATTTTTTTTATTTAATTTTTGATTTTATATTTTTGTATTTTGGTTTTCTTTTTACTGATTTTGTATTTTATTTTTATATTTTATATTTTTATATTTTCTTTTTCAATAATAGAATATATAGCTTATATAAAGAATAGATGTATACAAGAGAGAGGAGATATATATAGGTAAAAATGCTCAAAAATCAAGGAATAAGATATTTTTGGTCTTTTTATATTTTTAAGATGTTTTTGCGATTTTTGAGGATTTTTCTAAATGTTTTTGATATTTTAAAATATTGAAATATAAGAAAACAGTGAGCAAAGGTTCTGGCAGAATTTAAAATGGGAATGAAAAATAGTAAATCGTAATAAATCTTCCCAAATTAATTTTAAAATAAAGTTAATTAAATAAAAAACTCCAGAACCTGAGTTTATCTTTTTATGATTTTCGTGGAATTTTTAAGATTTTTTGGAAGATTTTTGATGTTTTGCTATTTTTAGGGGTTTCCTTTTGAAATTTTTAATAAGTTTTGGTCTGGAGTTAAAACACACAAAATCAAACAAAATATATTTTTTTTGGAATTTTTCAAAAAGTAATGTATATACTAAAAATAAAAGACTGTAGGAAGGTAGAAATGATGTTTTTGAATTTTTTAACTACTCAAACAAGAAGTTAAAAATACAACAAAAATCTCTGATTATAGAACAAAGTCAGGGGCACATGGACATATTTTTAGATTTTCAAATAGATGAAAGATGCTTCAGAAATAAATCAATTACTAAAAATATTGTAGAAATTCTACATGACATAAATCACAATAGTTTTTGTTGAAATTTGAACCCATATTCGGCCCTGCTAATTACTACAACATATCCAAAAATGAGCAAGTGATATTCAGTATTTCAAGCGTTATCAACAAAACAAGCCCAATCAGTACTCCGACTTCATAAATTCGCCATAAATATTCCGTACATCAGAAAATTCTACAATTTGGATATGATGTAGAACTCTTAAACAACTTTCTAACAAAAAAAATCTCACATGAAACGGAGTTCAGATGAACGTGTTATGAGTATTTGAGTGTAGGGGTACAGATGAAAACATAAGAACGAAACTGCAGTTCAAAAGATACTCGAAAACTTCTTGAAATATACCAAAAATGCAGGGGTATAGCCGCAAAACTTACCACTTATCCACGTGGCATCAAGCTCCTCTTTGTCAGTAAGGGTATGTGCGTGAAATTTCAAAATGGTGAGGGCTTATGTATAAAACTTCTACCCCTTGGCTGGATGGTTAAGATTAAAAGGAGGGGGATAGATCCAACGGTGGCTGCTATCCACCCCCTCCCTTCTTCTTCTTCCTTTGAAAAACATCAACAAAAACGCCAATCCGAGGGCCGGCGAAGTGCCACGGTGTGGAGCTCTACGTGAGAGATGGTGGTGCGGCTGTAGGACGTTCGGACGGAGACCCGCGAGTAGAAATGAAAGCTCGAGCGTGGGCTCGGCTTGCGTTATGCACACAAAAAATATATGGGGTGTATGGATTCTCCTACGAAAATGGTAGAAGGAGATGGTCTCCGGTCACCGTGCGTGGTCAGAGTTGGTTGAGGTTGCGTAAAGGGAGTACGAAGAAGTGGATGAAGGCGGCGATGAGATGGTTAGCCGCGACGAATGAGGATGGAGAAAAGTTGAAGATAATGGGTTGTTACACTACAACAATAAGAAAAACTAAATCTAAAAGTTACTACAAGAATAAAAATGTAGCATGTGAAGGTAGTCGCCTATGGTGATCGATTCTCCGATGAGAATGACCGGTCATGGCCTCGATTCCGGCGGAGAAGAGGCTTGACAAGCTAAGAGCTTGTGATACAATGGAGCAAGAACACCAAGGGATCACGCCAAAGAATCCTCCCTTCGTCGTGGCTTCGTCTCCAACCTTCACTCTGTCACAATGGAGGTAGAGGAGCTAGAATGAAGACTCTAATGGTGGAAGAATTCAAAAATGGGAGATGAAGCTCTTTTATTTGGTGGAGGAATGGAAGAGATGATGGCTATTGGGGGAGGCCTCCACCAATGGGAATGGACTATTTCAAATTTTTTGGACACTAGTGATTGTCTTTATGCTCATGTGTACTAATAAAAAAAGAGAGGTCTTTCCCAATGAAAATATATTTGAATAACACGAGACCTCAAAATAAACTCAAATCATGAAACTATCTCAAAATAATGTCATCTAGAATATTGCAGAAGAAAGCTTTTTTTTTTAAATTTTGTAAATTAAAAACATGTTTTTTTTGAAGGTATAAAATACCCATTTTAGATTTTTATGATTTTAGTCTTATTTTCTTATTAATAATATAAAAACTTGAAATATTTTTGTTGATTTTTAATTTTGTAAGATAATAAGAAAAAACGATAAAGATAGAATACAAGCCAAATTGACTTGTATAAAAAAACTATTTTTGTATCTTTTTTTATTTTATATTTTTAAATTGATTTTATATTTTTAATAGAAATTAGAATATACAACTAACAAAATAAAATTGAAATCAAAATAAAAAAAAGAGTTAAAAAAAGGAATCTATACAAAAGAAAGAAAAAGGCGTAAACGATTGTACAGCAGGGGTCCAAAACTCAACTTTCAAATCGTAACTCCGAAAAATACGAAACTACCTTCATTAAATAGATTATTAAAAATTATATACAATTAAAGGTGAGTTTGATAGATTTTGAGTTTTTATTTGAGAGATATAAGTCTGGGAAGTTAGGATTTTGGAATCTTATTCAGATCATAACTTTGTATCTGTACATTATTTTTGAATGAAATCAATTTTGTATTTTTCTTTACCTAATTATCTACAACTTTCATGTACAAAGTTTCTTTATTTGATGTATAAAAAGTAGAACCAAAAATAGGTCCCAAAATGAATAAAGAATGGATAAAAAGTATAGGTATTTATACTGTATTTTTGACCTTATCTCCCCCTACTTTATTCCTTGTCGACCTATTCATCAAGATGCCTAAGTCTCGGGGTTTTGGGTCATAAAATATTTACAATATTTTATTCTTTTTCTTTTCTTTTATTTATTCTATAATTTTGGCTTTAATTACAGTATTTTATACACCAATGGGATGCACATGCATGAATGCTAAGATGATGTATTTAATGCTATTTACATGCATTTGCTAGGGTTTTTGGTGCCAAAATGATAGAATAAAGATGATGAAATGTGGATTCATCACTATCCTAGGGCGATTTCTTCGGCTTGTATTTGCATATAGCATAGGTTTCAAATTCTGTTCTGCATCCTGCATGGAGAGAGCTGGAGGCACTGTAAGTCTTCTCACTTAGCATGCATCATCTATTTCCTACTTGCATAGCTTTTCCGATCTTCTCCCTCTATTTTTGCCAACCTAGGATGCTTAATGGAAATTGGAACCTCGATAGGCACGTGCGTTGAAAAATACAAAAAAAAAGAAGTGATAACCTAAATAAAATTGGAACTGTAAGTCTTTGGACCTAAAAATAAAATATAATGGATTTCCTTATCTTGGGGAGAGAAACCCCCTCATTGTATGCGTTTTAAATTGCTTATGTACACACTAAGGAGTAGAGCCCAAATCCCATCAAGCCTCCTAAGTGTTTGTACAACTTTGTGATTCTCACCTCACTCTAAAACTGAAAAGATAAATGACCGTCACCTAATGGTATTCACTGTGTTGAGTAGGTGAATCGGGGATTTGCCTTGTGTATTGAATGTGACTTGGAGTCCACTATGCTTTTCATTCATCATTAGAGTAGCTGGTCCGCCCGTGTGAGTCATGCATTTTTCATCTTTGAGTCTCTCTACCTCTCTTATACATACATCTCTGTATCTGCATCGAGTCATGATATTGGAGCTTGAGCTCAATCATTCTTTGCCAAGTCCTTTGTTTCCCTCTTCTTCACATCTTCCTCGTATCCACCGTACTATCCCCATCTTCTCAGGTTCGAGGAGAGCATGCTCTTCGGACCACCATTTTGACGGTGTTCCCGTCTTGTGTGGAACACCCAATTTCTCCTATGTCCCGATCTTCTCGCCCGCCCTCCTCATCCCCTATGTGTCACTCTTCTACCACCCGTGATATTGGCGCATAAGCTCAATCAGCTTCTCCACTCCATTGTGTTACCCTTCTGATCCACCTTCCTCGTGTCCCCCATATCATCTCTTCTTTTACTCGGGATTGCTGTGCTTTTAGCAATAGCTCGCGTCGAGGATTCGTCACTTATAGTGATTATTGGAGTAAGTCGGGCATGATGTTGAGGATGCTGAGGTTGATTTGGTGGATTTGTCTTTCATACGTGCATAGGATCTCATTGAGGACTTTCGATGATGCACGAGGATTGGGTGTGATTCTTTATTGAGGATTTAGATCTCGCACGCTGGATTGAGGATGTGATGTATTTTGATGCTTCAATGAGGAATTCATGTGATCTGATTGACTGATCTACCCATTTGGTTCGGCCCGTCAGGACTCAGATTTTGGAATGCCTATCTTGATATATGCTTCATGGTGACGGTGCCCTGAACCCCCCATGAACCTTCTCATCTTCTTGATTGACCCATCCTTGATCTCCTGACTCTTTGATCCACCTATGGCACTTTGAGGATTCATGATTATCTTTCGTGCCATCTCAGCCAGATTGGATTGCCCCAAGGGATGTTTTGTGATTTACCTGACTATTTACTCCCTCACACTATCTTATGCCCTCCGAATGATTAATGATTGATTGTTTTGAGGACCTGAGATTTTATGCCAGCATTCCCATGACCTATATTTATCTAGCTCGCATCACTTCCCGAGGACTATCTGCGGGAGAATGTGACAATTTCTAGGACTACGGTTTCCTCCACTGCTTGGGTCGCCATGTTGATGGGACTCGAAACCGAGTCAGATGATATACTTGATTGGCCTCCCCCTGTGATTGTGTACCCGATCTGTCAGTACACGAGGCCAATAGAAGTATTTCTCTCCTTAGCGGTCCTCGCAAGGACGAGCCTCGATATTCTAGTTATTCATTTCCCAGTTCATAGCTCTCCGAGGGTTATCTACGAGAGGCTATGACACATTATAGCTCTTGTGGTCTCTTCTGCTGGTAGATGATCTGTCATCTACCGAGGCCACATTTTCTGATGGATCCGGCTCCTTTGAGCCCTTTCCTCTCCTTGATGATCCTCGTAAGGACGAGATGTACTCTGATTATTCACTGTGTAGTCCGCATCACTTCCCAAGGACTATCTGCGGAAGGATGTGACACCTTCTTTACGATCGGCTTCACTCACTTCTGGCGCCTCCATTTGTTGGGGGCACGTTGCCGATTCGTCTGATATGAGCAGTCAGTCTCCCTTTCTGATTATGCGCCCGATCTGTTGGGGCAAGAGACCGACTTGCTCAGACTTCGTTGAGTTTACTCTCCTCGACGGTCCTCGCAAGGATGAGTTCTTTTCTGATTATTCCTTGACTAGCTCGTAGCTCCCCGAGGGTTATCTGCGGAAGACTACGACATATTTCCGATCTGATTGGTCTCTTCTGTTGGTAGCCGATTTGTCGACTACTGAGACCATTATGTGGGTCCGTCTGATGGACCCGGCTCCTTCGAGCCCTTCTCTCTCCTTGACGACCCTCGCAAGGTAGAGACACATTCTGACTATTCCTTGCCTAGATTGTATTACTCTCCGAGGACTATCTGCGGGAGCATGCAACACTCTCTTTACGCTCGGTTCCCCTTGCTGACTGTGTCTCCGATCTGCGTAGCATGGAATCGAGTCATCTGATATATATGACTTTGGTCCCATCCTGAGTTGCCTATCCGATTTGCAGATCATGGGACCCATCTGATTAGACTCCTTTGAGTCAGCTCGCCTTGACGACCCTCGCAAGGTTTAGCTCCTGATATCTGTCATTTCCATTCCTAGATAGTAGCACGTTCCCCGAGGGTTATCTACGGGACGCTGCCACACTTTCTGGATTTGTCGGTCTCTTCTGCTGGTAGCCGACATGTCGCCTACCAAGACCGTACCTGATGATCCGTCTGATGGATCACTGACGCCTTTGCGTCCGCTCACCTTGATAACCCTCGCAAGGTCGAGCCTCTTTCTGCTTGTTCATTGATTAGCATGTACTACTCCCCGAGGGTTATCTGCAGGAGGGTACATCATTTTCTAGGTACTCGGTTTCACTTATGTTGTCTCCTATCTATTGGAGCACGAAGCCGAGTCTTCTGAGCTGTCTACTCGGTCTCCTTCTGATTGTGTCTCCTATCTGTCAGAGCACGGAGCCGAGTCTTGTAATTATTCTCTGATTCTGCTCACCTTGACATCCCTCGCATGGTTGAGCCATGACTTACGGTATTCGGTGTGTCTCCTGTGATCTTCCGACCTCATGACCACCGAATGCCACGATGTCTCTTGTTTCTTACCTTTCCATATCTTTCTGAGACTCTGATTGACCTGAGGAATCTATACTGTTCCTTCTTCCTCCCGATCTTATAGTATCGGCTCTATTTCCTCGTGCTGACCCTACGAGCCGATTGACTGCTTCATGCTACCGATCCCCGTTTTACTTTCTGATCTGTTTGTCCCCAGTAGCCGACACCCACCTGACTGCTTATCCGGGTGTCCTACACTGTATGAGTGCGTCACTGTTCTCACAAGGAGATGATGGCACAAGTACGGTATTCACCTGTCAGATACCGTCCTGTACTCCACCAGTTTTTTACCACTTGTATATATGTGTGCCTTGTTCATTCCTTCTCCCGCATGTTATGCGTGCCCTAGACCTATCGCCATATCTTTGTGTCTGTACTTAGGACGTACCTTGTCCTAAGTATAGGGGGGTACGCACCGCGTTGTTCTTTCTTCGTTCAGTTTTGTCACTCCTGTTGTTGCATGTACTTAGAGATATCTCACCCTAAGTATAGGGGGAGTGGTGTGTATATTCTCCACGATCTTTTCTTCTATTTGTATATATCTCTCTTTTCTTCTTTTCTTCTTTTCTTCTTTTCCTTTTCTATCTGTTGTATCTAAATAAAAGGTGTCGCCCCTTTGTGTCAGTTTTCTGTACTTAGGACGTACTTTGTCCTAAGTATAGGGGGGGTGCACCCCTGATTTGTTAATTCTTTGATCTGTTTATTCCCACCCTTGACCCTCCCTGCTTTGTGTACAGTCTGCTGTACTTAGGATTACTTGATCCTACGTATAGGGGGGACGGTCAATTTCTCATTCATCCATTTCTTATTTATGTATTCTTTAGACTTTTCTATACTCAGTACGAGTTATGTCTTCTCTTTCTCTTTTCCGATCTATGAGGACATAGCTCAACCTAAGTATGGGGGGGTCGTATATACTTTGTATATACTTCAGCCATAACTCTTACTTTAGTAATCCCTTAATAATATGGCTAATAATTCTTTAAATTCATTAAAACCTAATAAACGATGTGATTACTCCTCATATTCTTTTTGTATTTAGTGATTAATAAATCAGGTGAAAATATTTTTTGCAAAATGTTTGAAAATAGTTTGAAAATCTTTGTGAAAATCTTTTGAAAACTATTTTAAAAATGTTTTGTTACATGTTTTCAACCTTTATAAAAACATTTTGGTTTGTAAAGTTTATTTTCTTTGTGTGAAATAAAATATTTGAAAAAACTATTTACAAATGGTTTGAAAAATGGTTGCAAAAATATTTTGAAAAATCTATATATACTGTTTGAAAAACCTTTGCAAAATGATTTTCAAATGTGTGTATAGGTTTGTAAAGTGCTTGTAAAAATTATCTTGTACTATAGTTTTTCAAAATTGTTTGTAAAATGATTTTCAAATAAATTTGAGGAATAAAAGCATCAGTATATATGTATAAATCAAAAATAAAATACATAAAATTCTTTATCAATTTTATACACACCTAAAATAAATCACTTTGTTAAAACCTGTAAATTCTTTAAGTCCTGTAAAAATAAAGCGGTACGCCCGTGTAAATAGTTGTACATATTTTATTCTTTTATTTGCAAAAAAAATCTTTGTGTAAAAATTTTCTCTTTGTTTTCAGATTCTTTGAAAAATTGCATTATTCTTTGCATATTTGTAAATAGCATTTGCATAGTATTCATATTCTTTCATTGAGCTTGATGATTGAACTAGTCCAATAAAGTCAAAGATTGGAGCTTGATTGGACCTTACTGCACCTAACTGCACTGGAACCTTATAGGAACTAGGTTTAAGGTGCTTCAGGTCTATTCTGACTTAATTCTTTGAGAAATTAGGGCTAGGTTCAAGTCACCTCAGTGGACTAACTAGAACTTTTCGAGACACACGCACGACTCTTGTCGGCTGTGACCTAACTTGGACACTTGCACCTTTCACTTAGCTCAACTCAGTTGGAGTGGTGAGGGGGTTGGATTTGCCAGTCTGAGACGCACACGGGTGGAAACATTCATCCTCGTATAGGGAGGGAAGTGCATCCCAACCTGGTCCGGTTTCAATGAAGTCGAATGACAGGAGAGTGTGGGTTGCGATAAAGCTTCGAAAGAGGGATAGTCTTCTGGCTCAAGAGGAAAAAGTCCTTATGCAAATGCTAATGTAAATGGTATTAAAAAAAGAAAAAAAAAGGAAAAAAAATAGAAAGGCTTGAAAATAAAAATAAAAGTGCCTGCCGAAGCATGTATATATATTGTACAGAAAATAAGCAAGCTTGAACGTCAAAGTTATACCATGTAAGCCTGCAGCTGGATGACTTGACTACACTGGTCTTGCATCCCAGGATAGGTGGCTACACTGGCTACCGTCCATTCTTTTCCCCTCCTCCTCCTCTTGAGTTGGATGCCACTTGAACTTAGAAGGGAATACCCCACTCCTCGACGATAGAGGGCTGGATTGGGGAATCATTGGGTTGTCATTCTGGAGAAGTCAGTTCCTTTATCATTTCAGTTGGGAAGAGCCGCTATCACTTACACTGTACAAGTCAGCTTCATAGTCATAAGGGTTTGCGTTTGACGTAGGCTAGTTCTGACCTGGCTGTTGAGGTGATTTGAACCGAGTTCTGTGACACTCGAAGGCTGTTATGTTTTAAAGTTGGTTCTCGACAAGGTTCTACATACATTCACACCCAAGGTCTAATAGAAGCTCCAAATTCTGATTTTGTAAGGACAGATATTGCACTGAAAGCAACCCTATTCACTCTACCCTTTTTCAATTCTCTTTTTCTTTTCCGATTCCTTATTCTTTTTGTACTTATTGCATAAGTACTTGCTAGGGACTGGCAAAGGCAAGTATAGGGGGGTGATGAATCTCCATTTCATCACCTTTATTCTATCATTTTGGCCTTAAAAACCCTAGCTACTGCATGTAAATAGCATCAATTTGTCTATAATAGCATTCATTATTTATTGTATTTATTGTACATAAAATAAGGTTTTTAATGCCAAAATTATAGAGAAAAGAGAAGAAAAGAAAAAGGAATAAAATATTGCAAATATTTTATGATCCTAACCCTGAGACCAAGTCAAGAATGGAATTGGTCGACAAGAAATAAAGTAGGGGGAGATAAGGGCCAATAATACAATAAATACCTCATTTATTTATTCATTCATTTATGCATTTTTGACACCTATTTTGTATATAATTATTTATTCATCAAATAAAGAAACTTTGTACATGAAAGTTGTAGATAATAATGTAAATAAAAATACAAAATTAAGTTTGTACAAAAAGAATACACAGTGTACATTTTATACACAGAATAAAAAGGCAGAATCTCAACTTCGCAGACCCGTATCTTGCAAATAAAAACTCAAAATCACCCAAAATCTTTAATTGTATATAGCTTTTCAAGAACTATTTAATAAAATTGGTTTCATAATTTTTGGAGTTAATATGTGAAAGTTAGGTTTTTGGCCCTCATTGTACACTCTACCTGATTAAAATATTCATTCTATTCATTATTTATTATTTCTATACATTTATATTTTTAGAATTTTGTAAATAATATATGTAATACATGTACATATTGAAATTAGAATAAAACCAAAAAGAATTTGTAAAATAAAATAAGTCTATGCAATATATAGGCAAAATACCTATGTTATGTATGTACATAAATAAAAAGGGAATACATTCTTTAATTATTTTATTCTTTCATATTTTTATAATATTGTAAATATTATTCATAATATATAAAAAATTACAAATCCAAAATAAAAAAACAAATAAAATTCATTAAATAAATAAAATAAATAAAATATAGGTAAAATTACCTATAAGTATACCTACATATATATATACCTATTTATATAGAAATATGAATAAACTTATAAAAATTAAATAAAAATATACTTATACTTATAAAAATAAGTTATAAATATATAAAATAATATAAGAAAATAATAAAATAAAATAAAAATAAAATATACAAAATACATATAAATACACTTATAAATACATTATTAAAATAAACCCATAATAATATACATCAAAAAATTAAATAAAAATCATAAATAAATAGTACATTAATTAATACACATTTTTTATTTTATAAGCAAAGTGTAATAAAATCATTTATGGGGTTAAATTAATGAGTCGATAATCAAGCTGACGTGGACCAATCAGAAGCCAGGGAATGTTGACCCACGGTCAACTCCCCCTGCGCCTCTGACTCCCGTCAGAACTGTCTTTTCCCCCCTTATTCTTGCAATTTTCCTGCTCGATACATAGCTCCATCACCTTCGATCCCTTCACGGACATTTCTCCTAGAATCATCATGATTCACGCCACCCTAGTAGATTGCTTGTACATACGTCTGATTCTTTGATTTGAGCGATTAATAAGGGTGCCCCTCTTGTTTATAAATAACTCCATCTCCCTCCTTCGCCATTTTGGCCATTTCCCTAGCCCTAGAGCTCCAACCTTCGGCCAAGCGTGCATCCAGGTGACAGATGGAGGTCCCCTGAAGGTTGTGGAAGCTCGTGGAGGAAGGAGATGCGCCCGAGGCCGCCGTCGCCGGCGACCTCTGCTCCTTGGCCAAACGCCAGGTATGAGCTGCGCATTTTACTTGTTTTAGATAGGTTTTAGTCTTAGCTTTTTATTCTTGTCATTATATTAGTCATTAGACCTTAGGGGTAGCGTAGTTAGGGTGATTCGTAGTTCGCCGGAGCTTTGCTCCGGCGAGCATTTCCCGGTGACCCCGACCTGCTCCGCCCTCGCTTCCACCGCCACCTTCTTCCCCTTTCATCTTCCCACGCCCCAGGCACCCTCACTCACCCAGGTCTTCACTGGATCTGGAGATCAGATCTCCATCCTTCACCCATCGCCGGAGATCTTCGTCCGAAGCCCCCCTCCATCCATTTTCAGTTCTAACGGGACGAGGCAGTTTGCCCCCGTCCCTTGTTTCATTTTGTGCATGTACAAGTGCTTTGAGGCACTGGGAGGTGTTCTTCAATGCTCGCTGGAGGTACCTGGAGCGCCACCTCGACATCGACCTAGTGGCGGCGCTCCGGTCGACCTTTGGCTGATCTGAAGCCTCCTGCGGTTAGCTGGGAGCACCAGCGACATGTCGGGATCCTTGGGAGCAGCAAAGAGCGGCGGGGGAGGGAGATATTACAGGAGGAAGTTCGCCCAGGCAAACCTTCCTCCCTGTTCTTCCAGATGCCCTCCATGCCGTTGCATGAAGGAGGAGTCCCAGGAGAAAGCTCAGTCGTCCGATGGAACGACGCCTTCACCGTAGATCTCATCCACGAGATCTAATCTCGTGCGTTCATCGGTGAATCGGTACCAGCCGCGAGATGAATGCCATGTGTTAAGTGATTGAGATCCAGACGTTCGTTTGCGCACACTTTGGGGGTAATTTTCCTATATACCCCCGCTCTTTTTGTATTTAGATTTTAATTCTGCAAATTAAATATTTAGTGTAAATAAAAATGTAATTTTTGCAGTAGGACCCCTATTCTTTCCTTAATTACATTTTGGTCCTTCCGCGTCTCACGTACAGTCCCACGTGAGGCACGTGAATTTTGCATTGTAGCCCTGGCGCTTTTTGTAAATTGTAAATTAGTTTCAAAAATTAAAATAAATGTTTATTGTGTGTAGGTATTTTTGTACGGAGCCCCATGTATTTATTTTATTTGCAAAAATGCCCCTGCTAGGTTGTTTTATTTTTATGCCTTTTATGTATTTATTAAAAATATCTATGTAGCTCCTAAAATTCCACAAAAATTAGGTTAGATGCTTCATGTTTTGTACTTTCACGCCCACATTTTATTTTGCATTTTTTTGCATTTAACCTAATTATTAAAAATGAAAAAGGAGCCATTTTTGCACTGTCTAAATTATAAAATACCAAAAAAATATAAAAACATTTTGAAAAATTACAAAGAAATTATATATGGTATATTTATATATATATTGAGTCCAGAAAATGAAATACCCTAAAAATAAGAAAAAGAAAAATAAAAAAATTAGAAAGCTCCAAAATCCAACAAAAAAATATAAAAACCCTAGAAAAATACCAAAGATACATTTTCTCTTTTATAATTATCTATACATTATTATTAATGTATTAAAATTAATTTGGGTAATTTTTGAACTTAGTTTATATTTTTAAAACCCAAATTAGTTTCGGCTATTTAATTAGTCCTATATTAGGGTCATTTTTGGAATTAAAAATACATAAAAATTAGAAAAAAATGCAGGAAAAATAAAAAAATAATATAAAAATATAAAAAGCCAAAAAATATTATATGTAATATATTTTGAATATTCATATATTAATATATATCCATATATTATATTACTTCTCTCTCTTCTCTTATATATATATCTTTATATATATGTATTTATATATATCTATATTAAATAATTAAAAATATAAAAAGAAATTTAAAAATATATAAAATATAAAAACAAAAAAAGAAATAAAACAAAATTAAAATTAAAAATTAAAAAAATTATAAAATAAAAAACCCACAAAAATAATAAAGAAATGGAAATGATCATTGAATTGTATAATTGCACAACCAATTTTCACCACATGACCATTCGCCTCCCAGTGTTCGACCTCCACTCATGCTTACACCTATATACCTTTGCATGTAGAGTTATAATAAATTTTAACTCCACATTTTTTATTTTAATTGCATATATTTCATTGTGGGTTAATTGTTGATTGATCAAGATTTGGTGAGCGGTCGCATCTGCGACATTGTGATCCCGCCTTGTGTGGATTACTCTAGACCCTCGTCAGATCTCTGAGCATCATCGCCGCAGCGACATTGTGGTCCTGCCTTGTGTGGACTATTTAGACCCTCGCTTAACCCTAGTTATCACCTGCCAATCAGGCCTCCGGTGTATAACGTACGAGCTCGTGTTCCTACGAGATCAGTAAATAAAACTGGTCGGTATGAGCCTCCCATCATCTCAACATACTTCAAAATATCGTTAGCATCACTATCATACTCGATCAACCAAAAATGTGGTATTATTCTCCAACATCCTGTGAAATACACGTAGTTCTGTACCATTGGTATGAAACGAGTTTGCAATCATCTCGACCGATCCATTAAATGCCAAATCCATCCCAACTCTTACGGGTTTCACTCGACCTCCCTCGTATCTGACTTCTTTGTCATCCTTAGCAATCTTCCCACCAATATGGCACAAGCACATTACTTCCATATCTTCGACTGTCTTCAAAAAAGGAGAACAATTAATGTTACACATGAATAATACACCACTCCTAAATAGGCACAACCGCGTGACATACACAAAACCAAAATAAAAAAAACTGTTGTAATCATATAAGATTAGGGTATACTCACAGTGGATGAGATGGAGTAGCACGAGGTGAGGTGGCAGCGAGGGAGGAGGCACGAGGGGGCACCTGCTCGAGGAGGCGGAGTACGACGAGGTGGCAGCGAGAGATGGGCAAGAGGGGGCTCGCGGAGGCGACTGCAGCTGCGGGGAGGAGGCATGATCTGTTGCGTGGGCGAGGGGGAGGGTCGCAGTTGGGGCTATATTCAGGAACTAGCCGTGACCTCAAGTCATGACTTCCTTTAGTGGGAACCGTGATCTCAAGTGA
Source organism: Ottelia alismoides (assembly GCA_037367405.1). Taxonomy (NCBI): domain Eukaryota; kingdom Viridiplantae; phylum Streptophyta; class Magnoliopsida; order Alismatales; family Hydrocharitaceae; genus Ottelia; species Ottelia alismoides. Next base: position 90,363 of record JAZKJV010003452.1, on the reverse strand, counting down.
CGGCTCCCTTCTAAAGGAAGCTGTGACTTGAGATCACGGCTCCCATATGGTACTTAACAAAATATATATTCGTATGGGGGTATCGTGGAATAAGTTTCCACGGGTACCCCTCATGCGAATTTACCTCGCTTTTCTTTGTGTGCTCGAAAACTTACTATAAATTAGAGAGCAAGGTTTAAGGGGGAAATCGGTAAAAATGCATGTGCTTCCATACGTCTGTCGTTACAAATAAGATATAAAAATTAAAGTGTTTAGACAGATTTTTCACTTAGTTCATGTTCGTACGGAGAATAAGTACTAGAATAAGGAGTTAATTCTCCGTTCAGCACGATTCACAATAGTACGACTATTCACGTCCACATCTCATTATTTCATCTTATTCCACTATTATTCATATATTTATTCCACCTTACATACCCTTATTCCACATTATTTCCTTATTCATATCTTTCCAGCCAAACAGAGAATAGATCATTATTGTCCTTATTCCACATCCATATTCATGCTTATTCCTAAACCGAATGCTCCCTTATGCTTCTGGTCCCTTAAGAACTAGTGGAGACCGCCCAAATCTTGTGATTTCAATATAGTAATGAGGCATCTTCGGTTAGAATTTATTTGATATTATTATTTGATGACTAACTTAGCTACTTCACATTAGATGAATAAATCAACAATAATTATTTGTTTATATTTTTTTTCACTTGTGATTTCTATAGAGCTTTATGTGCATATACTTTCAATAGGTAAATGTTGAGAAAAAATGATATGCAACTTTTTGTCACGTCCCTTCTTAAAATAATAATAGAAAGAAAGCAAGTATTTAAGGTATTCAAAACAATAAAAAAATATGTATATACCTAAAATCTTGAGATACAAAAAAACTAGGATATTACAAAGAAGGTTCGATCATTAGTAGATTCCCAATAGGGGTATCTTTTTTTTCAAATGTAATAGAGAGGGGCGTGATTTTAACTCTGCCTCAAATGCAAGCTTCGTAAGCTTATTTGATCCTTTTATGTCGACGGTAAACCCTAGAATTGAAAGTACATGCCCATCTTCGTTGCATTTAATAAACGAGCCCCTAAGTAGGAATTGAAGAATAGGTTACGCCTGTTTTCGTAATTTACCTAAAGGATGATACAATAAAGATGGTATTATTTTAGGGTATAAAATCTTGAGTTTCTCCAAACTTAGCTACCCCTCCCTTTTATGTCGTTTGAATGGGACTGAGGTGCTATGATTCGAATCTCTCTTACTAATACCTTGTAATTGCTTTCAAGGAATGTATAATCACCAAAAAAATATAAATTCGCATGCAACAACTTGCCTAAATCCTTCATCACGGTGATGTATTGATGAAACTATGTTTCATCTACCTTTGAGCTGAAAATTGAACTAAATTCATCACCAAATACAATTATTCATGCATTAACAAAATATTTTTAAAATTCTGCATATGTAAATAAGAATCCCTCTTTATCACTTGAAAAATCATAAAAAATATACAAAACTGAAAGGTAAACAAAAATAAGGAAGAAGGGCATGATGTATGTGAGTACATATTGTCGAAGAAACCCAAGGATGCATATTTGTAAGGTCTATTTCGACACTCACTTAGAGATCGAGGTCATAGTCCTCGAACAACTCAATAAGAAGTAAGACAAATAAGGGAATAAGAAAAAAACAATTTTATGAACAAAATAATAGAATTACAAATATACACAAACTTCAAGCATTTCATATGTTTTTATGTGCCTCGAGTCGTCTTGATTTGCACAAATTCAGTAAAAATGTATAGAAAAGTGCAGAAATATCACAAGATATCATCCATGCACGGATGGTAAAGGAAACCGATTTATTGTTCCAATATGTTTGCATTTCAGATTTTATAGTTGTTGTGTATGAACTCCAATTCCCATATATTTTATTTTAAAGTTCGTCATTTAAAGTATTTAGATCCTAAAAACAAATTTAAATTGGGAGAGACTCATCCCCGAGAAGTCGACTCCCATTTATGCATATGTACTAGACTTTTTCTTTATACGTGTATATTTTATCTTAGCTTTTTAATTTTCTTTCTATTTTTTTATTAATTTTGTATTCCAGTTACCTCTAAAAATATAAAATCAAATAGAAAGTACAAAATCAGTAAAAATAAAAAATAATTCTTTCTAATTTGTATATCGTGTATAATTAAAGATCAACAAAAATATGTTCAAGTAATGTATACAATCCAATATTATTGTAAAATATAATATAGTATTAATATCGGCAAGAAATAAAACTAATAATACAACATGCTAAAATATATACTATACATATAAAAATTTTGTCTTGATTTCTATTTTTTTGGGGGGAGACTTTTCTATGCAATCTTTTAGATATTTTTTTCGAAAGTTTTGTGTTTTGAGTTTTTCATTCTAGGAGTTTTCTTTTGTATTATTCTTCACTTTATAGCTTGTCATTTTCCGTAATTAGGTCATGTGGCCTAATCTCCTCTCATTTGACTACTTCGGCTTAACCCCATCTTGGTCAAATCCAACAACCCCCCAGCCATGGCCTCAAATTTCAGCGAAATTCGATCGAATTTCTGTCGAATATCGATATCTAATCGAAATCGAAATTCGACCAAAATTACCGAAATATGGGGATCCTAGTACAAAAAGTGATCGAAATAGCCAAAATTTCGGTAGAAATTCCATTGAAATTCTGTTTTGGTCGATACCGAAATGGTGACCGAAACCGACATTTAAGGCCTTGCCCCCAGCCCACCTTTAATTTGGATGCTACCCACGACAACTCAACAACTTTCCTTCTTGGATAAGTTGACTCCAAGTCAATTGTACCCTCTTTAGTAGAGCCCTCCTCTTCCATGCAAAAACCCAACCACCCATTCTGAACCAATCTTGCCTCGATTCCTTCCCGTTGAGCACCTTGATTATAGCATCCACTCTATCTCTCTTTGCATGCAGACCACCTTTGATGATCATACCATCCTCCACCTCGTGCCTACCTACAAATAAAAACATATTCTTCCCATTTTTTTGAATCCCGTCTGTCGCATGATAAACCCTCCTCTAGCGTCCGTTGTGTTTAAACCGTGTAATAGTAACCCTTTGACCATTGTTGAGCATTCGATCGCCCTTGATAGTGGAGGTCAAGACTCCTTGGCTCCGTCGAGTTCAACACTCATGGCGTCTGTCCAGTATAATTCATTTATAGCTTAGTCGTAGCATACATGCATTTCCAAATAGTTCTCCATCATCTTCATCTTTTTAGCTCTTTAGCGTTGGGAACCAATGGCCATCAAATCTTCCTCCATCCTCGACTCCCACCGTCATCTTACTGCCACCTCCCACACTTCTCTCTTTTTTTCTCTCACAACCCCAACTACCTCCGACCGCACACGGTGGCTCGAGACCTTCTCATCTTCCATTTCATCTATAAAGAGTCCATGTTTGCCCCCATATTCTTTTATTTGACACCAAAGTCGAGCCATGTGGGCTCAAGTCTCCATCTTTGCTAACATGTCTTTGACCAGAGACAAGCTACGCCCTCGTTGTCATGCCGACCGTTGGAGAACTTTTCCACCTCGCACATGCCGGCACCTTCCCCCCAACGTTAAACAAGGAGGAGAATAGGAGGCAGTATCGTCAAATATTGCTATCCCCCATTCATCGAAATCGTTCACTGGTTCAAATTTGCATCCCTTGATAGTCCCGTGTAAGTTTGATCTCAGTTGTTGAGAGACGACAAAAGATCCACACTCGATCAAGCTTTCATCAGACGATTAGTCACCAGGCTTGTGTGTCTCCATGAACTACATGATCGATCCAACCGAAGTGATATAGGTCGCAACTCAAGTTACTCAACGATCCTCTTTCAATGTAAGGATCGTCTGTTGTAATAGTGGATCGTCCAATCGAGATCGAACGACCCTCATAGGAGACCCACTATCCTCGACTCCCTTGGAGAGTCGTCCGATCTCGATCGGACGATCCATTGTAATACATCATCTGTTGTATTACAACAAACAAAGTGCTCCCCCTCTCACCTGATCTATTCACATGACAGTAACCTTTGAAGAAAAGGACCTATCTTCTTTGATCTTTTGCACAACAGGTTACACCATCAAACCAACCATAGACAGACATGTGGCGCATGGGCTTTTTGCACTCATGCTCGGGAGTGTCTGGATAATTGTACAAGGAAGTTTTTGATGTGTATTCTAATTTTAAATATTCGCATGTAAGCCCCTTTCTTTAAGGCTTTATAGATTTCTAGTTTTTTTTTAACTTGCATGAAACAATTTTAAATGGACTTAACACTTAAATCTCAACTACGTATACAGTTTAATAAAATTTTGACGTGCCATGAATTATTCGTGAATTTTAAGTTGAATGTATCCATCTGACTTGCTTAATTCACGATTCATTGATTGGAGTAATATTTTTTTATTCGTTTTTTGATATAATGTAGATCTAATCCAGTCTTTAACCATTGTTAATCAGTAAGAAAAACCAAAAACATCATTTTCACCCTTTCACGTTCATGCATTTTATATTCCAAACATTGAGAAAAAGCCCTAAAAAATTAGGTAGACGCCTCTTGATCAGTACTATCTAGTGAATTAGTTCGAGGAAATATTTAGTTCAAACTCTATAAATCCAATAACATTAAAAAACTCTCAAAAATCCCTAAAAACTAATATAGAGTCAGAAATCTAAAAACAATGTCATGTTTTATTCCTCTTGTTTTATCTACCAAGGAAAAATGGTGGCACACTTTTATGACTTGATTTTGGACTAATATGCAAAAAAATTTATTTCCTAGTTATAAACTACATGTTTGTATTTACCTTATATGTCTGTTTATCTACTAAAAATATCAAAATATTTTGAATATATTCTAAAAAAACTAAAAGTATATTTCCATATTTGTTTTTATTTTTCCTTAGCTTTCATGCCTCTCTCTCATGTATTGTCCTTCTCTCTAGTCTTATTCTCCATACGTTGGTGTCTATAAATCCATTCGTGATTCATTTTATATATTGTTTTCTGTGTTTGTTGGTGGGTGAAAGAGCAAAAGACAAAAAATTGAGTAAAAAAAATGCTCTTAGATAGTGCTCCCTGGGTTCGACATCCGGACTTTCCCAAGCTAATGAAATATACCTCATGTTTACATCTTTATTTGGAGTGAAAGGGCGTTATAAGGCATGTAGTTGTCACATGATCTTTCATGGCATCACACATGTTCTTTGATTTTCTAAGAGAAAAGATCAAAACTAGTCGAGCATTGACCTTGGAGCTTCGAGCATGGCCTTCTCCTTTGGGTGGGGTTCGAGGACGAGGATTTTTTTCAAAGCCTTGAGATCAAGTGATGCAGACAGAGGAAGGTTCTGCTTCCTAGCTGCTAGGCGACTATACATGAGAACCTCGACACCTATTGCTAGTCCCTGTGGCAAGACATAGTCTAAGGCTCAACATTTCCTGTAGTTCTTAGCCTAAGGCTCAACATTTCCTGTAGTTCTACTCTTGTATTTGTTCTGGCTAATTGATAAGGGCATGGACTACTTTTTTCCATTGTGGACATTCGGGAGTAGAAATCCTCAGTTTAGGGCAGAAAGTGGAGGATTCTTGTTCCTCGCACACATCTCTGGCAGTAACTCTATCGGAAGGATGATTTCATGACTATATATTCAGCCCCCACATCTTAGATATATAGTTTTCTCGTCACACATTTCAAGATGATTGACGGGCCGACTATGAGAATGGCATCTACGATTTGGTGATGCTTCTGAAAAAGAATATCAAAGATTCCCATGTGCATGCGAATAGAAAGGGCGATGGAAGATTAATATCTATTTTATATTTGTCAGCTTATATACTAGCTGAGCAGCATGAAGTCAAGATAGACCTTCCCAAGCTTGCGAGGCTTGTAAAGAGCATTTCCGTTAGGACTATTTTCTTGCAGGAGAGCTCCTTCCCTAAGACTCTTTGAAGGTCAAATTTGCTCCAGAGACCTCAGACAACGATAGAAACAACATATTCCCCAACGAGCCCTCCTCTTTGACTCTAAGTTGGAGCCATATACTATTGATAACACAACCTTCTCCTCGTTAAGTAATGAAACTGTGATACATTGAGCGGAACCACTTAAAAAGGTTCCCGCCAATTCAAACTATAGGCAATCTAAACCCAAACTATTAGCAAACCCGACACGTCGAGTGCTGATAGTTTGGATTTTCCTTTTACTAGACGACGAGCTAATTCCTTTGAAGTAGCACGTATAGAAAGCCCCTTGAGCAGGCAAAGGAAATGCAAACACATATACCTCTTCATAGATGTGTATCCAAATTTTCATCGATGAGTCTTATAACTAAAGAGGCATTATACTAGGGTATGATTGCGGTCTTCGATAGAAATGAAGCAGCATCATAACATGAATCTCACAAAATGTCCATCTTATGTGAACCACCTTCTGTAAACTAGTATGTAAACTAGTATGAGTGATCGCAGACTAAATGCATATTATTGTGTGTACACACATGTCATATGAATAGAGAAACTAGATTCTTCAAGATTACTATAACACCTATTATAATGGTGTTCAATATATTTGTCTGGGTCCTAGAATCTATGCATCTTAGCCAACTCTTTCATATTTTTTATATCTCTTGGTCTTTTGAGTACATGTTTCTTGATACAAAGTACTGCAATACTATTAGTCTGTTGTACTTGGGATTTGGAAATAAATATCTTATTGGGTACCATAAAGATTTAAGCATGGGGTTGATGAGTGTGCTTCTCATGTTCATGGGTATACTTAATTAAGCAAGGACCTAGATAGGAGACACAAGAACATACTAAATATCCATTAATCATCAAAATACCCTAAAACATATATAGTACCAAAATGTATTAGAATCATGCAGTTAAAATCATATTACATATTTAAAAGCTAAACTCAAATCCATTAAGAAACTTAGGGTTCTACCTAAGTTAAGCACAATTATGAATTTCCAAACAACTCGAATCAAGATAAATTCACTAGCATTCTCTACATCGCATTAAAACACGAATAAAAGCTACAAATATAAGTACTAGAATAAGTGGATAACAAACACAAATCATAGATGATGACAAAATCATGCATAAAAAGTTTACATTCTACTAGAAAATACATAAATATCTTCTAATAGAAATCACCAAAAGTTAAAAAAAACAAGCGACAATAAAATATAGGCATCTTGGTGTGTGTACACACATACATACATGTATTATATACCTATTGAAAAAGCATACAACTTATCAAATTGCCGAATTAGCGAAGGGAAAAGGTACTTAAAATTGAATTTCTTACAGTTTGTTCTTAGACCTTTGTTGAATTCTTCTTTCAATTCTATCAGTAATTAAAATAAAGGAATATATTACATCTAATATATATATCATAATATAAATAAATGAAATAAAAATATAGGCACCTTGGTATATATACATATAATATACCTATTGAAAAGTAGCGAAATATCAAATTCACGACCGAATTACGAAACACGCACAAGGATAGAATTACATAAATTTAATTCCATAAAATTTTTGACATTTGTTGAATTCCTCTCTCAATTTCCGTGTATCGAAGGTGGCTCATGAATATGGTTTTAAACTTACAAATTATCACAAGGGTTCAATTGAACACATCGTCATGAAGGCTGATCATGAGTTTTTTTTTCTCATTTATATTCTTTAATTTTCAATTCAACGTGCAGTCTTTTCAATCATATACAAAATTGCAGCAAACTCGAACTTCAAACCCTCTTCAGCTCAATCCTTGAACTCCTAAATCCACAAGTCTCACATG